>CM037852.1:102746450-103303950 GCA_021234595.1 Delia radicum
TTTTTCAAGTAAATTTTAACGTTTAGTTTCTGAGTGATTGTAATGTGAAAACAAAAAGCAGCTCTGATACTTAAACAATATATGATAGTATAAAAAGGACTTAGGACGTGCCTTCCCGTCAGCTCTCAGATTTCGATAGAATTAGGGTATGTAGTAAAAACATCGGCACACGTCGATATTTGAAGCTAAAAATTAGTTTCAAAAGATTTTCTTTTAAATCTTTTTACTATTTTAGGGCTTATTAGGATAGACTTTGTAACCTCTTATAAAGGGTTTTCCAATAGGTACTTGACAACTTTGAATTTAATTTGTGAACGCACTATTTAACTGATCATCTAACTGTTACATTCCTTTTTTTCAGTAAACTCAACATTTTTATCATGGAACGTATGGAAATTATAAAAATGTACTACCGATTCGGTGTCGTGACCGCAACTTTAAGAGCGTTAACTCCTCTTCAGTGACAAAGCTCATTTTTGGCTCAATGGGTTCGTCAATAAGCAAAATATGCGTTATTGGTTTGGTGAAAATCCACATGTGCTTCATGAATCACCACTTCATCCACAAAAAATAACTGTTCGGTGCGGCTTGCATGCCGGCGGCGTCATTGGGCCATATTTTTTTGTCGACAATAACGATCGTCACGTTACTGTGAATGGCGATCGTTATCGCGCCATGATTAATGATTATTTTTGGCCCAAGTTGGAAACATGGACTTGGACGACATGTGGTTTCAACAGGACAGTGCCACAAGCCACACAGCATACGTTACAATCGATTTATTGAAGAGTAAGTTTGGTGAGTGTGCTATCTTAAGAAATGGAGCCAGACAACTGGCCGCCTTGTACGTGCAATTTAACGCCTCTAGACTTTTTTCTTTGGGGCTACGTCAAATCATTGCGCTATGCCAACAATCCGACTGCCGTTACTGCAGAAATGTGTGACCGAGTCATCAAAAATTGGGTCCAACGAATCGACCGCTACTGACGTGCAGCGGTGATCATATGAACGAAGTCGAGTTCCATTCATAAATGTTTTGATTGTATTTCAAGTCGATAATAAAGTTTTGGAAATATCTCAAATGGTTTGCGTTTTATTTAGTCCTTATTGAAAAACCCGTTATACATACATCCCAAATTGCATATTTTTCTTGTAACATTCTATTAAAAATAAAAACGAAAAACGCAGTAATTTTTAACCTCAATTTTTAACTAATTTTTTATGAACCGTCTATCATATACCAATTCGGAGTGAACCACACTGCCAACCTTCCTTATTTTACCTTAATCCGTTGCCCATTTGGAAATGGCAAGGAATTTTTAATGTTCTATATGCATATATTTATTTTTCTCAGAAACATTATTTTATTAAGGTAACATCTACATTTGGTAAAATTTGTTTTTGAAATTAATAATTTCCCATTCCACCCTTGAAACCGCGCATGTGCAAAGTAAATGCACTTTTTATATGCATGAGATGGCATTAGCGTCACAATAAACTAAATTAAATTTTATACAGTACGGGAAAAAACGAAAGCATACAAAATGAAAATATCATTTTCTCCTTTCTCCATTTTTCAAATAAATTTTTCTGTAAAACGAACAAACCAAAGCATACAGGTCAAAGAACTGAGCTTTATGTGTCAAACAAAGAAAAAAGGAATCAAAATAGTCTGTTGGAATCATACTCCTTAATAAAAACTAGTTTGTATACATTTTTGAATAGCGTTAGTACAAAGTTGAATATAAATTCAAAAATGAACTCTGCCTACTTTTTGAGTCCTAAGGACAAATGCAGTTTGACATGTAAAGAAATATGCATGGATAGCAATACATTTTACCATCAAAGCTTTACATTTAACACATTAAAAAGTACTATAAACATATCATCTTAACATGCACTATATCCAAGGTAGGCCTTTTAATTCGTTTTATTTAAAACTGTTTCAAATCATAACTTTTTGCATAAATAAGCTTAAATTGAAGTATCAAAAAAGTTTCATGTGCAATAAATCAAAAATTGATAAGAATAGTAAAAATGTTTATCAACATTTTAAAAATTTTTCATTTTAATTTATATATAGAATAACTACCTAGTTCATTGAGATCAATTGAACTAGAAAGAGAGCTCACTCAAACGAACTAGGTTGCCCAATTCTAGTTAAATATAAAGATAATATTGTTTAACTACAAAATAATGACCAAATTAAACATAAATACAATTTTAATAATTAAAAGCATTTAAATTAAAATTGTTCACATATTATTATTTATCTGTTCAGATATTGATTTGATTGAGAAATCTAGATTTTTTTTTAATTTTTTTTTAATGTAAAGGGTTTTAATCCCTATAGGGAATGTGGAGTAAATTGTCCTAAAAGTGACTGGTTAAAGAAGGACTTATCACAGGACTGGTATAATTTAATACTGAAGTGGGTTAAGCAGTGTCAATTGGCCTAAACTTACCAATCCTGTGACTGGTAAAGGGAGGACATACCGCTTAACCAGAATGCTTATTAACAAGAAAAAGCCAGTTGACCAGAATTTTATCCATTGGAAGCTGTTTAGTTTTCGTTTATTTTATACGACATGTCCCTTTTGCGACAGTCTTGTGGTATGTACATCTTTGTGGCACGCCACTATGTGGTTTAAAGCAGGACAAATGACCACCTCCTATGACAAGCCAATGTTAAAGTTGCCAGTTGTTTACATATGGTAGAGTTTAGCAGAGGACCGGTCTCTGGCACGAAGGGACCGATCCTGTGGCACACGCAGAACCGGTCCCATTCCCCATAGGGATGATTAAACTTGCATTGCATTCAACCAATTTCCTATCTTTCGCCAAAACAAAAAAAAACGTCAAAATTAGGTGTCGTAAATGCAAAAAAAAAAGAAAAATTAAGAAAAAACCTTTCACTTAATGGAAAATATATAAATTTTATAAATATTCCCACTCATTTCATTATTCCCAAAAATTTTAATCGGATGGCAGAATTAACAGTTTACTTTTTTTTACTAACTTTCTAAATCTGAATAAAAACCTAAAATTCTGAGACATGTTTAGTCCCCTTTGTTTTTCTGTATGTTTTTACTATGACCCTATTTATGCATCCATTAAATTTTTCATTTCGGTTTAAATATCTTAAATATTTCTATCCCAATATTTTTATTTGCATAACAAAGTTCTTTTTTTTTCATTTAATAATTTTTTCCATCATTATGATCCCATTGGATGCCATTAGTTTACATTGCGCCAATAATAAAAATCTCATATTTTATTCAAATTGGTAAAACGAGCTTTATTATGTTTAAAGAAGAAAAAGTACAAAAAAGTACAAAAAAATGGGGGAAAAAATAAAAAATAAATTCAATACCACATTTTTTGAAAATAGAAAAACGCAGAAAGGGCATTTGATGTAACATGACAACCTTTCATGAAGATGTTGAAACATTAAATAATGCTCAACGGGACACTTCCTATTTTCACTTTATATTGGCATTATTCTTATAGACATGAACTCTCCTTCCCAGTTTCCTTTCTTTTTTTTTTTTGTTATTTTCCTTATAAAAAACGGGAATAGTAGAAAAATTGCAGCTGTGAAAAGTCTATACTATATTCCTTTAACTTTCAATGCCTTATTATCATCTTTAATTTGGTTGTACATAGTTTGAATCTTTTTATTTTTACTTGGCTTGTGGAAAATTGAATCCCTGTTTTTTTTTTTTGTTTGAAAAATTCCCTAAAGAGCTTGTATATTTACTAGGGTGGTCGAGTCGGTTTTTCAAAACCAGTTTCAAGCAGTCGTAAATTTATTAAATTCATGGCCAAAAATGGAATATTCTGATAAACTTTCATAAATCAGGATAATTTAGGATAACCCCGAGGTCCAGCTTTAAGTATAATATGTAAATACATTTCAAAAGTATGTTTCCTAATTTTCAGCTACAAGAGTTTATATTTGCAAAGGTTCTCCTAATAATAATAAAAATTAGTGTATTTTCTAAAAATCATAACTACATTGCAAATTTTCAATTTTCTGAATCAGACTGCGCAGTCTGATTCAGAAAATTAGACATTAGAGTGAGGTAAGTTTCTAAAAATAGTACTGTTGTGTTGTTGGAGTTGTACTTCGGAGATTATGTATGCAAGAACAAAAAACACCGTGTATTGAATAAAACTAGTTTTAATCACAACAAAACTCGTCCTGACGATAGATCAGTGGGCTAAAGCGCTCTGTCTAACATGTAGTGCGAGTGCATGTGGCATTAGAAATCAGTTTATCTATACCAAGGTCAGTGATTGCACAGAAAATTTCATATAGACGCAATCGAACAAATAAAAACATAACAAATATTACATTATTCAAAAATTCAAAAAAACAGGGTCACTGACGAAGGTCCAATACCAGAAACTGCGCAGTCTGATTCAGAAAAAATCGAAAATTTGCAATGTAGTTATGATTTTTAGAAAACACACTCATTCTTCTCTACCATGCCTTTCACAATTAAAATTATTTAAATTTATAAAATAAATCTACACTTAGAATAACTATGTAGGTAAACCCAACTGCAATTGTAGTCAAAAACAAATGAAATTTCATTTAAAGAAAAGACGACTTACATTTCATTTCAACTAACATTGTCATTTGTTTTTTAATATTCCAAAAACGTAGTAAAAATGAACCACACGGTAGTAAAAAATAATTAAACATATTTTTTTTTTATTTTTTTAAATAACAAAAAACTACTGTAAAAAATTAACGTAAAATCATAAAACAGTCGTTTCATGTGGTTTGATTTTTTAAATGAACTAGAAGGTTAATAAAAAAATTAATTTGTTCTACAAATGACTTACATTAAGAATAAATAAACTGTATTACATATTTTTAAAGCAGAAGTTCCCTGAGTGTAGTTTTGTGCATAATGGAATAACATTTAAAACCTGGTTAACCGGTTTTTTCAAATTCCAAAAATCGAAATCGGGTTTTCTAAAATATTTACTATTCGGAAAAACCGAAACCCGGTTTTCGTAAAAGGTCGAATGATCGATCATCCTAATATTTACAGTAGTATTTCTTTCTATGGTTTTATATATCAGTAAATAGAGGGAGTTGATGTTTAAGCGTTCGTCTTACTTCAAAACACAATTCGACCGCATACGGTTTTGTGGCCTTGCAATTTTAAAATCATCATCATCTTTTATATAAAAAGGATGGAATTGTGAGCTGTGCTTTTTTCTACTCCTTTTCCATACGATTTTGTTTTTAAGGTTAAGAGGATTTCTTAGAGGTTTTAGTTTCATTATACTTTTTTTTTTTGAAATTTTTGGTTTGTAACAATTGAAGTAAGTTGCTTTAAATCCTCTTTCTGTTAATAGCGTTTAAATAATTTGGTTTGCATAAACATTTAAAATTGTTTAAAATTCTGTAAGCACATTTTAAATCTTTGGGTTAAATCTTTTTTTAAAAGTCTGTTATTTTCAAAACCAAATCAAGCCTTTTACTTCATGATTATTCTATAATTTTTTTCCGATAGACCATAAAACAATTTTTTCGTTATCATTGGCAAAAAATCGTATAGAATAAATATTTTTTTTGTCATTTTTTTCACTATGACAAACAAAGATAAATTACAATGCAGTAAAATCTATGGTATGCAAATAAACAATTATATTAGGGGGTTACCTTTAAAGGGAAAAATTAAAAACATGAAATCGGGTGAATTATGAATGAAACAATAAACAACCAAACTTTACAGATATATAAGCTATTTAAAATTTTTTTTTACACATTTAAACCGACTTTTGCTGCTATTATTTCTTGAGGTTTTTTGAATTGAGAGAAACGATGGACAGGGTCACCTAAAGAATTGCTGGACAATTAAAAGTCGACAAATTAAAAAAATTACTTGAAACTTACAAGAGCTTTTTCATTCATTTAATTTTGTTTGATCACAGCTTTTAACTTTCAGATCCAAACCAATACGAAATGGATTCACTAGACTTGGAGGATACATTTATTAAAAAAGTGATTCCCATATTGCTGCTTGGTGAAAAGTTGTATGGTGGTTTAAAAGTAAACTCAAAATGTTTCGATTTTTAAACATTCAGTTTTTTTCCATAGGTTTTTTCGCTATTTTTTCCCATAGGTTTTTTCGCTGTTAAATGGAATTGAGTTTGAGGTATGCCAATTTGATGACAGCGCATCAATAACGGGATGCGAACATCACAAACTTATTAGGAATTGGCGTAAGTTTTTTAGAAAATGTATGTTTTTTTCCGTCTGACCTTCACTAAGGGCATGTTCCCTTATGGTGGCCTGCTAACCTTTCTATTTTTCGTGTATTTGCATAAATATGTTAAAACTGTCGATTGTCAGCGAGTTTAATTTCCGCTATCGTCAACAACCGTATACCAGTACCTTTAAAATGAGGTATCAATGAATCATGTAGCTTCAACCGTTAAAAAGATATGTACGATAATGTACGAGTTCTTTTTTAAAATATTGGAATATTTTCCATATTTTAAAACGCGGTACATCCACAACTGTATGAGCTAGAAACTCAAAACTTGGACGATGTACAACTTATATTCCAAGTTTGATTGAAATCGGAAAGGGTGGAGTGGCTGATTTTATATGCTTTCAGTTGATAGGGTTTTTTTTCATCATTTGAAATAAATTTTTAAAATGCTGCCATCAAAAAAGCCAAACATTTATGTTTTTTCAAATATTTAGAAACTCTGAATAACGTTTTTCCACTATTTTTATTAACGCTTGTAGTTAAGACATTAAATTATTTGATGGATTTTAATCCACAACATTATCGTAGTCCAGTAATATAAGTGTTTAAAAGTATTGGATTATAAATTTAAAAAAATCTAGATATTTGTGTGCGTGAACTTCCCTAATATCATATATACCCGCATTTTTCAGTTATATTATTCTAAAGGTTTTTCCTATCTTTTACATGTTGTCTATATCGGGCATTTACCCATCCATGAATCTCCATTGCCAAATGTATTCATGGTAACTCGTTAGGGTTTTGCGGTATGCGTTAATGAATCTGGTTTTTCTGTATTTATTTATTTTCAGTTTCCATTTTTATTCTATTCATTGGATAGCATTTGGTTTTCTTTTTTTTTTGTTGTGAAATGTGAAATGTGAAAACAATACAAATACTAGATGTAAAGATTCTACTATTTAAATGTATGAATGAATTTTAGCTTGGGTACGCACCTATTGTAATTGTTTTGTAGGATTTTATAAAGCTTTTGTTCGCAAGCAGTTTTCAGCATTTTCAGTATGTTTGCATTTTGTAATTATTTATTTTTTTGTTTACAGTTAATCATAAATATCTTCGTACATTGTCTTCTATTTATCGCTACTAAGGAAGTGTTTGCTAATTTCAGTCATTCGCTAATTTGAGCCATTCATTCCTCTTTATCCGTGTTATAATCTACAAATGTCAAAACTGTCAATTATCATCAAGTTGTATCTTCTCTATCACTATTTTAAAAAAGTTTTGTAATGAATTCACACATTTTTTCTTGTGTTAATTTTTCGTTGCAAAAGTGTAATTTTTTGTTAAAAATTTCCAAATCGGATTTTTACAAGTGGTAAGAATTTTATTCACAATTTTAATAAATTTAAATTTCCTAATATGTATTACGGAAATTTTCGGCCTATAATCAAAAAATGCTTAGTTTGCACCAGACTTGGGCAACGTCAATTATATTTCTCAATCATTCACTTCTGAATTTTTGTTATATCATTAATAATTTCAGACCTACGCTCATACTTGTGAGCTTAAACGCTTCCTTGGCAAATTTGTAAAATTTGTAATACCAAACTTGGGGATTAGTAACAACAATTACATGTAATTAGACGTCAAAAAGTAATTGGCATGTAATTAAATACACAATTATTGGTATTATGTCCCATGTCTGGTATTGGTAAAATAGAAAATTTTCCAACCAAACCTGTAAGCCTACAAGTGTGACCTTAGGTCTGAAATTATTAATGATATAAAAAATTTCACAAGAGAATGATTGTGAAATGTAATTGACGTCGCCCAAGTCTGGTTTGTACCAATTAAAAAATACAATAAAAAAATGTTAAATATTAAATATAATTAGATTTTTAGTAAAAAATTAAGTAGCAACTCTTCGAATACCCTTGAACCGATTAAAAAAACTTTCGGGATCGGTATACCAAAATAATGCACAAACAATATGTCACACGATATATAAAATTATTAAAAATTAAAAAAAAAAACGGGATATTTTTTATTCTAATTAAACAAAGCTGAGGAACACCTCATTGTATATAGTCTTGATGCAAAATCGATCAGTCAAGACAAACTGCGGAAAACGTTACTTTCGATTCGGATTTATGCAAATATTTTTATTTTGAATTACTGTATTTTGTACTTAAATGTGCGTATTTACTCGTATGGTATGTGTGGTCGTTTAACAAGGATTTGTAAAGATATTTACCCTGAAACAATTACAATAGAGTTTTTATGTTAATTGATTGCAAATTGTGTAAATATTGCACCACATTCATACAACTGATTGTACTTTTCAATAAGACTCTATGGAAATTGTTTTAATTTTATAACAATCAGCAAAATGGAAAGCAAATTGTTTAAACCCTTGCCAATAAAACATTTTATTTTAAAAAGTATATTAAATAATAATGCTTATAAATAAGTAAGGGAATGTACCCTAATGTGGCACACAACTGGTATTTGGACTATATTAAAAAAAAAACTAATTGTAAGTGAAGTATTCCAAATACATCCATCAGCTTGTAGGCCAACTCATTATGCACTTTTCGGCTATAGATAATATTCTTGTGGGAACTAATTTTAAATAGTTATATACTACGTTGTGTAATTATAATTACAAAGGAGTTGCATTTTTATCTAATATTTCAAACAATTGTTTAAAACTTATAAATTATTTTAAGTGGATGGTAACTTAAATCTTATTGATTTAAGAGAAAAATTGTGTAATATTTTGTTATATTAGTTTTTATATACATCGATATTATTTCTATGTTATTTTCAATTTATAACGAGTTTTCAACCTCCATGTATTTACGAAAATAAAGCAAATCAAACATATTAGCTAGGTTGATACTAGTATTTCGATCTGGCCAAAGATCTTATCAGAGCCCAAAGTTTTAGAAAACCTAAAGCATCCATAATAGGTAGAGCTTTAACAAAAAAACCTATTAATCATCAGTTTTGCTCTATTCTTGTCTTCTTAGTAATCAAGCACGTGGTTAAGGTCTTTTCCTAACAAGCATCATCACGTTACTAAGCTTTGAAGACCAAAAATGTTCTATCTATATAAAAAATGTTTAGTGTTTACTTTGGCTCAAGTAATATTTTTTACAGTTTCTTAGTTTTGTGTTTTTATATACATCGATATTATTTTTATGTTATTTTCAATTTATAACGAGCTTTCAACAATTTTAATCAATTTGCAATAAAATAAAAAGGTCAAATTTCGGGCTATTTAAAAAGTGACTTAAGTTTTCGGGAAATTGCTAGAAAAATAAACCGTTCGCATTTGGTTGTCACAAATTTGCAAAACATTCGAGTGCTTATGGTAAAAATAAAAGAGGCGGCCAGAAAAAAAGCTTTCTTATCGCTAACGGCGTAAAATAGTCAACTGTGCCAGCAATACAATGAAGAGTCTCAATCAGATAATCGATGAATGCAAGGTAAATGTGTCCAAATCAATCATAAGTAGGCTCTTAAAGGATTCTCAGGGAACAGCTGAACTCTAGGCAACAGCTGATGTCTGTTCCAAAGTTGTTACCCCGCTATGAAACTGATCGATTTTAATTCGCTAAAAGGAGTTTACAAACCAACTGGAAAAAGGTAAGTCAATAATCGCTGTTGTAGGTACACACAGAAAAAAATTTAGCTATTTGCCAACTGAAATTCGGCTATTACGACTTAAATTCAGTTAATATGAATTTCAGACAGTTGGCACAACTTTGTAGTAGTCTTCACATCAAAGTTCGGTTAATTCAACAGAATCTGCGCTATTTTTGCTTGTCAATTTATCGAAAAAAAAAATGAAACCGGTTAGCCGACAGGACAAAAAACAGGTTTGTCAAAAACCGAAATTTTGGCCAAAAACCGGGTTTTCGGTTAACCGGGGTTAACCGTTTTGGAAACACGAGCTAAAATCTACCTACTTTAAAAAACTCTAAAAGCATATAAAATTAATACTAAAGTAAAATCGACAAACAATTGTATTTAAATTTATTTTAATCATGTTTAGTTACACGTTTTATGTAAAACGTTTTTACGCTTAAGGTAACTTTTTTAAATGCGGCTTAAAAACAATATTTTTTTATGAAACATTTTGAAAAATTGTCCAAATAGACGATAACAGTTAAAGTGATGCGCAAATTATTAAAAAAAAGATTGAAACTTGGAAAACAATTCAAAAAAAAAAAAAAAAAAAAATATATCAAAGGTCCACTTTAGGGAACATTATGAAATTATAATTGTCCACATTATTGTTTTATTTATTTTATTTTTTATGAAATCAATTATTTTTATTAAATTGCGAATAAAATTCTTACCGTTTACAAAAATCCAACTTGGAAAATTCTTTAAAACTTGCTTGTTGTTCACTTTTTATGTTTACTTAAAATTAATCTTTATATTGGACGGTTTTTTTTTTGTAACGACACAATAAAACCAAGAAAAACGTATGCATTTAACTCGAAACTTGCTTGAAAAAGTGGTGGCGAAAATTAAACTCAACAGTTTTGACATATTCATGCAACAACACGAATTAAAAACGAAAGGTCCACTTTAGGGGACATGCCACAATTGGGAACATTCCCTTAATTATATTAATTTAATTATACATATTGTTGTCTATAAATATTGTTTAATTTATAGCAATCTGCAAAATAATTGCACCAATTTGTAGTTTTTAAAGCCATAATTAATATTTTTAGTTATGCATAAAAAATATAGCAATGTTTTTTAATAATATTTTTGTATAAAAAAATTTGTTAAATTGCCTATAAAAATTATTGCAATTTGTTTTATTAAACTCACTTGTTTTTTTATATATATATTTTCCAGCAAACATTTTAAAAGCAAACAGGTAAGTTATGCTGCCTTAACTGACAGATATTTATTAAATAGATGTGCATTAAATCTTATAAAAAAATTTTGCTGGGTTGCAATAATAATTTATTAAAATATTTATTTAAATAACGTTATTAATTTAATTAAAATATTGTGTAATATATTCTTTATTTAAAATTCTATACGCAATTCATTTTATTTTAAATCGAACTGAAATTCACATTCAATATCATTTTAATATTACAGTGGGGAGCACTCGTGCGCACATGTAAGTACTTTTTACACCTAAAGACTCAGGTTGAAAAATATTTGACACTAGAACTGAAGTATACTTTTCTAAAGGTACGCTGAATCGATATCTAGTCTCAGAATCACTCTCCGACATCAGGTGTTCGAGCTATATTTACGGGAATAGTGTAGTTTTTTATCAAAATGCTTAGATTTTTCACCTTGCTGAAAATATATTTTTTATAATACTTTTAACGGCGCCGGAATATCTTGTTTTTTTTAATAGCGTTTTCTTTTCTGACAAAAATGTCACATTTTTTTGCACTTTGCCTTAAATTTCCTTATTCGTGTTCTTTTCTAAAATGAGGTGAACACCCTGAGAGGGTACCGTGTTTGTTTCTAAAAGTGTTGCCTTATAAAAGGCAAAAAATGCAACATTTTCTGCCCTCAAAAAACTTACAGGGTTGGATGTTGCCCTGTTTTTTTGGTTTATCAATCTCATGTGTATATATTGCAAAGTTTTTGACGAGAAAACTCTCACCTTGGTAGCAGAGTGGTAGTGTGCTGGCTTCTGACACGGAAGATCCCGAGTTCGAACCCATATTGGTATCACATTTTTTTATATATATATATTTTTTTTTTTGTTACATTTAATTTACGATTTTTTTTTTTTAATTTGTTTTTGCTATTTTTTATTTTTTTTAATTTTTTCTTTTTGTAAGTATTTAATAATTTTTTTAATCTGAAATTCGCTTACAAACAAAATTATAGAAAAAAATTTAATTCAAAAAAATGTATGGAGCTAAATCCAAATTTTTTAAATAACTAAAAAAACAAAAATTAATTATTAAAAAAAACATTAAATTTTTTTTAAAGTTTGCTAGGATTCGAACCCGAACCTTGTGTTATATTCTGATTGTAAAAATGCTTTATTTTAATGGGGCGAGGGCAAAATTTGAAAAATGTTGCACATTAAGAAGGCAACACTTTTTTCCAGAAAAGAAAACACCATAATATATCTTATTTTTTCTTGAACATATCGTCGGTTGAAATTGATAATAATAAAATTGCAATTACAACCTCTATTTCAATTTACAATATTTTCGTAAGGAAATAAGTTATCTTAAAAAATCAAAAACTGAAAAAAGGGTAAGAGTAGAGTGTTCAGGTGTCGTTACAAGTAATATGAAAAATATATTTCCAGGAAGGTGAAAAATCGGAGAATTTTGATCAGAATCGACACTTTTCCCGTTAATATAGCTCGAACGACTGATGCCGGAGAGTGATTCAGAGACCAGATTTGTATTCAGCGTACCTTATTTCTTTAGAAAAGTATACTTTAGTTCTAGTGTCAAATATTTTGCGACCTGAAGCTTTAGGTGTAAAAAGTACTTACATGTACTCACGATTGCTCCCCACTGTATATTGCAATACCATATAGGTTTTATTGTTGCTATTGTTTTGTTTGTAATTTAAATGCAGATGAACACCATGTGTATTCAATGTTAATACATATGTATGAAATTTGCATATTTAATGCAATTGAATTACAAAAATTAAATTGATAATGTTTTATATGAAAAAAAGTGTGCATTTTCAATGTAATTTATAAAAGAAAGGAAAAAACAGATGTGCATATATTAAAATGATATGCAGCAAAATATAATTTGTAAATGCATTTATTATTTTTTGTTATTTAACAATGTAATTAAATGCAATTTGTGGTTGACCACAAAAACGACAGAGTTTTTCGATAATTTATTTAGTTTAATGAACGAAAATTTGTTCTATAAAATTGTGATGCATAATTGAAATACAATAAAATTAGGGAATGCAAAATCCCGCTCTTTTTAATTTTGAAATTTCCGGGCTGCCGGGATCCAGCTCGAAAATAATTTTTAAATTATTTATATTAAATCATACTCTTTGTATGCATTTGACTTACACGACCTGGGAATTTTTTTTTATAAAAATAAATCTATAGTTAAAATTTGAGGTTTTCGCGGAATTTTCAATTTTTCTTATGTCAGAGGGAAATTAATTTTATAACGGAAATTCCTTTAAGTCTTAGAGTGTGATCGAAACAAGTTTTAGCATAAAAAATTGTAAGATTAAAATATTAAAAATAAGCTCTAGAAAAATGTTAAACTAGAAAAACTATAAAATCAATTGTGTCTGATTGAAGAGTTTGGGACGAAAACTTCATTTAGACAATATTTGGTAATTTAAAGTGTTTTGTACTAATTTTTATAATGATTTCTAAAATTTCTAATGTCCAAATTCAGACCGAAGTTAAATGTTGTGCTGAAGTTATTATAAATTTTTCCATTGAAAAGTTTGTTTGAATTGCTAATTGCTGTATTAAAAATGGTTAATATTTAACTTTTTGGTTTAAAAATTTAAAAATCCCGGGATTACGGGGACGGGAAATCCCGGGATAAGCAGAAACGTTTGCTAAATATTTGTAGACAGAAAATAGCAAACAAAAACTATAATATCATCAAAATTTTTTTTATATTTACCTTACATTAAGTTGAAAGTCTTCTACTAATATGTAGACATTTTTTTTTGCTGATTTCAGCAGATTAATTTCTTACTTTCAATGAACTAAAATTTAGCCCAAATATGACAACATTTTTGTAGATTTAACAGATTTATTTTATTCTTAATTTACTAGCATTTAGCAAAAAAAATCTCCTAATTTAAAAGTTTTCGCGTCATTTTGAACTAATTTTAAGAAGTTTTAATAAAAAATGTTACTTAAAGCAAATTAAAATTCGGAGTAAAAACGTTTACATATAATCATGCATTACACTGTGTGTAATTTTTTAAGTCATGGCAAAATAATCATATACGGACACCACTACGTGATAAAAGACTAAAAAAAAGACCCGTGTCTCCCAATTTTTCCCAAAGTCATCTCCTCTTTTGTTTATGGGCCGCCAAAGATTTGGGGCCTCGGTATCATTTTCGCAAAAAAGTGATCATTTTCTCAGGCTCATATCTTGCAAACCGTTCTAGAAATTTGTTTATTGAGATCTTAGGTAAATTTTTGTAGTTGATTGTTTCCTTGAATTTTGAACGGTTTGCTACCTATGGACCTGAACACGGAAAAAAGGTAAAAAAAATTTAATTTTTTTAAGTTTTTTGCGATTTTGATCTGGAAGGTGAAGTTTTTTTGATTTTTTGTTCTTTATGACAAGAGCTACAACTTTGCCATAGAGAGTAAATCGAAATTCTGAACGGTTTGCAAGATATGAGCCTGAGAAAATGATCACTTTTTTGCGAAAATGATACCGAGGCCCCAAATCTTTGGCGGCCCATAAACAAAAAATGAGATGACTTTCGGAAAAATTGGAAGACACGGGTCTTTTTTTTTAGTCTTTTATCACGTAGTGGTGTCCGTATATGGTTATTTTTTTTCGTGTTGCACTGTGTTATTTTATGCTATGCGATTTAATACATGATATTATATATAAATGCATTTAATTTTTTTAATACGATGCCACATATAACACTGCAACAAATTTTAATTCTCATACATGAACAAATCAATATATATGACAAACTAGAGACGAAATACTATAGCTAAACTGCGTTCTCAGTTTACGCCATCACATAAAACCTCCTCTTAAAAGGGCTTTAAAGGTTAAATTTTTTGAAAAAGTATTAAAACTCTTGTACTCATTTTAGGATGCCGATATGGGTGTCAAATGAAAGGTCAAAATCTTTGCTATTTTTTAAAAAAATATTGGTTATAAGTTTTCGCGAATAAAAATTTCGCAAATGACCTTTTTAAAATGTAATCCTTCAATATATTTCATGATTCTAAACCGGAACGAGAACGCAAGTGGCTTTGTTCAGTCTTACCTATATTAATGGACATTTTTCCGAATACTTTGGTTACAAAAGAATTAGCAAAATCGGTTTAGCGGTTAAAAAATTATGAGTAAAAATGTGAAATTATCTCTAAATGTGAATGGAAAATAGTGTATTTCTGAACAAAATTCAGTTTTAGGCGTCTAGTAAATAAAATATTTTTTAAGCATACTCTAGAGAATATTATATTTTCACCTCAATTTTTTTTTACCACATACATTTGTTCACCACAGAAATTGTTTTCCACCTCAAAAATGCTTTTCCAACCCAAAATTGGCTTTATTTGATAAATAATTCATTCGCTACTAATTACAACAAGAATTTACCTTTTGTAGTGTTAGGTCAAAACTCGCTTTGAAAATTATTCGATTTTTGTTTCTATAAAAAAACATATTTTTTTTGTGAAATTAATAAAAAAAGTCAGATTGATGAAAATTATGTGTATTTTTTCAGCATATTCAAGCCTATAGAAAGATTTTATTTCTGACAAATTTATGAAAAATGACAAAGGCTTAAATTAGTTAAAGGACATTTTTGATAATTGCGATGCTGTACAATTAGAATAGAAATTGTTTCCCATTTTTTTTTTAATTCGAGTGAAAATAAAATGTTAAAAGACAACTTCATTTGGTTTTTATAAAAGGTCCGCCAAATAACTTTTTTTGAAAATGCTATAAAAAAACTACTAAATATTTTCTCAAATTTCTTTTTTTATTTGAAAAAAAAAAACAGCGCTGCCAACTTTGACGATTTGTCTCCATTTTAACGATTTTTGAAATGAAATATGATAAAATGACGATTGAAAATTTCACAAAATTTATTGTATGGAAAATGACGATTTATAAAAACTTGCAATTTTTATAGAATTTTTAATTTTTTAATTTATTTCTCTAAAATTTACTGACAAAATTTGATTAAATTTCTTTTTATTTAAAACATCTAAGAAAAATGTGATGAAATGATCTCAAATAGAATAAAAATTCTACATTTACCCATTTAATCATCAACTAAATATAAAGTCCATTATTTTGAAAGTTTTATTTTAATTTTATTTAAAAAATAACGAAATTCGAATGGATTTTTTTTTTATATATTTTACAAAGGCAAATCCAAAATCTTTATTTTTAATATTTTTAATAATTTAAATCATTTAGCTTTAAAATCACTGATAAAAGAGTGATTTTCTACATATCTGATTCTTGGTACATAAATATTTTTCTTTATTTCCCTTTTATTGTATGCCCGAATTTTATGAAACCAAATATCGGGAAAAAAATTTTAAAACTAAAAGAATTTTGCAGATTTTAAAATAGGTCAGTGATTTTAAAATTCCATTCCCCGAAATGAGTATTGGGAGTTGTGTTTTTAAGACTCAGAGTCGTCTGTAAAGGAACTAATAAAAAAAGAACATTAAAATTGTGAAATAATTACACATAAAATTATTAAAACGGAGTTGTGAGTAAAATTTCTATTTATTTTATTGAAATATAAGTAGTTTTCGTAATGACGATTTTTTGACGATTTCTCATTCTCAAAATGACGATTTTGAAGATTTTTTTTAACAAAATTTGACGATTTTTGAACAAATTGGGTTGGCAGCACTGTGTAGAAAATTGTTTGCCTACTGCTGTACTCTTCAACAACAATACAATGCATTTGCGTACACACACAAAAAGAAAGAAAAAAAAAAGTCAAACAGCGCTGTCGGCAGCACTGCTAAATCTGGCCCAGCTTTTCACAACAGGAATTTTGCGTAAATTTACAAATTTTTTTTTAAATTTGTTGTTAAAATATTATTAAAAAGACTCAAACGGATCTCTTTATAACTACTTTAAAACATTTTGCATATTTTTATATAAAACAAATAACTTTTAAGTCTTTACCTTGTGCTTTTAGTGAATGCCGTCTTTAGGTGGTGTTGACTTCTGTTTTATTAGTTAACTTTATCTTAGTAATTCACTAATATAATCAATATTTTTTGCAAAATTGATGAAATACACTTATTTAATTATATATTTACATTATTTATTACGTTTCTTTAATAAAACACTTTTTTAATAAATTTTCACGAGATAAAAATTTTGCATGATGTGGTCAACATCATCTCACTTTGATCACTTAATTAGGACTGTCACATAAAGCAAAGTGTGAGAATTTGACAGGTTCACACAGGGTGTGTCAGCTAATTAAAAAAAAACAATGTGTAAGTAAACTTTTAATGCGGCATGTTTACAAAACTAGTGTTGAGGCGAAAGGAGTAAAAAAAAATAAAGTAATTTTGTAATAGAATACAGAGCTTAACCCTTTGACGACCAATTGTTAAAATATATCCCATTTTTAGATTTTGTTGTATTAGCTACATTTTTCAACCGATTTTTCCGAGTAAGATGTGTATCGACAATGGATAGATGTAGCTTTTAGATCAATATAGTACCCATACACTAAAAGTATTATTGCGGTACCCATACACTAAAAGTATTATTGCACAATTTTTCGATTTTGTTTTTTAATCTATTACAACATATGGTAAAAAACAAAAGCGAGAAGTAAATTTTGCGTAAATTTACAAAATTTCTTTAATTTTTTGTTAAAATATTATTAAAAAAGACTCAAACATAACATAATTTTATTAAATTTTGAAGGAAAAAGATCAAAGCTTTACATGTATAGTTTTATTTACCCGATGAGAATTAAAAAACAAAATGGTAAGAATTGAACTAATTCCAATCAAAAAATAAAACATTTTTAACTACAGTAAAACCCGGTTAAGACGAACTCCGAGGGACCAAAAAAATTAGTTCGTCTTAAGCGAGGTTCGTATTAAGCGTGTTTTTTTTTAACGATAAAAAAAAATGTATGTATTAAAAACAAAAACAAGATTTTTACATAAATAAAAAATAAAATTAGCATTTCAGGCATTCACAATTAAAAATTCAATTAAAAATTGTGCGCCCGGTAGGCTAGTTGGTAGCGTGCTAGCTTATCTGTGCGGGGGTCGTGGGTTCGATTCCCACCAGAGGCACTGGTATGTTTTCGCTACAACGCGCCGAAGGCTAGTGCTCGGTTAGGGTAATAGTATATAATTTGTAATTATATGATTATTAATTAATAAAAAAAAAAAAAAAAAAAATTCAATTAAAATTCTTCATTAAAAAAAAAAATCTGTTATTTTTATCTGAATGACTGAATTACCGATTTCATTCGTTATAAGTTTTTCTATTACCAAAATATGATTGTCAGCTTCTTCGGCACACGATTTTGTTCGAATATATCACTTGACAAATTTTCAACATCGGGGGGATTAACAATTTGCAATATTTCTTCACCTATATCTAGAAAGTCATCCACGGATATGAAATTCATATTAGGTCTATCCCATTAAACGGATAAAGAGTGTACTAAACATGGTGATTTGTATGAAAACGAGTTTTTGGGACTGCTTAAAACAGTTCGTAATAACCGAGGGTTCGTATTAACCGAGTTCGTATTAAAAGATGTATTTTATATGAAAATTGTTGCCAAAACGTTGGGAATTTTAAATAAGTTCGTATTAACCGAGGGTTCGTCTTAACCGAGTTTTACTGTAATAAACAGTGCTCGTGTATAGGCTAGAATCTCTAGTCATAATACACTGTGTTGTTATTGTTTATTAAATAAACAACAACACTTTCTGACTATAGTATTAGGACCATAGGTCAGTTTTGCCGTACTCTGCAATTTTTCAAATGTTTTACTTTTAAATTTTTTAAAAATTAAAACCAAAAGTTTATTTTTCTATTTTTTATCATAAACAAATGATCTGCAATAATCTTGATCACATCATAATTATGAAAATATATTTTTTTTGAGGGAAAGACAAAAAAAAATTGTTGAAATATATGTAAATAGAAATGTTTGGTAACATGTTAAATTAAATTTTTTCAGCTTCAGTTTTGTATTCTGGAATACATGCGGTTCGTCCGATAAATTAAAAAAAAAATCAGAAATGCATTTATAAAAGGTATGTGTTGTTGTGTTGTGTTAAATGCAAAATATGCAAATATATGCATATATGTCCATACATTTCCATACATTGTCATATCTGTACATCACCAACAAATGAGACAATCTTGAACTCCTATGAACATATATTAACCCCTGGTTTTTACAACACGTTCGCCTCTACACGAACGGGTGACTACATGTATTTTGTTTTTGCATTGCATGTATTTTGTTACTGTTTTTAGACGAACGTGAAGCAAAACGTGTTCTAGAAACAGGGCGTAAATCTATATGAACTCGAATAAATTCATATATTAGCATGAGTGAGTCCATAGATGTCAGAGAACAGAATGAGATCATTCGTTTTTGCTGTCCATTCATACATTCATTGCTTTTGCATTGCTTTTATTCAACAACAACAGCTTATGCTGTTGCTGTTTATTCCATTTATTGTTTTTGTTGAATGCCTTTTTAACATTCATTTTGATAATGCCGTTACATGTCAAGCAATGAAATGAAATGATGACACATGAATGACATGAAAATAATCACAATATTCGCGTAGTATTCGTTGACCTGTAGCAATAATAATAATATTTTTTTAGTTTTATTAAACATGAAATATGTATAAATTTTTGTTTAATTTTATTAAACATGAAATATGTATAAAAATTTTTAATTTTCTTAATATGTTTCACAAAAAATTTGTTAACGTTTTATTCATTTAACATTGAGACCATTCATACCAATCGTTGTGTATTCGTTGTTTTCGTGAGTGTTAAGTGAGGTTAACACTAGACAAGCAATGCAATGCATGGTTTTCGTAACACTCACTTTTCTCAATTCTGTCGATTGTTGCTTTATTAAAATGATGTGAGTTGACAACATTGTACTCATTTTTTGTGATTGCAAAAACATGAAATAAGCCACTCAAACCGTTCTCTGATAAATGTTCATAAATGAATGCATATATGTTTTTCTTTAACCAGATCTGGAGTTAATAATAAGGTTTTAGTAAAAAAAAAGTTATTTAAAAAGATTCACCCTAATTTGTTTAGTTTTATCTGCGCAAAAATTGTTTTTAAATTAATATTAAATAAGATATAAAAACAAATGTATTTGTTATTATTATAATAATCGACATGATGTGATGTCTATCCTTATCTTCAACTTTGACTTTCAATCTTTTGAATGCAAAAAGTGTTCTTTTCAAAAATCAAGTCAAGAAAAGTTTTTAATATTCACAATGTACTTTTCAAAAATTTAGCAAACAAATATTTGACAATAAAAACCCCTCGAATGCATGCACGATATTCATATTTTATTCCCAGCAAAATATTGGTAATGTCATCTCATTATTGTTTGCATTACCCATAATGAAATATCATTACCTTCTGCATTATTTTAAAATACACAATATTGTCTTCTTTATAACGGCTTATTGTAATGATTATTTTTAAATAAAATATAATGACTTACTCATAATGCGTTAAATAAGCACTTTTTACGCCGTTAAATTTTATATATATATTACACTCAATAAATACATACTTTTTTTTGAGTGTACTTATTTTGATATAAGCAAAAGTTTTCCGTTTAAATTTTTATTATGAGTCTTTAAACAAACAATTGGACTTAAAAGAAGTATTCATAAAACAGAAAATGGCAGTAAGCCAAAATGTTACCCTTATATTAATATCATACCTCAAATGAACTTCAACTGGTACACAATGGGTTATTATTTGTGGTCATATTGGATGTCAAATTTGACCTGGGAGGCTACTGAGTAACACGATTCGAAAAAATCTTTAAATTCGTAAATCTCCTTTTTTAACATTCAGTATGAACGGAGATTCCTACTTAATTTTTAACTTTTCATAGTCATTTTTGTAACTACTTATTTTTTTGAAATAAAGTTTGCAGACGAATTACTAATTATGTTTCAACTTTTTGTAACCAAGTTTGTAACCACTTATTATTAAAAATCTAAAACTAAATCTAGTACTTATTTTTAATTTTTTTTTTTGTAAGCGAGTAATCGTGACTACTTACAAACGCGACCACGCCATACAAAAATAATGAGTTTAGACACACAATAATACGTTAGCAAAGCTGAGAATTTCCATAACATTACCACTTATTATAATATATTATTATGGTAATGAAAGTTTTTGCTGGGAATTGCTATAAGAAAAGTACTCAGGCAAACAGTAAAACTTCTTTATTTATTAGGGTGTTTTATTTTTTCAAAGATGTGATTTTCATATGACTTTAATGGGGCCCGGAGTCTAAGTGATGCGAAAGATATATGTGCCAAATTTCAGGAAAGTTTAATAATGTTTAGGGGTTGCACTCTTGGACCACTCTTTTGTCAAGCTAGTAAGAATACTAATATTGAGCTAATGAGGTTCTTATTCCTACAAAAAAAGAAATTTGTTAGCTAAAATAGGCGGTGAGTGGCAGTTCGTCTAAATTGTAGAGTTTTTCTATCTTTAACTTCATATGTATATTAGTTCTCATGTAGTGAGTAAACTAGTTCATATGAATGTTTGATGTTTGGCATGGGATTGTTACCGCTTTCAAAACGTGTTCTGATGATGAGAACCTAGAAAATTCCCGAAATAGATCTATCAACACATTCCTGAAAGGGTCAAATAATAAATTTGAAAACAAAAAACTCTATAGATTATTTGTTAGGACAATATCCTAATAAAAAAATATAGAGTACGGCCTCGAACTTGAATAATTTTCATTTTCATTGCACAATTAAAGGTCGAAAAAAACATAATTTTTATTTTTAATAAAAATTATAACAAACTTGTATAAGAGGCAAAGTACCGCCTAGTTTACTTCCCCTGTTTTGTTTACAAACTAAACAAAATATAAAAAGGAGAGAAAAACAAAAAACGTGTATTGAATATCCACCAAACAAGTTTTCAATTTATTTTTTGATCAATGGTTATAATCTTTAACTTCAAACTCATATGTATATTAGTTCTCATGTAGTGAGTAAACTAGTTCATATGAATGTTTGATGTTTGGCATGGGATTGTTACCGCTTTCAAAACGTGTTCTGATGATGGGAACCTAGAAAATTCCCGAAATAGATCTATCAACACATTCCTGAAAGGGTCAAATAATAAATTTGAAAACAAAAAACTCTATAGATTATTTGTTAGGACAATATCCTAATAAAGAAATATAGAGTACGGCCTCGAACTTGAATAATTTTCATTTTCATTGCACAATTAAAGGTCGAAAAAAACATAATTTTTATTTTTAATAAAAATTATAACAAAGTTGTTTTTTTTTTTTGTTTATTTGTCCTAACCAGCCATACTTTGTTCAACACATTTTTTTTTTATTCAAGTCTTTGATGTTTATATGGTTACTGTTGCTGTTTTCTAACACTTTTTTATATAAAAAGATTAACAAGGACACCGGCAGTGACATGTTAAAAAATTCTCTTTGTAAATATTTTGTGTACAAAAAAACTCCTAAATAAAAAATTTTCTATAAATCAAACCCATTCTTTCTATTATTTTCTATGAATTTTACTGCCACATTTTGGTAATTAATTTTTTCTATAACACACTTACCCCTTCTTCTTTGCCTTGCAAAAAGTGTACAGCTCCAGAACGTTGTATGCCGGGTAAAAACCACACTGGATGTGTCAACAACAAACGTTCTATCAAACCTAAATCACAGGGAGGTGAATCATCTGAACCACGTGAAGTTTCACTGGAGGTTTCACCCTCAGCCAAAATGCCACCATCTGAACTAGAGACAAGAGATGTACGAGACTGTAAAGAAAGAGAAAGGAGAATTTTATTGAAAAAATGGAAAACTTTCTGACTTTATAATTTTTAAAAACTTTATTTATTAGCACTTTTTGTGTTTTTAATCGGCTTAATTTATTTGTTGTAAAAAATTAAAAAAAAATCTTTTAAACATGACTTTTTCATTGCAAATTATTTTTTATTAAAGGATTTAAAACCCCGTTTACTGTTTTGCATTAAAAAAAAAAAAATAAATGTTTACCATTTTTTTTGAATATCAAAGTGAAGTTTGTGTCATTTGCTGTAATATTGTAATGTTCATACAGCTGTTACCAATTTAACAACATTTGTGCAAAAAAAAAACATCTTTATTACAGTCTAACAGACATTAAATAAGATTATTTAAGTATAGACAAATTTGAAGGTCAAAAATACTTTTTCAACCATAAAAGCTTTAACAGTCTTATAACTTTTTTATTGAAACTATATTTTATTAAATAGCGTAAATTTGTGGAATAAATTTAGGCAGTTTGAATTTCATAGGCACTTACATTTTTTGTAATTTAATAATTTTTTAATTTAAAAGAGATAAAAAAATGTTTCTAAAATTTCAACAATTTGTTAGTTTTTTTATTAAAACTAAAAAATTTTCTTAAAAGTAATTTAAAAAAGAAAATGTTGTGTAACAAAAATTTAGTGTTAAAGTTGTGTATAAATTGTGAAAACTAAGTATTTGTACAATTTTTAGAATTGAAAACCTTTGGTTTAAAAACTCGTAAGAGCTCCAAAAAGCTTACCTTAACCCTCTAACTGGCAAACGATGTTTTGCAACGAAATTCATACTATGTGCTCCACTCGAAAAGCAAGTAATAAGTTCTTCAATAACATTTTTTATCGTTGCCTAATTTAGGCGATATGAGCCAAAATATTTTAGTGTGCATTTTGGAAACTAAAGCATATAAAAGAGATGTTTTGGACAAAAATTATTTCTCTTACCAAGATATAACCACACTCGAAAAACTATTTTTTTTCTGCTCCTATTTAAGAAGATAACGCGATTTTCGTTTTTGGAAAAAACGAAATTAGGCGAAAAAGTATCTAAACTTCAACGGATTTTTATTAAATTTAGCTTTCTGCAAAATTTCATAAAAATCCGTCTATTAGTTTATAAGTTAAAATGTCCTTTAGAGGAATCCTGATAAAATCCTGTGAGTCCTTGGACTAAAGTAAGGATTTATTTTTAAAGATAAAGCCTCAATCTTACTTATATTTCATTATAAAGAGTTTTAAGTCAACTTAAATTGGTTTTTTAGATTTATGAAAATTATGTGTTTTCGAAAATAATTATTTTTTGAAGTTTTACGAAATTTTGATTTTGAAGCTTTCTCGCTTCCAAACCGTGGACGGCACATGAAAAATTTCTTTGCAAAATATTTAGGAAATTTAGTTTTCTATCGGAATATATTAATTTCTAAGTATAAAACGCTCACTTGACGCATTTGTTGTAAATTTTATGAAGACTGCCCTGAGGCAGCCTTACCCCTTAGAGGGTTAACAATTAATGGCTTTATCAGTCAATTAACACTCATACGCCTAAACTACTCAACGCATTATTTTTAAATTGCTACAACTTTGGACTTTATAAATGGACCTTCTATAAATATATAATTTTTTATTTGTATAAATATAAGCTTTTTACAAATGAAAAAATCAAAATTTTCATTTGTTTCATAAATCACTTATACAAAATTTCACTGTGGACAGTAAAAACTATTTTGTATGAAACAAAGCTGTTTTGATACTTTAAGAAATATTAAAAAAAGATGAATATTCAAGGTTTAGAAAGACAACACAGTAGAATCCAGTATTCAGCCATAAAGAAAATTGTTCTTTTTGGATTGTTCTGGCGTGCTTTCTAAAAAGCTGTTTTTTCAGCTTTAAGTTCTTTTGAATAAGTTTATAACCAGTCAAGCACATCTTTTAGAAACTACTTTAAAGCCAAGTTTTAAAAATTGTTGTAGCTTTTTCTCCACCCTAAAAAAAGATTGGTTGAAATTCCATTAAAATTTATTTGATAGGACGTCATTTCATTAGGAATTACCTATAATCGATTAATAAAGCAAAAATACAACACTCATAGAAATAAACTCCTAAAAATAGCAAAAGAGCTACTAAAAATTAGTCAAAAAAGGAGCTTGCAGAAAAAACTGCTTAAATTAGCAAATTTTTTTTACTAAATATTAGTAATATAAAAATAGCAAAAATAATTCTGTTGAACTTACCAATATTTAGGTATATTTGAGCTTAATTTTAGTTAATTGAAAGTAACAAAATAATTTGCTAAAATCAGTAAAAACATTTACTAAATATTAGTATACAAAAAGTCAATAAAAAAATAAATGTGAAATTCTTCAAGTTTTTTTTTAATGCAAATAAAAATCTGCGCTATGAAATTAGCAATCTACAACTTTTTTGCAAACATTTTTTTTTGACTTTGACAAAATAAACTCTTATTTGCATTCTACTAAATTTGAGGTAAATATTGCAAAAACTTTGTAATCATTACAGTTTTTGTTTGCTATTTTGCGTCTACACTTAGAATACTATGCAGGAAAAGACCACTAAAAATGTAGTTAAAAACAAATGAAATTTCACTTCAGTAAGTGCAACTAACATTGTCATTCGTTTCTAATGCAAAAAATTAACCACAATTGTAGTAAAAAATGAATTACTATATAAAATTAATGTAAAATCATAATACAGTAATTTGATGTGGTTTGTTTCTTTAAATGAACTACACTTAGAATGCTATGTGGGTAAAGACCACTGCAAATGTAGTTAAAAACAAATGAAATTTCACTTAAAGAAAGGACGACTTACATTACAGTAAATTCAACTAACATTGCCATTTGTTTTTTAATGTTCAAAAAATGACTAACAATTGTAGTAAAAAAGAACCACATGATAGTAAAAAATAATAAAAACATTTATTTTTATTTGTTTTTTTAAATAACAAAAAACAACTGTAAAAAATTAATGTAAAATCATAAAACAGTCATTTGATGTGAGTTGGTTTTTTAAATGAACTACAAGGTTAGTAAAAAAATTAATTTGTTCTACAAATGACTGACATTTACATTAAAAATAAAGAAACTGTATTACAACCCAAACAGCTACATATTTTTACAGCAGAAGTTCCCGTAGTGGACATATGTAGTCAAAAATTAAATTTCTTCTAAAAATGACTGTTATTTTACTTAAAAACAAAAATTACTGTATTACAACTCAAACAACTAAAAATAATTACAGCAGAAGTTCACTGAGTGTACTAATATTTAATAAAAGTTTTTGCAAATTTTACAGAATAAAATACAGTTAAATTAACTAAAATTTAAAGTTAACAGATGTAAAGTTAACACATATATATTTTTGCTTTTCTTATTATATTAATATTTAGCAAAAAAATATGCTAAATTTAGCAGTTTTTTTCTGCAAGCTCATTTTTATCAAATTTTTAGTAACTTTTTCTGCCATTTTTACAGGTTTATTTCTATGAGTGTAGGCACTAAAAAACAATCCTATAAATAAAAGGACATACAAAACAGTCCTTTTATACAATTAACCAATCAATTTTTCAAATAAAATTCGGTTAGTAATTGCGTATTTATTTAGTGATAATAAAAAAAAATTGGTACAATCTATCAAATTTTTAAACAAATTGTCGATAATCAAAAGTTGTAAGTGAAAATATGGGTTTCCCAATCGAATTTGCAATTAAATTAGGATTTCAGTTGAACCAACCGAATTGTGGATTGCATTATTTATAGATGCAATTAATGATTGGTAAACGAATTTTAGACTATGCTTTGCTTAGACTTTTCTTTTTGGTTACCAAAGTTATTAGAATTTTTTTATGAAAAAAGCTTTTTCAACTTTTCTTAGGAAACAATTTGAATTATTTTTAAAGATTGTGTTTAAATGTAAAATATGTTAAATTAAAATCTAAAATTATTTAAAAAACTTATTTTTTTGTTTGGAGCTTTAATGAAAATAGTGCTTAAAGTAATTTTGAACTTTGAAATAAAAATGTATTTGTGCATGAATAAGAATAAAGTATCATATATCCTGTCTACTACTTACGTAGATATATATAAATATATGATTGCTTTTTTTTTGTTTGTTTGTTTTGCTTTTGCAAACTAAATGACAAAACCATTAAGAAGAAAGTATGAAATGATGATGAAAAATCACTTTTTAAAAAACAAAAGCTTTTACAATAAAAACTCCAACCATATTTCAAATCTACTCAATTCAGGCACATGTTGGCTTCAAGTGAATATCTTTTAACAGTTGATGGTTTTTGTGAGTTTATGAAAAACAACAATTTTTTAAACGTGTGTCTGGCATAAAAATTAAACAACAAATTCTCATAAAGCTTAAAAAGTGGAAAAACATAAAACAAATGAATACACACCGTCATCTTAATAATATTTGAATGGGAAATACAACACACGCCTTTGATAATAAGCATCTGAAGAGTTTCTAATGTAAAATTTTTATTTTTTCCTCCTCTTCTTTAAATACGTATTTTTACGATTTTTCTTCTATGCTTTAACCCTAGAACACACACCCGGGTACAAGTGTATCAACTTGAAGCTTTTGCAGTGCTGTAAGAACGGCTTAACTTAGGGCATAGAGATTTCGGATCTAGGAAATATAAGTAATTTCTAATCTTTTAAAGGTTATTTGATCTAATTCGGAAAGTCGACACCTACGTAAACACACACAACATTTGGCTATCCCATGCCCGTGACCTTTTTGTCTATATCTCTTGAACCAGATAAAATATTTGCATGAAACAAAAACTAAAACATTTGTAAAATATTAATATATGCATTTAAAAAAATTATGAAATTGTACCATTTAAACATTAGAAAAAGCCAAAATAAGCTAGTAGGTACAAACGTATCCCGGGTGTATGTTCTCGTAGCAAAAAGTTGGGTATGCATCGTACGGTTAAATGGTATTTGTTTCAGAGCTGGTATTATTTTACATCAAACAGCAAAACCTAAAAATGCACAGACACGATTACCTTGGCATTTATATATGTACTACTTATATAAAGGTATTTAAGTACTCGTATTATTTAATGTTTGTACAAATGTTTATAGTATTTTTTTTTTATACTGTATATATAAGGAATTTTAAAATTTTTCTAAACTTTCAGGTAAAATATTTTCAAAATTTTTACTTTTATGACATAATTAACATTTTGTGTATATTTTAGTCAATGTTTAAGCATACTAAATCCGTCCGCGTTTATTATTTATCTTTATGGCGGTTTTAACAAATTTTGCACTGCCGTTGCTTTAAAGCAACACTTACTTTTGATTTCCGATAAGATTGCATAGGATAGAGACATAATAACGCTGTAAAAAGCATGTGAGCTCTTAACTATACAAATAATTAAAAACAAAATTAAAAACTATTGCTCCAGGGTTGCCATATAATTAATTTAAAAAAAATACAATTTTTGACATTTTTGTATAGCACTTTTTTGAAAAATTATTAATTTATAGAAAGAAGACCGGTGCACAGTGGAGTGAATCAAATAAAAAGTGGTAATAAATATAGAACTTCTGAACTATTGAACCGATTAAGACCAAATGTATATGTAATCGTTAAAGAGGAGTATAGCTTTCAGAAAATTAATTTTGAAGTCACCCTGTGTTAACACAGGGTGAGCACTAAGGTGCCAGAGTAGACCACCTCGAGTACAAAAAACTTTTAAAACGCTGTAACTTCTACAATTATGAACCGATTTCGATGATTTTAGACTTTTTGAATCCGCTTGATGAGATTAATAAAAAACATGCTTACGGTAATATGTTACCTCTTAAAGTTTAAAAGTTGTGTGATGTTGAACATTAAAATTTAAATTTTTTGACAAGTTTTTTTTTTAGGTTTTAAGTTAATAACTCCTTTATAATAAGTGGTAAGACATTAAAAAAAATTTTTGTGTATTGCCACTTTTATCATTAATGTTGTGCTTAAAGTTTCATTTAATTTTCTGTAACCGTTGAGTAAAGAAAAATCTGCAAAGTCAATTTTTTGAAATAGGTCAAAAAAATTGTAAAATTTTCAGGGACCGTAACGGGTTTAAGTGATATCAAAAAAGTTCCTTTATAACAGTTATTTTGTGGCTTAAAAAGAAAAAAAAAACATCCAAAACAGTTATTTTTCAACGTAAAAATAAAAGATCGGATGAAACTCTTAAGAAGAGAGTTTTATTTCGCCTTCATTAAATAAAACTCTTTTGAAGAGTCTTATTTTTTCCGTCTAAAATAAAACTCATTTGAGGAGTTTTATTTTAAAACTCATTTGAGGAGTTTTATTTTTTCCGTCAGAGAATAAAACTCATTTTATGTATGCCGCTTGCCAGATCATTACAATCTGTAAGGCAGTGTAATCTAATCACTTGCATTGCAATTTAAAAAATCGTCATTAAAATGAAAACATGTGGGTTTTTAATTTGTTATTGTTTGATTCCTGTTATTAAATGGTTGTTGTTTTATTTCTTATATATGTATGTAGATATGGAACAAGAAAGCGAAGGAAAGAAAGCTTTTTTTCATCCTCATTATCACGAGGATGAAAAAAGCTTTCTATGAAATTGACAATTTTTCTCCAAGGCCCTTGTCGATTGATAAACCTCTTTTTGAGTTCTGGGAGGCTAAAAGAATACACTATCCGTACTTCTATACATTGGCAAAAACTATTGAGTGTGTGAGCATTCTCTGCTCTTAAATTGGTATTGAGCGACCTGAGATCAAATCTTTCCGCAGAAAAGTTGGAAAAAGTTATGCTCGTTAAATTAAATAAATAAATTAATACACACATTATAGCAAACAAATTCAATAAAAAAAGAAGAAAATAAACAACATGAGTTTTATTTTAGACGGAAAAATAAAACTCCTTAAGTGAGTTTCAAAATAAAACTCCTCAAATGAGCGCTATTTTCTGACGGGAAAAATAAAACTCCTCAAAAGAGTTTTATTTCAAACGGAAAAAATAAAACTCCTCAAAACAGTTTTATTTAATGAAGGCGATATAAAACTCTCTTCTTAAAAGTTTCATCCGATCTTTTATTTTTTCGTTGAAAAATAAGTCTTAACTGTGGAGTTGAGATCGTTTCCTTAAGATCACAATTGATTCTAATAGTATACGTCTCCGTTGACTCTAACATAGAGAGTTTTTGAGTTATAGTTTTCGGGATAACAGTTATTTTCGGTCCCTAAAAATTTTTGAGAAAAAGTAGCTTCATTTATACGTTTTTTTTTATAATCTAGTAGAAGAAAAGTAAATATTTGTTTAAATATTCGAAAATAACAGGCTTTGAGAATAGTTTTAAATGAAAGTATTATTAATTTTGGACATGCACCTTACACTCAGCATTGATCGAAAATTAGCAATTTTCAAGCAAAATTTCAAGTTTACACACGTGGGCAAAAAATGGCACGCCCATTTCTTAACTTTTTAAAACGTATTATTATATACTAATAAAATGTTAATTATTCTTCAATTATTCTGCCGCCGGGAAATGAAAAGTGGGGTCCTGGGATGTGTTTTTGTAAAAAAAAGTCAAATTTTGAAATTATTTTTTTGCGCTTTTAAAAAAATCATAACGGAGTCCAAAAAAATGTTCAATTTTAAGAAATATTTAAAATTAGTTTTAAACATTCATTTTGTCGGAATAATGAAAAAATCAAAACAATTGATAACAAAATAAATTGTCAGTCAATATTTAAAAAATCACCTAAATAAAATTTAAAAAGTCCATATCTGGAAAAAATTTTAAATTTTTGCCATTTTTTTTTTAATTTCTTCGATTTTTGTTTTATTTTTGTGATTTTTTTTCGAAATATGATTGTTTTTTTTAATTTTGGTGTTTTTTTAATTTTAGCGATTGATTTCAATTTTGGCCATTTTGGACTAAATTTTGACTTTTTTTTAATTGTAAGATTCACTTTAATTTAAATACCGAACTATGTTCTCAGGCCATGTGTTTTATAAAAATAATTAAATTTCGCAAGATTTTTCAAAAGTTAACAAAATTTGTGCGTTTAAAAATTTAAAAATGCCTTTTTGATTCGGAGGTGATGTTTACAAAGAAATTCGGTTCACGGAATTCCTTATAATTTTTTGATGTTTGTAAGTCATTATTTACTTTTTTAGTGAATCTATCCTCTGACTTTTAAATGGCCATCAATTCTGTAGTTGAAGAATTTTTAACGCGAAACATTCACCGTTTCTCTCAATTCAAAAAACCTTGAGAAATAATAGGCACCTAAAGTAACTTTCTACAGTTGTCGAACATTTTTGAAATTACTCATATATATATTGTTTTCTGTTAATAGAACCCAGCTATTTAATAAGACTATACTTAAGTTGTAATACTCTACTCTTCTTATGACAGGGTTGTCAACTAAAATTTAAAATAATTGTAGTTTTATTTTAAATTAACCTTAAAAAATATGATAGACACTTATAAATATGAAAAAATTAAGCCCAACGTAAAGTCACAAATTAAAATGTTAAACCTTGCTTTAATCATGACGAAATGTTTAAGAAGCTAAAATACAAGACTATACAAATGTTACGTTTTACATGAACAAGTTTTCACATTTTTACTCATAACTTTTAAGTCTTTCAACTGATTAATAGGGGATACATAAAGCAAGCATCAGCATTTCTACCAAAAATAAGTAACTTTCAACCACCACTTTTAGAGTTATCGTTATTTAGTTTTATGTTGGGCGCCATTTAGCTATATGTAAGGTTTATAAGAACTATCAATAATGATAAAACTTGTTTTTATTTATGTTTTCCCTGAACTAAAACCTTCTCATAGGCTATTTGGCAACCCTAAAATACAATTCATTGTTTTTTTTTTTAATACATACACATTTCAATCTAACAGACATTGTGGCATCAAACGGAAATGCATACTTTTTGAACCGAAAGAGAAACGAGTTCAAATTTCCACAACTCATGCAAGTATAAGAAATATGTAAATATGCAAATTTTGTATTTTATTTTTATATTTTTTTTTTATTTCATATTTTATGAAAAATAATATAAAATAAATAATAAAAGACACAAGTAGGTACTTTTCTGTTTATTTATACTCAAAAATATTCTCATAAGGTGGCATATTTAACCTCCCATTACTCGTGTATTTACCATACAAATGTCATTTTGGTGTCACCAACATTTTTTATATTTTATATGCAAAAATGTAAAAGTATCTATAGCTTTAAGCTATAAAGCACTTTTTTTATGTGACTAATGCTGTCACTGCTTGTTTTATATAGAGATTTGGTGATGTTTAATTTTTTTTTTTTGCTGTTGTTGATTGTTTTTTGTATGTTTTTTTTTTGTTGTTTTTGTAATGCAAAAAGTCATAAATATTTTGCACGCTTCAATTGACACGCGTTTGGTGTAAACAATTTGGTTGTGTTGTCGTTGTATCGTTGACGAAATGTTTAGAGGACAGTTGTAGATGAATGGAGACAATTTTCCCGTATAATAGAGTGGGTGTGTTAAATGTTGTGATATTCACTTATTTTTGAAATGATAATAAAATATCTTTTTGATGATGTTTAACGATAGAATAGCCAAAAGTGACAAAAACTTTAAAAATTCACAAAGTTTTCAAGTAAGGGGCGACACTTTATTTAAATATTTTAAAAGTTAAATAAAATACAAAAAAAAATCCATTAAGTCTACACTTATAGAAAAAAATTAGTAAAAATGTTAGCTAAAACTACTAAGAATTAGTTCAAAATGACGTTGCAGAAAAAGATGCAAAAATTAGCAGATTTTTTGCTAAATATTAGTAAGATAAAAATAGCAAAAATAAATCTGTTTAATCTACAAATTTTTAGTTATATTTGAGCTAAATTTTAGTTAATTGAATGTGACAAATTAATCTGCGAAAATCAGCAAACAATTTGCTAAATATTAATAGACAAAAAAAAAACATAGAAATATGTGAAATTTTTAAAAAATATTTTGCCATAGAGAATATGAATACTTCCTAGTATATAGTTTCCTAAAAAATTAAGGAAGAATTCACAAAACTGGGCTTCAATACTAATTTTAATGTCTTGTACACATTTAAAGCAGGAATGGAACACGACTTATGTCATCACAACGGACGCCTCAGCCGTACAGTCAAAAAATAAGTTAGTAGAAAAGTCAGTAAAACATCTTGTAAATCAGGTATACTATTTTCAGCCAATTTTTTGCTAAAATTATGTTTTAAACTAACTGTTTTGAACTAACGTTTTACTAATATTTTACTAATATTTTACTAATGTTTTACTAATTTATTTTGCTAAAAAAAATTGTGCTGATAATGAACGACAACCAGATAAAAGGTTATATGCAGAATGAATTAGATGTCAAGATGTAGCAGTGACGAGGAAAATTATACTAAAAAGTACAACTCTAGTAAGACACTTAAAAAAATCAACCTTGGAAGATTTGGTTTCTGTTTTTCATACATAAAACAAAATTGTGGATTGAAACAACTTAAATTTTGCGTTTTCACCGGCTTGTGAAAGTAATTGTCTATTAATTAAATAAAAGACAAAATAAAATATATAAATTTAAAAAAGATTAAACGTGGATTTGTAGTCAAATTGAGTGGTCAAGTTGATAACAAATATACAGCAGGTAGACAGACTAAAGCGAAAGACATACATCTTAGGTAAATTTTTATGTTTCCTTTTTCTTATTGCAAAAAAAGGGTTGTATATGTTACATTTTGTTATTTTTTCGTTTCTACAAATTTTTTGAGTTTTTTTCAGTCTACTAATATTCAGCAAAAATTTTATTAATGTTTAGCAAGGGTTTTTTAATTTCTAATAAACTAAGTTTTAGCAAAACTTTTGCTGATTTTCAGCAAAAGATTTTGCTGACATTAGCAATTTTTTTGCAAGAACCCTAATGACTAAAACTTTGATGACTCAGCAAAATTTTTTGCTGACATTACTAACTTTTTTATTTGAGTGTATGTTACACAAGCCGAATAAATTTGAAAAATATCAAAAGCCTGAGGCTAGTAGAGTATGCTTTTCTAAAGGTTTAAGCTTTATATTTTTTCCGTAAAGACTACTGAATATACACATTAAATTAATTGAAAATCATTTTTATTTTTCGTTTAAAACAATTGCATTTTTTAGTTTATGTTCAACTGTTAAAATATTAATTGACAAAATCGGTAAAAACAATAAATAGATTTTTTTTGATTTTTCCATATTCAATATAAAATAACAACTTTTTGTTTTAAATCGAAAATCTTAAAGGTCACTCTGCTGACCTCAAATGTGAAAATTCTAAATTTTGCAAATTCAATATAAAATCGAATTACAACCTTTCCACGTATTTTGAGTTTTTGTTTAAAGTTAAGTTTTTAAAAATGTAGCTCTCTTTCTGCCACTTTACATTAATTGACCCCTTCCTCCTTTTTGCACAAATACATCATTCAAATACCCACTGATAGTTAAAATCAAATTAATTCCATACAATTCTAAACATTAATTGAATAAAAATGTCTGCAAAAAAAATGTAACGAAAGAAATGTTTTTCCTTTGAATTAAACACGCACTAAAATCAAACAGACAAAAAAATGTTTTTTTTTTTTTGCATATAGATATTTTCTACAACACACAACTTAATTTCCGTTTATTTTTTTTATTAAAAATACGAGATGTTATATAGAGGGAAACGCCTGTGATTTAGTTAAAATGTTGGGTAGACTATTAAAACGGGGCGTTTCTAACGCCTTAATGTAGAAAAATTGAAAATAAAGTCAGCTTTAAGCATATTAAAACATTTCACTATATAAAATAAGTAAGTAGACTTTACTGAAGATGTCAGCAATACGGGTTTAAAAACTCACTCTTTTCCACACAAACACACAGTAACAAAGAAATTGAAAATAGGAAAAAAAACTGTGAAATGCACTTGAAAACAATCTCACGAAAAAAGGATGTTTGCCTGCAGGACATAATGACAGTGGCACAGACACAACATTGAGACAACCTTACAAACACACACACACACATACTTGAATAAAAAAAGATTCCCTAGGAATACTAAACTCTTCGTCTTCAGTTATTTACACTTCAGAGTTTCACTTGTTTAGCGTTTTTTTTTCTTCTTTCCTTTTATTGTTGCCTCATAAAGTATTAGTCGTAAATCACAAGTTAACAAAAAAATAAGTAAATATATTCGTTACTAAAATGTTTTCAAAAGCATATTTTTTTGGGATTCTAGTACAACGGTTCCCAAATGGGGCTTCCGAGGAGTCCGCGAAGTATTCAATTTCACAATATTTTTTATATTTTTTGATCTCTATTAGATAGATAAATTCATTCCCCTCTAAAATTGTCTGTTACTTACAATATGTCCTCCTAATAATTGTACACCAAATTTGAAGGTACCTCACACTGATTGTTTTTATAATTAAAAAAGTTTGCGACTCTAGTTATGACTGTATCCGCTTTTGACTCTGACTGTATTCAATATGTCTTTGTTGTTGCAAGAGTTAAAAACATTTTATTTATTTAAAATTGACATGACAAATAAAATTTGAAATTTATTGTTGCTTTGTAAAAAAGTTGTGACTTTCACTGTTTAAAATAGTCTTAGGACAGTCACAGTCTAAAATCGTATTTCTCTTAAAATTTAAAATTTTCGTATAAAAGTAGTTCTTTATTAAACATTTTTATTTTTTTTTTGTTTTTTTGATGATTCTTTTTAAAAGCAGTTAACTCGTTAAGACGAACTCGGTTAAGATGAAACCTCGGTTATTACCAGGGACCAGAAGTTCATACAAATGCATGTTTTTTCCCTTAAGTCTGAGAACAGAGTAAACAAAATATCTTTACGAATCAAAGAGTTTGCGTTAAATTGCCATCGATTTGTTAGTGCATATTTTTACAAAATTTGCTAGAAATGCATATTTTTGCATAATTTGCTACAAATGCATATTTTGCTTTAAATGATTTTTTTTATTGCATATTTTAACTTATTTTGCTTAAATGCATATTTTTACTTATTTTGTATATTTTCGTTGAATTTTTCTTAGTTTTTCGTAAAAAATCACTTTTAGTATTATTTTATGTTAGACTAACTAGCATATAGCATAAAGAGAACCCAGGCTTCTCAAGCCCTTTTAAGTGATCTCTTAAATTTTGTTTACAAACTGGGATTAAGTGATACATTTTTAGTAGTTTTTGAAATGCGTATTTTTCCATACCCGACTAAAAAAGTTTATAAATAATCATATAAAGCTTGACATAATTATATATAATTACATACGTGGAAATATGTAACGATATATATTTACTTTTTTTTTAATTTTAAAGTTGATTTATTCGACCTTTCAATATTTAATGAATAAAAATCTTCGAGGTCTAGTTTTTTATAATGATTAATTTATTTTTCAATATTTCGACATTCCTCGAATGTCATCTTCTGGAAAATATTTAATGTTTACATAAAAAACAAAAACAAAAAACTTAAAAAAATCGTTAAATATTTTCCAGAAGATGACATTCGAGGAATGTCGAAATATTGAAAAATAAATTAATCATTATAAAAAACTAGACCTCGAGCTCGAAGATTTTTATTTATTTGATATATATTTACATCTCACATATATACTTGATATAGCTAAATATGATAGCATATACTTATATATATAATTGTATATATAAATACATGTAAGTATATATGATACAATAAAACCAAACAAATTCTATCACTTTTATATATAATAATATATGCCATCACATAAAATTCTATATAAATATATGTGCTATATCCTTAAATTAGAAAAAAAAAGGTTTACAAAAATGATCCCTCAACCTACTACCCTCAACCCAAAAAATGGTCCCGAAAATCGAATTTTTGAAACTTCTCAGCCCATTTTATTCGAATAACAAAATGCTGGTCACTAGATGAAGCTACGTGCCAAATTTTAAGATTCTAGCTTTGCTAGTTTAGGAGTTACACCAAACGGCCCTTTTTTTGGAGATAAATAATCATTAAAAAAATCGGACTTTGTTAACAAATGTAGCGCCTATATTTTCCTGATGAATTGTTTGTGCACATAATGATGTTATTGTTATCCCAAAGATCATACATGTTTAAAAAAAAGTTTATACAAATTTTTAATAATTTGTGAACAATAAACTAAATTTAAAACAAATTTTACTCCAATACATACGAACCTCGCTTATAACAAATACATTTTTTTGGAGTTCATCTTAATTGGGATTTACTGAATTTGGATTTTGTAATTTTATATTAATATAAAAAAATAAAATTTTATTGCTTTTGCATTTTTTTAAATATAAGAAATTAAATTTTTGTTCGGCGGTCCGCGAACCATTAGAAATGCATCAAGGGGTCCCTGAAGCAAAAGTTGGTGGGAACCGCTGTTCTAGTATCACATCATGTATTGTGGTTGTTTATGATTTCTTTAGAGTTTTTATTATTGTCTAGTTTTGGCAGTAGATTTTTTTTCTGCCGGCCGGCTTTTCTCTTGATTTTCATTGCATTTAACTTTTACTTTTTTCTCTCCATCTCAATTATCCCTGAAAATTCTTTTATTTATGCGACTGACTGGGTTTTTTATTTCTTATCTGTTCGAAGTGTTAAATATTTGGTTGAAAGGAAAAGTTTTTTTTTTTTTGTATTTAGCGTATGTGTAGTCATGCGTGTCATTTGAAAGGTATGGGCTAATCGATGGATTTAATTTTTTGTGGAATGATATTGTTTTAAAGCATGCCACAGAATACGTTGAAAAGTTATTCTACGAATTTTCGAAACCGTGATAGATCTAATCAGAATTTTCACGGGAATTCCCGAGAAGGGATTTTCAATTTAACATCAATTTTGTATTTTTATGCATGTATTATTATGAGAGTGTAGGCATGTTTCTTTGAGCAAGCGGAGTGACGTGTTTTCTGAGATTATTTCATTGACATAATTTTTGTGTTGGTGATAAATTTAATTAATGTTGAACCCCTCCGAGCATAACCATCGGTCCTGGTCATAGTATAGAATTGGTCGGAGAGCTGATCCCTGTCGCAATAGACAATTAACGTAACGGGGCCTGTGATATATTACCTTTTCTACAGGTTAACTGTTTGACAATACTTCTAAATTTATTTTTAAAGCCACTAATAAAGAAAAATATTTAAAACTCAACAAATGAGTTGTGGTAATTTAAGTTAATGTTTTAATTTTATCATTTTAATTTTAAATAAACTTTTTTCATGATTTATTTATTATTCCACCATTCCTAACTAATTCATCTAATAGACATGTATCCAACTTAATTAGTAAGGAAATCCGTTTTTTAGGATTCATTAAGAGAAAAAACACAAAACAAAAAATTTACAACATCTCATAGGATAAATGGATGATGCTCTTGGCAACCTTATTTGTTAAATTAAAAGTAGAGGAAGCAAACCGAAACCGAAACGTAAACAAAATACCTTTACTGACAGAATTACAATAACGGCAAAACATGGGTTACTAAGCCAACCGCACTCATCATTACAACATAAAAATAAAGTATAAAAATACCCTGCTGATGATAGAACTTCTCATGTTGGCGATGATGATGAAAATCATGATTTTGTTGCTGACAGGCAACATGATGCCATTCAACTGAAAACCCCTTTGAAAAAACGTTCTTTAATTTTAAACTTTTTTTCTAAAGTATTGGTTGACTGAATCTTCAAAAAAAAAAAAAAATGTTTAAAAAAATCGTTGAAGCGATTTGTCTTCAAACAAATCAGAAAGAATTTTAATCAAAATGCGAACATATTTTATACAAATTTTTATAATTTTAATAAAGTTAATTACAAATATAAGGGCAATAAACTTTTTTAAAATGATAGTCATTTCATAAACTCAATCACATATTACTTGACATTAACTATATAAAGTGAAATATACAACAATATTAACAAAAGTTATATTATTTCAACATCATCTCTATGATGATGTCCTTTTTTGCGTCATGTCAAATCCAACAGATGTTACAATACACTCACATTAGTTTTAACATTTTACGTTATTACATGTTTAGCACTGTTCTTCACATTTTTTTTTTGCTCTCATTTCATTTGTTTCCGTTAGAGTGTCCAAAACCGTATCAGAAAACCGGTTAACCGGTTTTTTTTTTGTTATTAAAAAGCGAACCGGTTTCAAATATTTTGTATTTTCGAATATTCGAGAAACCCGTTTTATTGAGTCGGTTAACCGGTTATTTTTTAACAAGATAATTTACTTAAAAAACTAACAAAAGTTTTGAAAATGCGTTATTTTTATGCGATATAAAATAAATTTTTTAATAAACAGTCTAAAAATTTGGCTAATTATGTAAAAAATGGAATTTTTACAATATATGTAATTGAAAAAGTGGAAGTATTTACAAAAAAAAAACACGTTACCTTATGAATCATAAAATTTTGTAGATTTTTTTATCTTGCGCCTTGATTTCACAAAACTGAATAAATCACTAGTCAAGAAAATTTCAGAATTTTCCAAATTAAAACAGCAGAAATAGGCAGTGAATGAGAGTGAAATAAAATGTGTTAAAATGCCTTTAAAGTACCCTTTATTCACTTTAGAAAAAATATTAAAAAAAATTAAAACAAATTCTAAAAATAGAACTGTTGTGTTGTTGGAGTTGTACTTCTGAGAGTATGTATGCAAGAACAAAACACCGTGTATTGAATAAAACTAGTTTTAATCACAACAAAACTCTACCTGATGATAGATCAGTGGGCTAAAGCGCTCTGTATAACGTGTAGTGCGAGTGCATGTGGCATTAGAAATCAGTTTATCTATACCAAGGTCAGTGATTGCACAGAAAATTTCATATAGACGCAATCGAACAAATAAAAACATAACAAATATTACATTATTCAAAAAACAGGGTCACTGACGAAGGTTCAATACCAGAAACTGCGCATTCTGATTCAGAAAATTGAAAATTTACAATGTAGTTATGATTTTTAGAAAATACACTCATTATTCTCTACCACGCCTTTCACAATTAAAATTAAATAAAATTGCATATTAATTATAGTATTAGTTGCAAATGTCTAAAAAAGACGTTTAAATTCAAACTCAAACAAAAATCAGTTTACTTTTCCCTTTTCACGTGAATTTGAGCAATAAGTATGTAAATTTTATGACAATGAAAGTTGATATCAAATGAAAAGTATTCTAAGACCTAAAGTGTGCGCCCAAATAGAAGTTAACACACAAAAAGTTACAGCAATGGCGACTAAGCTAAGCGATAGTTTATAAAAAAAATTATTAATTTAAATTTTATACTGATTTATATTTAGTACCATCTTATATAAAAGTTAAGCGTTTCTGTTGTGATTTTGCTGTCCTTTTATATTGAAAGTTTGAAATAGATTTGAGAACTTTTTTTTTTTGGAAATTTCGATAATTTTTTTAATTGGTACCATTTCGGAACGTCCCTAAGACTATCCGCTATACAAAACTTCCGTCTGGAAAAGCTGTGAAAAATCTGCAAATACATAACATTTGTTGTCCATAATACAACATTCGAATTTTTGAAAATAAAATCTTTTTTAGTAGTTTTGTTCGTTTTTCGGCTTCAGTATTCTTGTTTGCATTTCTATCCGGAACTTTTTGCATTTTAAATGTACTAAGTCCAACAATTTTTTTTAACTTGGCGATCAAAATGTTTCGAACATTGCTCGCGTCGTGCTACTTCGCGGCCAGAAACCTTTAGATCAGCTCACAATACTGGTAAAATAGCGTTATCGATTCAAATACCTCTTAACTGACTATCGTTAACCCTAAAATACCTTTACCGAAATAATTGAAATGTCGTTATCCGTAAAATACCGTTACTGATATAACTTAAATACAAATATTCTTAAAATAACGTTACCGAAATAACTCCAATACTCCAATAAAAAATAATCGCTGTTAATAGATATGTGGAGGCTTCCCCAAAACAACTTTCAAAACATTTATAGTAATTAAATGTGCTAAAGTCCCAAAACTTATTTAACAAATTGTGAAACAATCTGATGTAGGCGTGTCCCTATCCGGATTTCATTCCTGCCTAAGGAAATCTTCAGGGGACTTTGTTATTCGAATTTCTAGAGATATTTGTTATGTTAAATCACAAACTCAATGAGAAAACTATTTTATAATTATATCTCAGAGAATTTATTGTCAAATATTTTCAATTCAATTTTGGAATTAATTTTAAAAAGAAAACAAAAAATATATTTTGTATAAATTTAAATAAAATTGTTTAATATAAAATAAATTAAAAGTGGGGACTTATCACGTTCCCACAGATAATATATATCTTGAAAAAGTTTGATCGTAATCTATCCAGTCATTGGAATTCGGCCAAAATGGTGCTTATAAATATCGGTGTAAAACCGAAATAACTGTAAAACCGTTATACTTCAAATAGCGTTACCGAAATAACTAAAATACCGTTACCCCAAAAATACCGTTAGCGAAATAAATAAAATACCGTTAACGCTAAAAAACCGATACCGAAATAACTGAAATATCGTTACTCTAAAATACCGTTACCGAAATAAACGAAAATAGCGTTACTCTTTCCGAAACCCGCATCGAATCGGTTACCATTCATGCTTTTTTGTGATTTTTTTTTTTAAAGTCCAACTTGGATTATATCGAAAAGTTTAAAAAACTTTTGCACGAACTTGCTTTTGATTATTATTGTGAGGAACTAATTTTGTCAGATCAAAAAAATTTATTATCTGACACATTTTTCAACATAGTCTGATGAATAAAAAATATTTAAAGCAATTGCAAAAAAAGTTATAAGGAAAAATGTGTGTTAACGTTTATTTGGGCATACACTTTATCTAACAAATTTTATTTTATGACCATAGCTTAGAGAGCTTTTGGAATATTTGCCTAAAATTTTCAGAAATTATCCCCCCCTATAAGCATGGACTGGATCCACCAGAAAATATATCGCCCTTATTACCATTGCCATTGACAAAATCGAGAGCTAGTCCATTTTGTTGAAAATTCGTTAATAGAAAAACTTTAAAAATTTGTTATTGAATTTTTTATAAACGGGAATGGGAAATAGCTCGCAAACGGGCCAATAATGTATACATTTTTCAATAAAGCTCGCAAGCTAAAATGAAACAAAAATGAATACAGCTTTTTAAATTGAACAGCTCATCAACAAAGTAAAATTGAGCTTCATGAAATGGAGAAACATAACGACAAGCTTTCTAATTAGATTCAATGAACTTCCATTACATTATACATATTACGAAAGTTGAGCATGGAAATTTTATACTAATACCAAACTTACCTAAACGGGTTTCTAAATTTGTTCAAATTTTTGGACACTCTAATTTCCATGTATTTTGTGTTGTTTTTGTCCTTTCTTATTCAACATAAAGTATTTAATCTTGTCATACCAAGAAAAATGTGAAAATGTCCAAGTATTGTGTCACAAACATTTGTGTCTCACTTCATACTCTTTGTCGAGAATTTAATATACAATTTAACTGTGATTTTGTTTGTTCAGTTTTTTTTTCAAGATAAATTTTTTCTAGATTTTTGACTACAGTTTGAGTATAAAAAATGACTTAAGCATGAACCAAATTAAATCATGATGTCCTTTTAAAATTAGTTTAAGGAATTGCTAGATGTAAGCAGCAAAAATACAAAAGAGCATTTTATTTGACAAAATTTGAAATGCATAGAAATTATACAAATTTAATTAGATTTTACACTGACACTTTATTTTGTGAATTTGAAGGCAAGATTTAACAAAAAAAAATAATAAAAATTTCTTTGTCAACAATCCCGCTTCCATGCAGGCTATATTATAGTGACCACAAATGAGTCTTTTATTATAAAAAATTAAGTTACTTCGATACAAAATACAAATTTACGAAAATTTTTGTGAAACAATTTTTTCTATGCATTTTTTCTATGGGGATATATTGAAAATAATTCGGCTATTTCTTACTTACAAGCAGTGTTTGTTACCCGGTTTGACGATTTATAGTCATTTTGACGATTTTTACTATTAAAAATAACCCTGCAACGATATTTCCCTTCAAAATTACGATTTTTATAATACGAAATACAGCAAGAAATGGACAAAAACAAGGCATTTCTATTATCTTTATCAAATCTATTTATTTTTATGTTCTTGAAATTTTCAAAATTGCTGAAAGTCGATGTGCAAACATATTAAGAAAAATTGTTTGAAAATCACTTTTCAAGTCACCTAGTGTATGTTGAAAGTGTTTGATATAAAACCGGTTTGAGAAGTTGCATATACCCTCAAACTTTCGAGATAAAGGTAAAAAAAATCATTTTTTTCGACTGTCGCATTTGAACGTTTGTAACTCAGTAATTTTTTGACCGATTTTGAATTTTCAAATGGCTATAACGAAGACCGGTTATAACGAACGATTTTTCTAGTCCCAAAGCAGTTTTTACTAATATATTTCATACAACATAATACGGTTATAACGAACATCATTTAGAACAAACTTTATATACAACGAACTAATTTTTTGGACCCTTGTACGAGTTTTCACATAAATTTTTACGCTTATAACGAACACATAAAAAATTGAGATTCTAAAATGAAAATTCTGCTGGAAATTTTAAAAATATAATCATTTTAATTACAATTTTACTGAAAAGAATTACAAACTATATGAAACGGAATAATTGTTTTAGAATGATGGAAGAATTGTTTTAGAATAAAAAACAAAAATTGTAAAATTAGTTGAATTTAAGAAAACAATTTTGAAATTTTAATCATTTTTTGGAAAATGTTTACCTCGCTTATAGTGAACGGTCCCCGGCGAGTTCTTTATAACCGTGCTAGACTGTACTTTCTTTATAATATTAATATAAAAATTGTAGTTGTTTTTTTATTCGACGTTTCCAATTAAATTATAAAAATAAAATGTTTGAACTCGAGGCCTGGATTTTTCTTTAATTAAAATTCTTCTTTATTATTTTCCAATATTTCGAAACTCTTCGAGTTTCATCCTCAGGGAGTATCTTTAAATATATTTAATCTTATATTTAATTTAAAGATACTCCCTGAGGATGAAACTCGAAGAGTTTCGAAATATTGGAAAATAATAAAGAAGAATTTTAATTAAAGAAAAATCCAGGCCTCGAGCTCAACCATTTTATTTTTATAATTAATATAAAAATGTAGAGATTTTTTAATAATAATTAAAATTATCAGTTTTTTAATATTAAAACAACAATATTCTTAAAGTTATTGTGTTGCTGGTCAGAATAATCCTTCATTTGTTAAAATAGGTTGCAAAGTTGTGGTAGTTTTTCTATATATAGATCATACTTGGGACTTACAATTATCTACAAAAAAAAATTTAGAGAAAAATACTATATTTGCAAACTTATTTTACAAATATTAGGTATTTTATCAGGTATATATAATAAAAAGCTTATCCATCATGACCAGTCAGTTAGCAACCCATACTGAATAGTGTACACAGGATGAAACTTGAAAAAATAGCGAATACATTTAAAGTTAACGTTTCAATTTAAAATTTCTATATTTTTTTCAAAACAAAACACTTTTTTTAAACAATTATTATTAATTTTTTTTTTACCATTGGTCTAATCAAAAACAATTAAAAAAAATTCATTGGAATGGAAATTAAATTTGTTGGCATTGGCATTGACAGCAAGTAATGCAAATTAAATTTCAATGACAATACAAAATTCCCAAATATGATATAGATACAGAGTGTATTTTGTTTTTTCTAATGCAAACTAATGCATTAATGCTAAGGGGAAGAAACAAAATTGTGTATACTATATAGAAAACTACCATAACGCTGTCAATTTTCAACCGATTTTAACAAATAAAGGCTCATTTTATTCAGAAAAAAAAAAAGATTGTATATTAGGATGTCCCGTAATATTAGAAATGCCACTCAATAGATGCGAATTAAAGAGCTAAATATGGGAAAAATAAGTAAACAATTTTTGAAGTCGACCTTCAGTTCCCTACCAGCGATTGAAGTTACCGTTTTGAATTTTTTTTCGAAATAGTTCTCAAAGGTTTCGTAATTTTTTGAAAATATTTTTAAATTTTCTGAAGAGTAATTTTGGTCCACCAGAGGATTTTTTAGTTTGGAGCAAGTACAATTGTTTTATGTGCAAACTAAAAAAAAACAAAGTATAGAAATTGTACTTGGTCTAAATTAAAAAATCCTCTGGTGGTCCAAAATTTCTCTACAGAAAATTTAAAAATATTTTTCCGGTAATAAGCCAAAAACTACCAAACTTTTGAGGCATATTTAAAAAAAAAAGATTACAACTTTGTTTTGGTCAAAAATGCACTAAAACCGACAACTTAAATTGCTGGTATTGAGCTAAAGATCAACTTTTTTAAACTTATTTTTCCCACATTCAGCTTTTTAATATGCATCGATTGAGCGGAATACTGCTCCAACCAACCAATTCAAAAAACGCCATATATGATAAACTCTATTGTAAATGTTGAAAAAGTAAAAAATAAAACTGAAAATTTGTCCGCCCCGGTAGGCTAGTTGGTAGAGTGCTGGCTTATCTGTGCGGGGGTCGTGAGTTCGATTGCCACCGGAGGCACTGGTCTGTTTTCGCAACAACGCGCCGGAGGCCATAGTAGCTAGTGCTCGGGTAGGATAATAGTATATGATTTGCAATTATATGACTATTAATAAAAAAAAAAAAAAAACTGAAAATTTTACTTATTATATATATATAGAAAAAGTACCAATCAATTTTCAACCGATTTTAACAAATTACTGCTTATTTTACGCAGGAAAAAACTAGATTTATGAATATTATTGCTTTAAGTGAATATTCTAAAAAAACCCTCGTAGACGTTGAAAAAGTAAAAAAAAGAACTGAGTATTTTATTTATTATTAAAAAACTCTACATATTTATATTAATTATATAAAGAATTAGGTTAAATAATGACTGAGTTACAATTTTTTAAATGTGCCAGTCGCAAAAAAATGCTCTTTTTTCCGTTATCTCGAAAATTTGAGGGTATATTGCAAGATCTTAAACCGGTTTTGTAATACACTCAGCCAGTCTTACAAGCTACACTAGGTCATTTGGCGTGTGATTTTTCTGTTTAGCACAGTGTAATTAATTCATGAATTAAATTTGTTAACAAAAATTTCATCCAATCTATATAAATATTTGAATTGAGAGATTTTATCCAAAATTTTTAAAAAATTTAAAGTGACATTTTAAAGAAAATTATTTTAATTTTTAATTGATATGAATAAATTTTTGGTTGAAATTTTAAAATATTTTAACTTCAATTTTAAATTAATAGATTTAAATTGTAATTAAAACTGAGTCAATTCCAAAGTTATAAATAATTTAAATTGATACTACAAATTCAAGAATAGCTCAAAATTCAATTAAGCTTTTAATAAAATAAAATAATAAAATAAATAAATTTTTTTAATTAAAACTCGATTTAATGTTTTGTTTGTATACATTTTAAGCAAAAATAAAAATAATTTAAATTATTGATTCATCATTTCATTTCATTCCATTCTACCATTTTAATATCATTTGAAATTTCAATTCTTATCTTCAATTTCACAAACCTTCTTTTAATACCAACCATCAATTGTGGTTAAACACTGGAAATGTTTCTTAACACAAATCTTGCCAAAAAGAAAAAAAAAACTAAATCCTATATAAACACTTTTCATAATAATATGTAAATATAACAACTGTTTATATGTAAATAAAAACATAACACAAAAAACATGTGCGAACTACATAAGCAACCCCAATTCGAAAATGTTGAAATCTTTTACTGACATTTGCAGTCGTAAAAATACTCCAAGTTAAATAAACCGGAATAACCAAACAAACTGACTATGCAAAGAAAGAAAACTTTACATCTTGTAAATAGATAAATGCAATTTCCATTTGAAATTATTCTAATATAAAATAATAATAATATAAATATAAATGAAAACTTCTGTAAATGACATAAAGATTTTAAAATACTTTAAGGGTTTTCACAAGGTGTACTAATTGTAAGTGTTGTATTTGTTGCATTGGAAAATTAGAGATGGTAAAATTTTACTTTCGATTTGACAAAGATTTTGGGTTGGATTGCACTCTGTTAGCACACTTGAACATAGTATACTAAACATACACTCTAAAAAATAAGTTAGTAGAAAAGTCAGTAAAACATCTTGTAAATCAGGTATACTATTTTTCAGCCAATTTTTTGCTAAAATTATGTTTTAAATTAAAATTTTAGTTATACTTAGTCAGCATTTAACTGTTTTGAAATAATGTTTTACTTATATTTTACTAATGTTTTACTAATTTATTTTGCTAAAAAAATAGCACATCAATAGTGTGAACGACAACCAGATTAAAAGTTATACGCAAAATGAATTATATATCAAGATGTAGTAGTGACGAGGAAAATTATACTAAAAAGGGCAACTCTAGTAAGACACATAAAAAATCAACCATGGAAGATTTTTGTATCTGTTTTTCAGACATAAAACAAAATTGTGAATTTAAACAACTTAAATTTTGCGTTTTCATCGGCGTGTAAAAGTAATTGTCTATTAATTAAATAAAAGACAAAATAAAATATTTAAATTTAAAAAAGATTAAATGTGTATTTGTAGTCAAATTGAGTGGTCAAGTGGATAACAAATATACAACAGGTAGACAGACTAAAGCGAAAGACAAAGACATACATACGTCACAAGGTAAATTATTACGTTTCCTTTTTCTTATTGCAAAAAAACGGGTTGTATATGTTACATTTTGTTATTTTTTCGTTTCGTTTTGTTTCTAAAATTCTCTGCGGCAGTAGCGTTCCTTTAAAAGATAGCATCATTGAGACAACCATGAGAGATAATTTTGTTTATGTTATATATAACTATTTCTATATATTTGCAGATATTACATTAATTCATGTCGTCAACGTGGGAGTATGAAAATTTTTATATTTTGTAACGTATTGTAAATTATTTTAAAAAGAATCACAAAAATATGCTTTATGATTTTCAGCAAAATAAATTAACTAAAGTAAAAATTTTCTACAAATTTTTTGAGTTTTTTTCAGTCTACTAATATTCATCAAATATTTTATTAATGTTTAGCAAGGGTTTTTTAATTTCTAATCCACTAAGTTTTAGCAAAACTTTTGCTGAATCTATTAGATTTTGCTGACATTAGCAAGCACCCTCCTGACTAAAATTTTGCTGACTCAGCAAAAATTTTTGCTGACTTGACTAACTTTTTTATTTGAGTGTAGGTAATAATGTTCTATCGTACTATCTATCATCTATTGTTGAATATTTTAAAACAAAATACATCACATAATGTTGCATGTGTTGTATATAGGGTAGCCAGACGTACTTTTTTCAGCAGTACGCGTACTTTTTTTTAGTCAATGTACTGTTTTCTGCATATCTTTGTGGCGACTAACAGAAGTATTTTTTTATATAAGAAGCAAAAAATTGCCAGTCGTGACGACTTTTCTTTTTTATATTAATCAATCGTCAGTCGCATTGTGACAAAACAAATTGTAAATATTTTTGAAATTTGTATGTTTATTTTTCTATACCACATTCAAATGCGGCAACTGAGAGAATATTCAGTTTAATATTTACCTTTTGGAGACAGGAAAGAAACAAGCTTTAATTAAAAATTTAGAGAGTGAACTGACCATTAAAACTAATTTTGAATTTACATGTGTAAAGTCTTTTTATTTTTTAAAAACTGAAAATGGCAAAAATGGAATTGTTAAAGAATGATAAATATTTGTAAAATTTTGAATTATTTAAAAACGAAATAATATAATTATTTAATAATTATATAAACGAACAAAACCGAAATGTTCAACAAGCAAGTGATATTTAGTATTAAACATATTAATATAAACTTGTTCAAATTAACTTTGTTTTTAAACACAATTAAAAACCTGACTAATTTTAAGTTAACATTTACGATCTCATTTTTATATTCTTTACTGAAGTCTATGTTATTTTATGTTATGTTATTTAATGAATTTAAGGACGTTTTCAATAAAAATACAAATGTACTTTTTTTATTAATTGTACTGCTTTTTTTTCTTTGATGTACTTTTTTGCCAATTCAATATCTGGCTACCCTAGTTGTATAGTACACCCCTTGTGAACCACTCTATATTAGGGTGATAACTTTTTGCATTTTTTGCAAATATCAAATCTCCCCAGACAAAATCGTGTAGGGCATGGACAAATATTAAGAACTGCGTTTTTAGTTTTTCGCTATCGTTAAAAAAGGTTCCGCACCAAACGCGTTAAAGTTTTGAATCAAACAAAGTTAAAAAAAAAACTTTTTTTGATGCCTCAACGTCTGACTATCACATCTATATAATTAAGGCATGCTGGTATCAATAGTAAAGTCCGTTTTCGAGTCAATGGAATAGTTTTCTTCCAAATTTGCTTACTTACATATGTATAAACCATATTTAAAAAAAAATTTTATTAAAAAAAATTTAAAATAAACATATTAAAGGCATTTTAGAAATCGCTGTCGGTGCGCAAGGTTTTTTTACCAAATTGAACTAAAATAGTTTTTTTTATCATTAATACAATATTTGCCATTAGAAAACCCCTGGGGAGAATGTTGTCCAAAAAAAGTTATCACCCTACTCTATATATTTGAAAAAAAGAAATCATAAACGATGTAATTTGGGGAAATGTTTTTTTGAAATCAATTTCTGATTTTATTTTAAGTTTACGAAATTTGTTTATTCATTATGTTTTTTTTAAATAAAATTCATAGGCTTCAATGCTTTTACTTTAGGGTTTAATAAATCTTAAATATAAAGATTTTTTCCTTTCGATTTCATTTTTATAGCCTCCTGTTCTTTTTTTTATAATAAAAGAATAGTATTCATATATCATCTCTTTATTTAATCTCTATTATCTTTTTGCTTTTTTCTCTGGCTCGTTCTTGCTGCTTCCTTTTTTACAGGGTTGTTAAAGAATTTATTTTATAATTTATGTTTTTATGTTTTTAAATTTTAAAAACAAATTCAAAATACAAATATAAACTTAAATCACGTAGTAAAAAACTCGAAATTACTTAATTATAGAAAATAGCACAAACGATTTTAGTGGATTTTCCATTAATATTTTTTTTTTTTTTTTTAATTTTCAATTTTTCGCTGTGTAGTTATATGTATATATATAATAATAGTATAGACTTATACTCCCGTATTCACAAAAATATTAAAAAGCATTTCAAATACATTTTTAGTTAAAATACATTTTAAACCTTAAAACTGTGTTTAAAACCTATATAAGCTTTTACACAAGGTACGAGGGCGGATCAATAAGTCAGAGACTTTTAGAATGAAACACAGTTTTTTTTTGCAAAAAAAAAAATTATTTATCAACATAATCTCCTTTTAGCTCAATACACTTAGTCCAACGTTTCTCCAATTTTTGTATCCCTTCCAAAAAATACAATTTTTCGAGGTCCATAAAATAGGCATTTCTTTGATCAATAATTTCATCGTTGGAGCTAAATCTCTTTCCATCGAGCCATTTCTTTAGATTTGGAAATAGGAAATAGTCACTGGGGGCTAAATCCGGAGAATATGGCGGATGAGGTACCAATTCGTAGCCCAATTCATGGAATTTTCGCATTGAGACTGCACACGTATGCACCCGTGCATTATCTTGATGAAAAAGAATTTTTTAAAACTGTGTTTAAAACCTATATAAGCTTTTACACAAGGTACGAGGGCGGATCAATAAGTCAGAGACTTTTAGAATGAAACACAGTTTTTTTTTTGCAAAAAAAAAAATTATTTTTCAACATAATCTCCTTTTAGCTCAATACACTTAGTCCAACGTTTCTCCAATTTTTGTATCCCTTCCAAAAAATACAATTTTTCGATGTCCATAAAATAGGCATTTCTTTGATCAATAATTTCATCGTTGGAGCTAAATCTCTATCCATCGAGCCATTTCTTAAGGTTTGGAAATAGGAAATAGTCACTGGGGTCTAAATCCGGAGAATATGGCGGATGAGGTACCAATTCGTAGCCCAATTCATGGAATTTTGCCATTGAGACTGCACACGTGTGCACCCGTGCATTATCTTCATGAAAAATAACTTTTTTCTTTGCCATATGGGGTCGTTTTTTTTTAATCCTGGTTAAATCGGTCCAAAAAGTTGGCATAATATTCGCCGTTTATTGTTTTTTCCTTTTGAAGGTAATCGATGTGTATTATCCCGCGTGCATCCCAAAAAACTGTTGCCATCACCTTATTGGCCGACAAACTTACCCTGGCCTTCGTCGGAGCCGGTTCACCCGGAGAAACCCATTGTTTAGACTGCTGCTTGGTCTCCGGAGTGTTGAATTGGATCCATGTTTCATCCACAGTTTCAAAACGCCGTCGAAATCCCATTCGAATTGCGGTTAAACAACTCCAAACAATCCTTTGAAGTTGTTACACGATTACGTTTATGGTCAATTGAGAGCAAGCGCGGCACCCATCTTGCAGACAGGTTTCTTAAACCCAACTGATCATTTAAAATCGAAACCACACTGTCATATGAAATACCTATGGCATCAACAATCTCACGCACTATTACTCTTCGATCGGCCAACACCATATTGTGGAGTTTTTCGACATTTTCGGGTGTATTGACCTCAATTGGCCGTCCAGAACGTTCAGCGACATCTGTACTTGTGCGACCACAACGAAAGTCAGTAAAGCACTTCTTTATCATTGAAATTGATGGTGCAGAGTCCCCATAGTATTTATTAAGCTTTTCGTTGGTTTGATTGACTGTTTTTTTCGCATAAAATAATGTTTAATGAGCACTCGAAATTCACTTTTTCCCATTTCTAAAAGAATCCACGAGGTTGTATGTTTTGAACAGCTGTTAAACGCAAAGTAAATGACGGAACTTGCTCAAAATTTGACAGTAGTATTTTAACAGGTGGTACTTGCTGGGAGCAGTGTTTGCATTTCATATAACCACGAGGGAAGTTCGAAAAGTCACGGACTTATTGATCCGCCCCGTATGAAATAGGTATTTTAAGGTAATATTCGTTTATAAATACAGTCTTAAGGCTTAAAACGTGTTTTAACTAAAATATATTTGAAATCTGAATTAACATTTTTCATGAATACGGGCGATAGATTCTAAAGCAATGGTTCCCATATGGTGGTCCGCGGGGAGTTCCGACGAAATGGTTATTTAAAATAACTTTAAAAAAATTTCATAATATTTTTTTGAAATTTTATTAATAATACAAATTATTAAAAAAAAATTTAATTGAATATTTGTTTGGACTCAATTGCAAAACACATACAAAAATTGCATTTTCGTAAAAAAAAAGTGGTTATTTTCAGTAACAAATCGTAAAGTAGACAATTGATGCTTTTATATGCTATTTTAATCTTTAAAATACGCTATCTACTTTAGCAAATATGACTTTTCAAAGTTAACTTCTTTTAAATTGGATTTTTTTAAAACTGAAAAACGGCAATAAAACGTGATTTTATAAAATTTGAAGGAACTGCACGCGGCAGTGACTAATAGAGAATATGTGTAAAAAACTTAAAGAAATTTAAATGACTCCTGGTCAGATTATGTCAGATCTAATATGTAATGGACGATATATTTATGAAATCAAACGAAATAATTTTTCAAAATTTTTAAAAAAAATTATAAAAGTTTTAAATATTATGTCGACACTAAAAAAATTATAACCAAAATTTTTTTTCCAGTAAATAAATACGAACCTCGATTATAACGAATTAATTTTTCTCTTCACTCGGGTTCATCTTAATTGGGTTTGGTTTTGTAATGTTTTTTTTTTTTTTTTTTTTTTTATATTTAAATTAAAAATTGGTTTCGTTACTTTTGCATTTATTTTAATATAAAAAAAATTTGTGGGTCCGTAACCAGTAGAGGTGTCTTAAGGGGCCCGTGAAACAAAAGTAGTTGGGCACCGCTGGTCTAAGTAACATCGTATAAGTATGTAATATGGATTAGAAAAATTTATATATTGATTATACGCAACCAAACACTCAATACCAGGTAAACTGTGCGTATGAGTGATAATAATGAAAATATAACTCATACGCAAATAAGATTTGGCTTTACCTCAGATACTAAAAAGTACCTTTATTGCAATAGTATTATTTATTGATATATCGCACACCTAGTTCAAAAGTGACGCAACTCAAAATTTTTAATTTTTCAGAAATTGAAAAAAAGTATTTGCAACTTTATACCAATTCGAACATAAAGAAATATATAACTGTTCTTTAGCAACAGTTAACAACAACAAAATACACTGATATTTTTTTTATTGATAAACAAGTGTATTGTGCATAGTTTAAGCACATAAAACCGAAAAATTAAAATTTTGAGTTGAGTCACTTTTGGACTGTTTGTGCGATATGTATGTAGTACCTGTTATGCAAAGTTTTTTTTAAAAGGGAATGTTCTCTAATTTGCTATATCAAAAAATTAACAAGGCAACTTCACAGTGGTGAATCCCCGCAGATAATAATGAAACTTTGATATGTTATTAAGGATAAAAAATTATTAGACACGTAATTTTTTTGGGTGCACAATCGCATGTTTACATGCTAAATTAAATAGGGGGTAAAAAATTTCAACATTTTTTTTTACGAGAACAAGGCTTAATGACAAAAGTTATGGAAAGTTAAAAAATCTAATTTGAAATGCGGGAAAATTTTGAATTATCAAAATTAGGGGTTTCTTGCTGGATACACAAAAAAAAAAAAAATGCAAACGAAACAAATAACATTTCAAGCGTTTTGTCAAATTTTATAGAAAATGCGAATACTATCTTGTATATTGAATAAATCAAAGTATTTCTGAAACATTTAGTAAAAAGCATTTAAAAATAACCAATTCAAAATTTTTCTGTTATCAAAGTATGATTTTTTTCTGCACCAAAGTCTTAAAATTTTAAAAACTTTTATCGACAAAAAACGCTTTAGATTCTAAATATTTTTTTAAATTATATTATTTTTTCTAAATAAAATTTAGAGTTAGACATTTTTTTTTTTAAATATGTATTAGCTTTGATAACATTACCCCACAGAAATTAAAAAAAAAAAAAATCTATCTTTACATTTTTTGCAGAATAGAATCAGCAGAATATACGTGAAGTCCTACTTTACCATACAATTTTAATATATAAAATAATAAAATGATTTTTTTTAACGCTTAATTTTAAAGTAAAATCTGCGTTCCAATTTGTACAAACAAATTTCGTTTACGCTCTTTAATTTGGTCAAAAAAAATAACACCCTTAACACCCTCTGATTAGATAACGTACACAGAAAAAACTAAAAACTGGCTTCAATTAAAAAATTTATTGAATCAATTAATATTTTAATTGATTTTCACCTATCACGGCAATGATACTATCCATTAAAACTTGTATTGAAAATTAAAAGGAAAAAAGTTATAAATAGCTTCTACAAACAAAAAAAAATATGATACTCAAAAAAAGTGTATAAAAGATACGTTCGTATGTGTGTTAATGCTGCGTCTGTTTGTATGCTTGTATGTGAGTGCTTGTTTTGTTTCTATACTTCAAATGCATTTGGTACTTTATACTGTAAATTTTCTATTTAAGCCAGTGATGTTCTTTACGCACACTATTGCATTTATACTTGTGTGTGTAGCAGCGAAAAAACGAAGTTTATTCTACGGTACACTGATAATAAATTTCAATTGCAGAAAAAAGATTTTTTTTGAAAAAAGTGAATTTCATAAAAATATATTTTTTAATATATGAACCCCTTTGAAACTAAAAAATATATATTTTTTTCTATTTCGGCTTAAGCGGACAAGGGCTCCTGGGAACCACCATGGCTCAGAAACAGTTTAGCGTTGTATCATATTAGTGTGTGTACTCAAGTGAAAAAAATTTTGTTACAATTTAAAAAAATAGATTTTTTGCATAGAAAGAAAGCTACACTCATAGAAATAAAGCTGTACAAATGCGCTCATAGAAATTTTACATAATTCGGGCTAAAATTAGCAGGGCATTTTAACTAATTTTTAGTAACTTTTTTTTGCTATTTCTACAGACTTATTTCTATGAGTATAGCTTTCATTTCTATGACTGTACAAGAATTAATTTCAAATATAATTTTGGTACACTCCTAGAAATAAGTCTGTAGAAATAGCAAAAAAAAGGTACTAAAAATTAGATAAAAGTGACTCTGCAGAAAAAACCAGTTGAATTAAGAGATTTTTTAACTAAATATTTGCAGACTTAAAATATCAAACAAAAACTGTTGTGTTAACATTTTTTTTTTGCTAAATTTAGCCCGAATTTTGTAAAATGCAAATAACAGGTTAAATTGTTAAACCAACTGAAATTTTTGCTAAATAATTGTAAATTTCTGATTTAATAACGGAAAATTTTTAATTGCATTAAAAAAAACTTAAAATTTTCAAAATGTTTATGATTTTATTTGGGTACAGATATTTAGTAATTAGTTTTGCTAATGTTAGCAGGTGTTTTTGTTACTTTGTTACTATTCATCAGGTTTATTTTTGCTATTTTAAGTCTACAAATATTTAGTTTAAAAATCTGTTAATTCAACTGGTTTTTTTCTGCGGGGTCATTTTTAACTAGTTTTTAGTTACTTTTTATGCTTTTTCTACAGACTTATTTCTATAAGTAAAGATATTGCTGGGTCAATTAATATTTTTATTTAAAATACGAATATTTCACTGGTGTTTGTTTAGGGTTTTTAAATAAAAAAATAAATAAATAAAAATTTTTCACTTATAATTTTATTACAAATTAAGCATTGTGCATCGTCATCCATATTCTCTATAAAAAAAAAAGTATTTTCCCATTCATCATCAAACATATTTCTACGTGTATTTTTATTTGTGTTCCGCAGCGTGGTGTTGCTTCAACAATGGTTCAACTACAATTGATTTGTTTTCTTTTAACTCAGTGAGAACAAAGCAAAAGCCGAATATGCACATCGAAAGCCATACGAAGATGTTTATAGTGTACGTGTGTTGACGCAGCGTAAGCAGCATTTTCTTCTGTAACCCCGTGTGGTTGGAAATTGAGAGGAAGCACATCACTGATTTAAGCATACAGTGTATGAAAAAAAAATTTGAGAATTACGTCTAAAATAAAATATGGATTTATATACTTAAAAGTCAATTAAAATATTAATTGATTCAATTAAATATTTACTTAGCAACAGATTTAATTCAAATCAAATCTTTAATTAGATATTTTAGGTTGATAATTTTTTCTGTGTGCGTATATGAGTCGAACGATTTCTATGTTTATGTTATTGAAGGTACTATTTGCTTTTGATTGAATTTCTTTTGCATTCGCGTGCTAAAAATAAACAAATTTTAACTATTTTGCAGAATGATTAAAAATGCATTAACATGGTAAAAAATTTTATTTACTACTTAACTTCCATAACAACAACACTACCCCAAACTCCGATACATTTTTATTAAAATCGATTAAAATTAATTCTTTCAAAGTCTGTGTTCTTATAACGTTTCTTCATGTTGTAGTTGGCATTGAATTTAATTTTGGTTTGTAGTTTTTTCTTTTCTTTTTCGTATTCTTCTTGTCATACAAATATTTGAATATAACGAGCCCTAACGGCCAAAACGACATAAGCGCCAAAATCATAATTTAGCACGAAAAGCTTTTGTAGTTTTTTTTAGATTTTTCTTTGGTTTATCCGATTGCAATGAATTTAAATTTAAATATGGTATAAAAGGCCAAATCATAATGCAAATGAAATATTTTTAGCCTCCAAATCTCAATTTTACGGGTTAAATAAGAGGGTCCAATCTGACCCCATTTTTGTTTTTTTTACGTTATTTCTTGTATGGCCCAAAGAAACTATATACATATTACATGTCAATAGAGTTGGACATTTTAGTTCATAGTTAATTTCGTTCATTTGCATTTATTGAACTAGTTCGTTCTTTTAGTTCATATGTTTGTTAGACAATTTGTTTTTTGCATTAAAAATTTTCGAGTTATTAATTAAAGGAAAAAAAACGTAAGCGACACGAAATACGTAAACGAAATATGTAAACAAACTGTAGTTTGTCCTATAGGAATTAGCGCTTACGCCTTTTTTGTTTTTGCTGAAATTTGTAACGGTACTTCCTAGAGTTGTAAAGTTTTGAGAAATGATGCAAATAATCAAAAAAAAAAGATGTCATCAAAATCCGCAAATTGTGGCGCTTACGTCTTTTTGCCGAATAGGGGTCGATAACTATATATTAGGTTGTCCCGTTTAAAATATTTTTGAATAATATTACTCAAATGTGGTGTAATGATTAGCGCGTTGGTTAGCGCGTTGGACTGTTACACAGATGGTCCCGGGTTCGATTCCCGGTAACGACAACATCAATTTTGAAAAATAATATGTATGAGTTTTCTATCACTTATATGTATCGCTGCGCCCACCTTCGGTGTTCCCATAGCACTTAACCCCACCGAAGTAAAATAATGAATCAGGGCTATGAAACAAAAAGCTTCAATAAATTCGCCAACTCTATATCAGGTGGCGAGCAACAACTGTTCTAAGACTTATCATCTCGCGCAATTACAGTGTTGCCATGTTTGAAGCCCTTCATATTTCACCACCTTTCATCTCTCCACTATCCCCTTTCCAAAGAAAGCAACACATTAATTAATAGGAAGAATTTCCTGAGTGTTGCTTCTCTTTTTAAAAAAAAAATATTGTAGAACTGAATACGGAATATATAACAAAAAACATTTTATAGGGCACTTTTAGGTTTCGACACATGATTTAAGATGTCAAAAATGGTAATGTTTTGTTCCAAAAAAGTTGTCTTACTTTTTATCAAAATAGTGTTTAAAAGTTTCGTTATATAGAGCTTATTATGAAAATAATATTTATACATTTTTTTAGAACAGTTTTTATACACAGAATCATTTTTAAGTTTTCAGTAAAAACACTAAAATAGCACTTGATTAATGTCAACTTTAAAAAAAAAATGTAGTACAGCGTAATTTGAGTGTTTTTATATGAAATTTAAGAAAATATGTAGTTATTAAGTACAAAATTAAAACTTAAAAATGCTGCGGTAGACCAAAACTGTTATAAAAAAAATTATAAATATTTTTCTCATAACTAAGCTCTAAATAACGAAACTTTTGAGCCCCTTTTCAATAAAAATTAAGACATCTTTTTTTGAACAAAACATACCATTTTTAATATCTTAAATCGAGTGTCGGAACCTAAATGTACCCTTGAAAAAAATGTTCGTTATATTTTCGCATTTCAGCTCTTCAACACTCATCGTTTGAGTGCTATTACTTAAGTGAATTTGTAAAAACAGTCTTTTTCGGGACACCTCCACTCCATATGAATGTGTGAATATTTGTGTTTTCTTATATTTTATCTATGTATGAAAGTCTCGCTGTTACTTAAACTTAAATACGGGGATTATATTTACTTATGGGTATAAAGTTAAAACTCCTTATACATTATTATTTTTATGATTTATGTTTTGTTTTAAGTAAAACTTTACATTTGTAAAGTTAAGAATAAGATGTATTTTAAGAATTGTACTGCAATAATGTCTGTCTGCAAAGACAAGTAAAATGTGTGGCAAATGGAGTTTGAGAATCATGAATCATCATAAAGATTAATGGAAATATTTAAAAACACTTTATATTAAAAATAGGGTCGCTTGGGCTTAATTTAATGTTATAAGGATTACTTAAAGTAATCAGAATTTAAGAGAATATATATATTGAGAAACCTTTAGATGTTGCTAATATTTTTAAATTAATATCAAAAGTTGCTAAGGATAGTTTTCGATTTGGTGTCTAAATGAAATTTCATTTAACTCGTTATACCTAACGAAAACCATTAAAACAATAATAACACTACACAGAAACAACTAAAAACGGGTTTCAATTAAAAAATTGTTTGAATCAATTAATATTTTAATTGATTCTGCACGTATCACGGCAATGATAATATCAATTAATTAATTTCAATTTATTGAAAATTAAAAAGAAAAAAACAGTTATAAATAACTTCTACAAAAAAAAAATATGATGCTCAAAAAAAGTGTGTGAACGATACGTTGGTATGTGTGTATTTGTTAATGCTGTGTCTGTTTGTGTATTTGTATGTGTGTTTGTTTTGTTTCTAAACTTCTAATGCATTTGGTACTTTATACTGAAAATTTTCTATTTAAGCATATAGTGCATGAAAAATAGAAATGGGAATTACGTCTAAAATAAAATATGTATTTATATATTTAGAAGTCAATTAAAATATTAATTGATTCAATTAAATATTTGTTTAGAAAGAAATGTAATTCAAATCAAATCTTTAATTAGATATTTTAGGTCAATAATTTTTTCTATGTACTCAGGAAATTACAACTTTTTGCAAAACCTGTGTTTGAAAAACATATTTTTAATAGACTTATTTACGCTGAATACAAATTGCATGTTTAGTTTTACCTTACTGAGCTCACTTTTTGACATTTATGATCAGTATACTCTGGCAAATCATCATGAATAGATTCACGCTTGAACAACGCTACCAAATTATCCAAATTTGCGTTGAAAACCAGTCATCGATTCCCCGATGTTTTATCGCAAATTGTGTTCAGCGATGAAGCTAATTTTTGGCTTAACGAGTTTGTTAATAAACAAAATTGCCGCCCATGGAGTGAGACCAATCCACAGAAGAACCTATAGACTCCATTACAACCAGAAAAATGCACCGTTTTGTGGAGTTTTAGACGCTGGTGGCATCATCGGACCTTATTTCTTCAAAAATAAAGCCAGAGTTCGCGTTACGGTGAATGGAGATCGTTACCGCACCATGATTTTTTGTTTTAAAATATGGATGACATTGATCTGGGAGAGATGTGGTTTCAACAGAATGATGCTACGTGCTATACGGTGATTGCAACTATCGACTTATTGAAATCGAAATTTGGCGATAAGTTGATTTCTCGAAATGCACCTGTCGTCAGTTGGCATCCAAGGTCGTGCGATTTGACACCTCTGGATTATTTCCTGTGGGGCTACGTGAAGACACTGTTTATTGCTGATAAACCAGCAACAAATGACGCCTTGGAGGCCAACAGTGATCGTGGTATTCGTGACGTACGGCACACAAAGCCGCGGCGGCCATATGCCCCGAAATCATTTTTAAATGATAATGCCATGTATATATTTTTCGAATAAAAAATTCCTTTTTCATTAAAATTAAATTTTTTATGTTATTTTTTTTTTCAATTTCAAGTTCTAACGAGCTTAAAAAACACCCTTTATTATAATTGCAAATCTATTGAAAACATCCTGAAATGTTTAGAAAATAAGAAAATTTTTAAAAACCGCGATAGTTCAAATACAACAAATGAATTTTTTTATTAGAAAATATTTATTTTATTAGAAAATATTTATTACAAAGACAGGTTCTGCAAAAAGTTCCGCATTCTTCAGTGGTAAGTAATGTTAATAATATATTTTTATATGAAGAGATTTTTCTTTACTTTGGTTTTAAGTTTTTTTTCCCCAAATATTTCAGGACAGTTTCAATCGATTTGCAATTTTAATATAACAATTTGTTCATTGCAATTTTTATATCCTTATAACAATTTGTTCATTGCAATGTTTAGTTTATGCGCAATGAAATTGAAAAAATATCATTTGAAATTCAAAACATATTTATTGAAATTGAAATAAAATGTTTTCTGAATTTCAATTGATATATTCCGAATTTATCAATTGTTATTTCCAATTTCCAACTGATATTTTCTGAATTTCAAATGATATTTTCTGAGTTTCAGTTGGTATTTTTTCAAATGATAGTTTCTGAATTTCAAATGTATATTTTAATATTCAATTGATATTTTCTGAATTTCAAATGGAAACTCTAGTTTTAAATTGATATTTTGTTAATTTTAAATGGTTATTATAAATTTTAGTTAATATTTTATGAATTTCAAATTTACAATTGCAAAAAGTGTAAATTTCAAATGGAAATTGTGAACTTCTATTGATGTTTTCTGAATTTAAAATGGAATTTCTGATATTAAATTAATACAAGGGCGGATCAATAAGTCCGTGACTTTTTGAACTTGCCTCGTAGTTATATGAAAGGCAACACTGCTACCATCAAGTACCTCCTACCTCCACTGAGCAAGTTCCGTCATTTAATTTGCGTTTAACAGCTATTCAAAACATACAATATCGTGGATTTTTTTTAAAAATGGAAAAAAGTGAATTTCGAGTGCTTATTAAACATTATTTTTTGCGATAAAAACCCGACAATCAAACCAAGGAAAAGCTAGAAAAATTCTATGGGGACTCTGGTACTGACTTTCGTTGTGGTCGCACGGCCAATTGAGGTCAATACACCCGAAAATGTCGAAAAAATCTACGATATTGTGTTGGCCGATCGAAGAGTAAAAGTGCGTGAGATTGTTGATGCCATAGGCATTTTATATGGCAGTGTGGTTTCGATTTAAATGATCAGTTGGGTTTAAGAAAGCTGTCTGCAAGATGGGTGCCGCGTTTGCTCTCAATTGACCATAAACGTAATCGTGGCCAATAAATTTATAGCAACAGTTTTTTAGAATGCAAGCGGGATAATCCACATCGATTACCTTCAAAAGGGAAAAACAATAAACTACGAATATTATGCCAACTTATTGGACCGATTCAACGAGGATTTAAAAAAAAAAAAACGACGTCATATGGCCAAGAAATGCCTATTTTATGGAGGTCGAATATTCCTATTTTTTGGAAGGGATACAAAAATTGGAGAAACGTTGGACTAAGTGTAAAGGAGATTATTTTTGCAAAAAAAAACTGTGTTTCATTCAAAAAGTCACGGACTTATTGATCTGCCCTAGTATTTTCAATTAATGTTTTCTGAACTACAGTTGCAAAAGGTGTAATGCTATATACTGATACAAACACCGACATGATTATACTAAAATTACAGATTATTTTGTGTAGGTTTATATTTTAAAAGAATTTAATGATTTTGTGATAAAATTTCAAAAAATTAAATTATGCAACAAAAGGGGTGAAAAACCGCGATATTTAAAAAAAACGCGATATTTTAAAAAAAAAGCTGCAAATGAGAAAAAAATGTTCTACACTGCATTAGCATTTAAATCAACTTCAGTGTGTTGTTATTTTTAACTGTTAAAAATTAAGGGTCGAATGTAGTAAAAACAACTATAAATGTAGTTAAAACAACATTACAAGCATTAAAACATATTAACCCATTTTGCCTGTAACTTTTGATTGGAAGGTGATATAACAACTCAGTAAAAAGCATGTTAAAATTTGAAGTCTTGTTTATAAACGTAGTTTAAAAAATTTTTAAATTTGTTATTTCGGGGTTGCCATATAATGATTTGAAAAAAACAATTTTTCACTTTTTTTGAAAGCACTTTTTTCAAAAAATATTTAAAAATATAAGAAACGCCGGCGTAATAAATGTGATTTATTGGTATTGGTACATAAAAGAAAACTTTTTAAATTATAAAAAAAAATTCATTCGACATGTACTTTATGAAAAAAATGTATTACTCTAATCTAGATTTTTTCGTCTTTTTAAAAATTAAAGTATGCGGAAAATTAATCCGTTTTTGGTTTTAATATCAAAAATGTACTATTTTCTCTCAACCAGCAAACGTACATATAAAATTGAGCGATTAGTGTTGGCAAATAATAGTTTTCAAAAACTGTCTGAAAATGCCAAAATTTTTAAAAAATTCTTAAAAATAGTGCAAAAACAACAAATAGAATTTTGTGCAATTTCTGGATAGATACTTGACTTGTTAATACATAAAAAATAAATTTTTCAAAAAATATTAACCCCTTAAGTGTGTACAAAGCTTCAAAGTTTAAATTTCAATTAATCATATCTCCACTAGAGGGCGCGATGAGGCTATTAAATTTACAAAAATGCATACTGGGAAACCAACGTGTCTTTCTACTAAGTTTTGTCAAAAAACTCGCACGGGATCTATGCTTGGTACAAAATGGGTTAATAAAAAAACTGTTTTTTTTTTTATTAATCTTAATCTGATTTTATTATTAAAAAAACACACTATTGCAAAAATATATTTACGCAAAGTTTCACTTTAAATATTTACGTTTCACGCCATTTTTCCAAATCATTTCTGCCACATATCTGTGTTAAACAGAAAGTGTGTAATATTGTTTCTTTGATTTATTTAATTTACATTGACTTAATTTAATATACAAATATTAAATAGCTACAAGAAAAGAAATAAAAGATTTAATAATATTCAAGTTAATAAATGTATTTTCTTGGTGGATTGGTAGATTGTTCAAAAAATCAACCCACAAAAACGTTAAAAATTATTTTCTTAGTAAAACAATTGAAATTGAAATGTAGTAACTGTAGAACTTTTCTGAGTGTAGTTATATTAAAAAATGTGTGTTTCAAAGACAGTTTTCTTTTAGCCGTTGAGTAGTGTAATAGTTTAATAAACATTTGTTTTATTTTTTGAATTTATAATGAAGTGGTAAAAATTAATACTGACGATGATGTTGCTTATATGCAGCATATGGTACTCATCGATTGTATCCATATACTTTGTCTGCACACTTTTAAATTGAAAACATTTAGTCCGTTATGAAGTTATAAAAAGTCGTAGTTGAAAAAGTTAAAAAAAAAAGTTGTGTCAGTACAGACTCCTACAGTTTAATGTTTACAATTCCTTCGTGCAAGATTTTTTATAAGGGCACCAGACACTTTAATCGTTTTGTGTTATTGAATATTCATAAATAAAAAAAAAGTTCATAAAATCATAAGGGTTTTCATTGTATATTCATGATATTGAAAAAAAAAAAACATTTTTAAATAAAATCAATAACTTGGCAATAACAGCTGTTTGTTTAAAAAAAAAAAATAATATACAAACATGCAACATTTTTATATTTATCTCTTTTAGGTCTTGTGGCAGATTGTCTGGAGTGGTATTAAATTTTGTAAAATGTTTTGTAAATCATATATGTGGAACAATTAACAATATTTTTATATCCTTAAAGGATGTGTTTAAATTCTTTACTCTTTTTAACAGACAAGTAAAACATAAATAACTTAAATCAAAAGAAATGCATAATAATGAATTATTATCATTATATCCGTTTCCGTTTGAGAGGAAGGGGTTCAAATTTTGTTTGTAAATTCAAATTTTGAAATAACTTCCTTAACGACAACAGAGTTAAAATATGTAATAAATTATAATATTACTTAATGAGAAGTCATTGACTCTATTTCATTAAATTTTGTTGCAATTCTCGTAAATTTATAATAATCAGTACTTAAAGAAACTTTATGCAGTTGTTTAAGGGGTTTACTAGCTTTAGATTAAATAAAAACATATTTTTTTTCATATTTCAATAGTTTGAAATTTTTTCTATATGCCATGAAAATTTTGGAGAAAAATCGCAGAATTAAAAAAGTTACAGCTTGCTAAAAAAAAAAACGCCACTGTGCAGCCTAAACAGGTGGACCGATTTTCAATCGTTTTTTTTTTTTTTGTTTTGTAGAGGAATAAAAAATTAAGTCCCTAACGGAGAGACATTTTAAAATTTTTGCCTAGTATTTTTTAAAAAAAAAAAAAACGATTTTTTTTGTGTTTTAATTTAATTTTTATCCTCGTACCATTAAAATGCAAATCAAAAATTTAAAAATCTGGCTATGTTAGGGACTAATGAATTTATTCGTGTGTGAAACAAAATAAAATTTTAATCAAGGCTTCACGATGGCACCCGATTTGGCCTTTAAAAAAAGGATATATAATGAAATGGTTACCAGAGCTGCTATGACAGTCCGAATTAGAAATTATAATTTTTAGAATAATATTTAAACATTTCCTTGGGCAGGAATGAAATCCGGATAGGGACAAGCCTACAGCAGATTGTTTTTCACAATTTGTTAACTAAGTTTTGGAACTTTAGCACATTTAATTACTATAAATACAATTAATGTTTATCCCGATGAAAATAAATTTAAAATAACAAATATGCAGGTGCTTGTGCAAATTTAAATGTAACTGACACTAATAGAAAACATATGATTTTCTATTGTTGATTTACTTGAATAAACGTCACTACATTGCTAGGTCTGTCAAAAAAACAGAGTAGTATTTGGAAGGTGACAAAGCCAATTGTCATAATATTTTGTTGTTGTTTTTGTTTTTTCTTTGATATTTTAAATTTTGAATCACGCTCCTAGACGAGGACAAGAAATTCTCATTGAGTTTGTGATTTAATATAACAAATATCTCTAGAAATTCTAATAACAAAGTCCCGTGAATATTTCTTTGGGCAGGAATGAAATCCGGATAGGGACAAGCCTACAGCAGATTGATTTTCACAATTTGTTAAATAAGTTTTAGGACTTTAGCACATTTAATGACTATAAATATTTAATATAGTGTTTCTACCGCAAAAAGAATTTTTTGAATTAACCTTTTATTTTTTTTTATAATTGCTTAAATATTGTCGTTTTTTTGATTTCTAAAGCTAGTAAACCCCTTAAATATTTTTCTCCTTTTTCAAAGCCCCCATGGAGCGATAATATCATGAATGTTATATTCGTTAACATACTCGAGTTTTGTGGTCATTATTATTGGCCGTTTTATATTTTTTTCTTTTTTGCGCAAAATATGCTATAAAAAAACTCGTGCCATTTCCAAGTGGTAACAATTTAGTTTTTTTTCTGCTTATGCCAGTTTGTGGTTTACGAGTTATAGAACATAAGGTTTTATTTTTCTGGGTATGAATATTTCTGTGTTCCTGGCATTTGCTTCGTGTATCCGTATGTGGTTTTATTTGGTTTCTAAAACATTTGCTGTTGATACTCTAGTCTGAGAATCAGTACAATGAACATGACAAAATCTGTTGTGGTTTTGTTTAAAAATTGCACACATGTGTCTCTTTGGTAAACTGACAATGGTGGGCAATATTTTGCAAAATAGTGGGCCAAAATTTAGAAATTATTTAGTCAAGAATTAACAGTTCCAAAGAAGCAAGTCAAAATTTTAACGATTCTATGTAATTTTTAAACTTTTATTTTCAACAAGTATCTTTTATTTAAAAAAGTATCTTTTATTTAAAAAGATGCCATTTATTTAAAATAGTACTTTTATTTCCAAAACCTGATATTTATTTTCAAAAAGTATATTTTATTTAAAAAAGTAACTTTTATTTAAAAAGGTGCCATTTATTTAAAAAAGTACTTTTATTTTCAAAAACTAATTTTTATTTTCAAAAAATATATTTTATTTAAAAAAAGTAACTTTTATTTAAAAAGGTGCCATTTATTTAAAAAAAGTACTATTTATTTAAAAAAAAAACACATTTTATTTAGAAAAGTAACTTTTATTTAAAAAAGTAAATTTGATAAAAAAAAGTAACTTTTATTTAAAAAAAAAAACATTTATTTAAAAAAAGTACATATTATTTAAAAAAGTAATTTTTATTTAAAACAGTACATTTTATTTAAAAAAAAGTTTCCCGTTTGGCATCACTAGTGCATTAACGTCGAAACTTTTTAAAATAGTGTTAGCGGAAAGTTAACTTAATGACAGTTGTCAGATTTGACATATTCATGCAACAACCTGAAAACAAACGAAAGGTCCACTTTAGTGAATAGCACACATAAGCGAACATTCCCGTATTATTTTTTTAAAAAATATTTTTGTCGTGGCATATTTTTTATTTTTCAAACCGACTAACAAGACTATCCCGACCCGCACCCGCAGATCTTAATCAACTTCAGATATATTGTAAAGAATAAAAATTTAAGGAACACGTGTTTTTTTTTAGCTGTAACTAGGAATAACTTAGCGGAGTCAAAAATTATCTGATTTTTCGGATTATTTCGCTCTGTTTTAAAGTTAATATAGAAAAATTTGGTATCAAATGAAAGCTTTTTGGAATACATGTTGAATGGTGAATACAATAAGATTAAGATTCTAGAGGAATTCTTGTTATTAAAAACAAATTTAAATCTGGCCTTTTATTAAGGAATCGAAGTTGGATATAGCAAAATTGTTAAAAATTTCAAAGTACTTATGTAAAAATTAAGTTGTTCAGCCCTGTTCTATAACACAAGGTTATTTCACATGCAATGTAATAATTTAGTCTGTGTCTAAAATAAAATAGTTTGTGATATTTTTGTAGCTGTTAAAAAATTCACGAATAAACATGTACAAGGTGTTTTTTTCTTACCCATTTTGATCAATAAAAATTTGTAACATAATATATGTGAAGATAAAGTGACAACAACACTAGAGTTCGAATATAAAAACTAAACTAACTAAAGTTGCACAGTGTAACGATTTAATAGAATAACAACAGTTAATCACAAATTTAATAAACTTTTAAGATAAAAATAATAACACTTTATTTTCTAAACTGGAATAGAAATAAAATACTTTTAAAAAAATTTACAAAGGCAAACTGTTTTTATATAAAAAATTTAAGTAATTCTTCTACGTTTATCATATAAAAAATTTGGTTTAAATTGTATTTCTTTCAAGTCCTAATAATCTCTTATGTCTTATCTCTTATAACACTTATGTACTGTTTAAAATTATACCCCATCTGTTATGTTTGTTGGGCCAAGTTGACCAGTTTTTAAATCATTAACACGCTTTTAAGAAATAATATTAAAAAATAGTGACATTAATAAAACATATCGCACTTGATCAACAAGAGGGTATTAACTCAAAATTTTTAAAATATCACTTTTTTCAAGAAATCAACTAACAACATCAATATCTATCTATTGTAAAAATTTCAACGTATTCCGATTACTCTTTCATCTCGAAAACCACTTTTGAGACCATTTTCATGATAATGTAGTGATTACTAGTGTCCGACCGAACAGTTCGGCCAAAAAACTATATTTTGTCGGTTTTTTGATATCTAGAGGCAATGATGACAAATTTTGGTATTGGAAACATGTTTGTTGAGCCGATTTAATTCGATTTTGTGTATAAAATTTAAGAGAAAAGCCGAAGTTTAGCTATAAAGTTAAAAGTTCGGCCGCCGAACTATTTTCAATTTGGCCGAACTTTCTGTGGCCGAACAGTGAATTCATTGCTTAACTACAGACTTTTCTTCAAATTTGACACTCAAAATAGCATCTAATCAGCCCAATAAACATTTTTCCATCCGCCAAATTTGTCCATAATGCTTTAAAATGCCGAATACAGACCAAATGCATTTTCTGGCCGAACTGTTCCGTAGGACACTAGTGATTACCTTTATTTCAACAATAAGGTATTATTTCGAGTTAATACAAAAGTTCATATAGAAATGAATCGTATATTTTCATAAAAAAGGTATTATTTTGATTTGAGCCTTTATTTATGTTAAAAATAATCAAACGTTTTTATTTATATTTGGTTGTATTTTGAGTTGATACTGTTTTGTTGATAAAATTTGTTTTATTCTATAAATTTAAATCGATAAAATTTCAAAAAAAATGGTATTAAGTCAAAAAATTGATTTTTTTGCGATGAGTGGTAAAATTTAAAACAAAAACAATGTATATATATTTTCAAATGGAATTTGCTTATTATGATATGTTTGAATTTTTAAATTCTGTTAAAATGTGACCATAAACAGTTTTTTGACTCACTGAAAAGTTAAAAATTTTGAGTTAATACCCTCTTGTTGATCAAGTGCAATATATCAATTCTCGGAATTTTAAAAACTTGCCACAACATTTTTGTTGGTTTTTTATTAAAGAAAATTTTATAACTTTTGAAATACTAATAGCATTTGGATGGATGCATTTGGCAAAGTAACTATTATAAGTTAAGTTCAAACTTTTGCTCCCACGGAATACAGCAATATTAAATATGGTCATCACAAGTGTGAAATCGTCAGCAAAATTAGCCCCTTTAGAATCTCCAATTTGAAACATTTTTACACACATCGACTGCACTTAGCAAACTTAACAAAAAAAAAACTTAAAACTTTATTAAAATCTCTTATAGTTTAAAACTTATAAGCGCTATAGGGGAGTAAAAAGTCGCTCACTCAAAACTTTAATATGAATACTATGACAGACATTTAAAAAAAGACTACAATTTATCGATCCCCGTCAAAAAATAAAAAATCAAACTTAACTTACAAGGGAGGTATCCCGACGCGAACTAGGAGATTTTAATGAACTTTTGATATGTTGTAAAGGAACAAAAAAGTGTTTTTTTTAGCTGCCCAATCTCACGTTTAAGGGTTAAAAAGTAGGATTAAAAATTTACTTGTTTTTGTATGAAAACTTGTCTTTTATTTACGAAAACGCAGGGTTAAAATACTCTACGCAGGAATAAAAAATTCTACACACAGAGACATAAAGTGCCAACAGAATTGAAAAGTTTATTTTAATGGTAACAACTTATAAATTCAGTTAGTACAACGATATTTACATTAGATTGCTGAATATTTTGGACGTTGCAACTAAAATTCAGTTGTATTAACCGAACTTTGTTGTGAAATCTAATGTTTAGTTGTATTAACAGACTGAATTTCGGAATAACCGAATTTTAGTCGTAGTAACTTAATTTCAGTTGGCAATTAGCTAAACTTTTTTCTGTGTGTAGGAAACAAAAATTTTGATACCCATATTGCCTATATAGTGGACACAGAGTGGCCACATTTTTGAATTATTTGAAATATATGGGAAAAAGGCTCTTCGGAAAAAGTCGCATAAAAACCGAACGTTTTCGAATATTGAAAAAAAGTTAGACACCCCCTCGATTAAATTAAACTGTCATTGCTATGCATTATTTTTTTAGCTTAATGCAACTTAAATTCCTTAATAAAACTCCAGATTAATTGTTACTCAAAACACATTTTTTTAAATAAAAAAAATTCTTGAAAATCTTTGGTCATAATTTATACACCAGAGAAGGTATCTTCAAAATACCTTTTGTTTGATAAAAAATTTGTCTATAGTTATTTTTAATAGAACAAAATAAATTTTTTACAGTTATATTAGTTTTTTGTTTTTATATACATCGAGATTATTTTTATGTTATTTTCAATTTATAACGAGCTTTCAACCTCCGTATATTTACAAAAATAAAGCAAATCAAACATATTAGCTAGGTTGATACTAGTATTTCGATCTGGCTAAAGATCTCATCAGAACCCGAAGTTTTAGAAAAGCTAGAGCCTATATAATAGGCAGAACTTTAACAAAAAACCTATTAATAATCAATGTTGCTCCATTCTTGTCTTCTTAGTAATCAACCACGTGGTTAGGTCTTTTCCTAACAACCATCATGACGTTACTAAATTTTGAAGACCAAAAATGTTCTATTTATATAAAAAAATTTTAGTGTGTACTCTGGCTCAAGTAATATTTTTTACAGTTATATTAGTTTTTTGTTTTTATATACATCGAGATAATTTTTATGTTATTTTCAATTTATAACGAGCTTTCAACCTCCGTATATTTACAAAAATAAAGCAAATCAAACATATTAGCTAGGTTGATACTAGTATTTCGATCTGGCTAAAGATCTCATCAGAACCCGAAGTTTTAGAAAAGCTAGAGCCTATATAATAGGCAGAACTTTAACAAAAAACCTATTAATAATCAATGTTGCTCCATTCTTGTCTTCTTAGTAATCAACCACGTGGTTAGGTCTTTTCCTAACAACCATCATGACGTTACTAAATTTTGAAGACCAAAAATGTTCTATTTATATAAAAAAATTTTAGTGTGTACTCTGGCTCAAGTAATATTTTTTACAGTTATATTAGTTTTTTGTTTTTATATACATCGAGATTATTTTTATGTTATTTTCAATTTATAACGAGCTTTCAACCTCCGTATATTTACAAAAATAAAGCAAATCAAACATATTAGCTAGGTTGATACTAGTATTTCGATCTGGCTAAAGATCTCATCAGAACCCGAAGTTTTAGAAAAGCTAGAGCCTATATAATAGGCAGAACTTTAACAAAAAACCTATTAATAATCAATGTTGCTCCATTCTTGTCTTCTTAGTAATCAACCACGTGGTTAGGTCTTTTCCTAACAACCATCATGACGTTACTAAATTTTGAAGACCAAAAATGTTCTATTTATATAAAAAAATTTTAGTGTGTACTCTGGCTCAAGTAATATTTTTTACAGTTATATTAGTTTTTTGTTTTTATATACATCGAGATTATTTTTATGTTATTTTCAATTTATAACGAGCTTTCAACCTCCGTATATTTACAAAAATAAAGCAAATCAAACATATTAGCTAGGTTGATACTAGTATTTCGATCTGGCTAAAGATCTCATCAGAACCCGAAGTTTTAGAAAAGCTAGAGCCTATATAATAGGCAGAACTTTAACAAAAAACCTATTAATAATCAATGTTGCTCCATTCTTGTCTTCTTAGTAATCAACCACGTGGTTAGGTCTTTTCCTAACAACCATCATGACGTTACTAAATTTTGAAGACCAAAAATGTTCTATTTATATAAAAAAATTTTAGTGTGTACTCTGGCTCAAGTAATATTTTTTACAGTTATATTAGTTTTTTGTTTTTATATACATCGAGATTATTTTTATGTTATTTTCAATTTATAACGAGCTTTCAACCTCCGTATATTTACAAAAATAAAGCAAATCAAACATATTAGCTAGGTTGATACTAGTATTTCGATCTGGCTAAAGATCTCATCAGAACCCGAAGTTTTAGAAAAGCTAGAGCCTATATAATAGGCAGAACTTTAACAAAAAACCTATTAATAATCAATGTTGCTCCATTCTTGTCTTCTTAGTAATCAACCACGTGGTTAGGTCTTTTCCTAACAACCATCATGACGTTACTAAATTTTGAAGACCAAAAATGTTCTATTTATATAAAAAAATTTTAGTGTGTACTCTGGCTCAAGTAATATTTTTTACAGTTATATTAGTTTTTTGTTTTTATATACATCGAGATTATTTTTATGTTATTTTCAATTTATAACGAGCTTTCAACCTCCGTATATTTACAAAAATAAAGCAAATCAAACATATTAGCTAGGTTGATACTAGTATTTCGATCTGGCTAAAGATCTCATCAGAACCCGAAGTTTTAGAAAAGCTAGAGCCTATATAAAAGGCAGAACTTTAACAAAAAACCTATTAATAATCAATGTTGCTCCATTCTTGTCTTCTTAGTAATCAACCACGTGGTTAGGTCTTTTAATAACAACCATCATGACGTTACTAAATTTTGAAGACCAAAAATGTTCTATTTATATAAAAAAATTTTAGTGTGTACTCTGGCTCAAGTAATATTTTTTACAGTTATATTAGTTTTTTGTTTTTATATACATCGAGATTATTTTTATGTTATTTTCAATTTATAACGAGCTTTCAACCTCCGTATATTTACAAAAATAAAGCAAATCAAACATATTAGCTAGGTTGATACTAGTATTTCGATCTGGCTAAAGATCTCATCAGAACCCGATGTTTTAGAAAAGCTAGAGCCTATATAATAGGCAGAACTTTAACAAAAAACCTATTAATAATCAATGTTGCTCCATTCTTGTCTTCTTAGTAATCAACCACGTGGTTAGGTCTTTTCCTAACAACCATCATGACGTTACTAAATTTTGAAGACCAAAAATGTTCTATTTATATAAAAAAATTTTAGTGTGTACTCTGGCTCAAGTAATATTTTTTACAGTTATATTAGTTTTTTGTTTTTATATACATCGAGATTATTTTTATGTTATTTTCAATTTATAACGAGCTTTCAACCTCCGTATATTTACAAAAATAAAGCAAATCAAACATATTAGCTAGGTTGATACTAGTATTTCGATCTGGCTAAAGATCTCATCAGAACCCGAAGTTTTAGAAAAGCTAGAGCCTATATAATAGGCAGAACTTTAACAAAAAACCTATTAATAATCAATGTTGCTCCATTCTTGTCTTCTTAGTAATCAACCACGTGGTTAGGTCTTTTCCTAACAACCATCATGACGTTACTAAATTTTGAAGACCAAAAATGTTCTATTTATATAAAAAAATTTTAGTGTGTACTCTGGCTCAAGTAATATTTTTTACAGTTATATTAGTTTTTTGTTTTTATATACATCGAGATTATTTTTATGTTATTTTCAATTTATAACGAGCTTTCAACCTCCGTATATTTACAAAAATAAAGCAAATCAAACATATTAGCTAGGTTGATACTAGTATTTCGATCTGGCTAAAGATCTCATCAGAACCCGAAGTTTTAGAAAAGCTAGAGCCTATATAATAGGCAGAACTTTAACAAAAAACCTATTAATAATCAATGTTGCTCCATTCTTGTCTTCTTAGTAATCAACCACGTGGTTAGGTCTTTTCCTAACAACCATCATGACGTTACTAAATTTTGAAGACCAAAAATGTTCTATTTATATAAAAAAATTTTAGTGTGTACTCTGGCTCAAGTAATATTTTTTACAGTTATATTAGTTTTTTGTTTTTATATACATCGAGATTATTTTTATGTTATTTTCAATTTATAACGAGCTTTCAACCTCCGTATATTTACAAAAATAAAGCAAATCAAACATATTAGCTAGGTTGATACTAGTATTTCGATCTGGCTAAAGATCTCATCAGAACCCGAAGTTTTAGAAAAGCTAGAGCCTATATAATAGGCAGAACTTTAACAAAAAACCTATTAATAATCAATGTTGCTCCATTCTTGTCTTCTTAGTAATCAACCACGTGGTTAGGTCTTTTCCTAACAACCATCATGACGTTACTAAATTTTGAAGACCAAAAATGTTCTATTTATATAAAAAAATTTTAGTGTGTACTCTGGCTCAAGTAATATTTTTTACAGTTATATTAGTTTTTTGTTTTTATATACATCGAGATTATTTTTATGTTATTTTCAATTTATAACGAGCTTTCAACCTCCGTATATTTACAAAAATAAAGCAAATCAAACATATTAGCTAGGTTGATACTAGTATTTCGATCTGGCTAAAGATCTCATCAGAACCCGAAGTTTTAGAAAAGCTAGAGCCTATATAATAGGCAGAACTTTAACAAAAAACCTATTAATAATCAATGTTGCTCCATTCTTGTCTTCTTAGTAATCAACCACGTGGTTAGGTCTTTTCCTAACAACCATCATGACGTTACTAAATTTTGAAGACCAAAAATGTTCTATTTATATAAAAAAATTTTAGTGTGTACTCTGGCTCAAGTAATATTTTTTACAGTTATATTAGTTTTTTGTTTTTATATACATCGAGATTATTTTTATGTTATTTTCAATTTATAACGAGCTTTCAACCTCCGTATATTTACAAAAATAAAGCAAATCAAACATATTAGCTAGGTTGATACTAGTATTTCGATCTGGCTAAAGATCTCATCAGAACCCGAAGTTTTAGAAAAGCTAGAGCCTATATAATAGGCAGAACTTTAACAAAAAACCTATTAATAATCAATGTTGCTCCATTCTTGTCTTCTTAGTAATCAACCACGTGGTTAGGTCTTTTCCAGATCGAAATACTAGTATCAACCTAGCTAATATGTTTGATTTGCTTTATTTTTGTAAATATACGGAGGTTGAAAGCTCGTTATAAATTGAAAATAACATAAAAATAATCTCGATGTATATAAAAACAAAAAACTAATATAACTGTAAAAAATATTACTTGAGCCAGAGTACACACTAAAATTTTTTTATATAAATAGAACATTTTTGGTCTTCAAAATTTAGTAACGTCATGATGGTTGTTAGGAAAAGACCTAACCACGTGGTTGATTACTAAGAAGACAAGAATGGAGCAACATTGATTATTAATAGGTTTTTTGTTAAAGTTCTGCCTATTATATAGGCTCTAGCTTTTCTAAAACTTCGGGTTCTGATGAGATCTTTAGCCAGATCGAAATACTAGTATCAACCTAGCTAATATGTTTGATTTGCTTTATTTTTGTAAATATACGGAGGTTGAAAGCTCGTTATAAATTGAAAATAACATAAAAATAATCTCGATGTATATAAAAACAAAAAACTAATATAACTGTAAAAAATATTACTTGAGCCAGAGTACACACTAAATTTTTTTTATATAAATAGAACATTTTTGGTCTTCAAAATTTAGTAACGTCATGATGGTTGTTAGGAAAAGACCTAACCACGTGGTTGATTACTAAGAAGACAAGAATGGAGCAACATTGATTATTAATAGGTTTTTTGTTAAAGTTCTGCCTATTATATAGGCTCTAGCTTTTCTAAAACTTCGGGTTCTGATGAGATCTTTAGCCAGATCGAAATACTAGTATCAACCTAGCTAATATGTTTGATTTGCTTTATTTTTGTAAATATACGGAGGTTGAAAGCTCGTTATAAATTGAAAATAACATAAAAATAATCTCGATGTATATAAAAACAAAAAACTAATATAACTGTAAAAAATATTACTTGAGCCAGAGTACACACTAAAAAATTTTTTTATATAAATAGAACATTTTTGGTCTTCAAAATTTAGTAACGTCATGATGGTTGTTAGGAAAAGACCTAACCACGTGGTTGATTACTAAGAAGACAAGAATGGAGCAACATTGATTATTAATAGGTTTTTTGTTAAAGTTCTGCCTATTATATAGGCTCTAGCTTTTCTAAAACTTCGGGTTCTGATGAGATCTTTAGCCAGATCGAAATACTAGTATCAACCTAGCTAATATGTTTGATTTGCTTTATTTTTGTAAATATACGGAGGTTGAAAGCTCGTTATAAATTGAAAATAACATAAAAATAATCTCGATGTATATAAAAACAAAAAACTAATATAACTGTAAAAAATATTACTTGAGCCAGAGTACACACTAAAATTTTTTTATATAAATAGAACATTTTTGGTCTTCAAAATTTAGTAACGTCATGATGGTTGTTAGGAAAAGACCTAACCACGTGGTTGATTACTAAGAAGACAAGAATGGAGCAACATTGATTATTAATAGGTTTTTTGTTAAAGTTCTGCCTATTATATAGGCTCTAGCTTTTCTAAAACTTCGGGTTCTGATGAGATCTTTAGCCAGATCGAAATACTAGTATCAACCTAGCTAATATGTTTGATTTGCTTTATTTTTGTAAATATACGGAGGTTGAAAGCTCGTTATAAATTGAAAATAACATAAAAATAATCTCGATGTATATAAAAACAAAAAACTAATATAACTGTAAAAAATATTACTTGAGCCAGAGTACACACTAAAATTTTTTTATATAAATAGAACATTTTTGGTCTTCAAAATTTAGTAACGTCATGATGGTTGTTAGGAAAAGACCTAACCACGTGGTTGATTACTAAGAAGACAAGAATGGAGCAACATTGATTATTAATAGGTTTTTTGTTAAAGTTCTGCCTATTATATAGGCTCTAGCTTTTCTAAAACTTCGGGTTCTGATGAGATCTTTAGCCAGATCGAAATACTAGTATCAACCTAGCTAATATGTTTGATTTGCTTTATTTTTGTAAATATACGGAGGTTGAAAGCTCGTTATAAATTGGAAAAAAAAAAAAAAAAAAAAAAAAAAAAAAAAATAAATTTTTATTCCCTACAATATATCCGAAGTTCATTAACAATTGCCGGTCCGGGTCGGGATACCTCAATTGTTAGTTTTAAAAATATGAAATATAAGATTGGGTAAAAATGGCCCAAACATAACAGGTGTATATAAAAAATAAGTTCACTCATAGAGATAAACCAAAAAAAAAAAAAAATTTCATATTGTTTGATATTAATAAAATTTTTGACGAAATAGATATAATAAAACTGAATCTTCCAGGGTAGAAATTGCCGACGGTACAAAAACAAAGCACTGACTGAGCGTTGGTTAGCTGTAATACCAAAGAAACATCATTGGGAAAGCACTTATTTGTAACGATTTTCCAACGTTTGCAAAAAGTGCTTTGCATATACCTGCTTTACAAAATTTGCAACTGTTTATGAAAAACAACCACTGACAAAAAATCGGTTAAAAGTGATTTGTAAACGTTTTAAAAAAGGACTTTGCCAGTAATTGTTTTACAAAATTGACTACCGTTTATGAAAAACAACCACTGGCAAAACATCGACTAAAAGTGATTTGCCCACGTTTTCTAAAAGGCCTTTGCCAGTACTACTTGTTTTACAAAATTTGTGACCATATATGGAAAAATACTGCTTTACCAGCACTTACTTCACTTAATCCTTTCACTACCGATGTGCGTTTTAGAGTTTTAGTGGTTAAAAAAATGGCTGTGAAGTTTTAAAAATTCGATTTTCGGACCCAGTTTTTTCTTTTTCTTTTTAATTTTAGGACCCCTAACAGGAATCTGAAGTCAAAAAAGAAATGTATACACAAACAAAAAGTCGGTAGTAAAAGTGTCAATTTGCTACTGTTTATGAACAAATTTAAAGTGGAAATATCTGCAAATGGAAAATTACTTTGATATTTTATAAATTTTAAACAAAAAAAAAAAATTTTTGTTGGAATTTGTACAATTGGCCAATCCAGACTTAAAGAAAAAACATCAGTTCTTATTATTAGTTTTCACATAACAACATATTTTAAAAAATTTCAGTTTTGTTTTCATATTGTTTTGCCTACACTTTGCCAACCTTTCGAAATACAAATAGCCAACCGAATATGGAAGTCATCATTTTACTTATTTTACCATCATTTCCAATACTTTCCCAACGTTTCAAAAAACAAAACTCCAACCGAAAGTTGATGTTTTGCCAACGCTTGCACCACCATATTCAATACTTTACCAACGCTTTGCCGTTTGTATTTTTCTACCTGTATTACCGGGTTACTGGAAACTAGCAGTTTTAAGTATAGTTTTTTAACTTTAATTTTCAAAATTAGATCTTTTAGACCCAATCAGGACAACAGAGTTAAACATTTGTTAATAATACACTGTGCAACCGTGAATTTGTAGGATATTACAACACTCTAGAGATGACAATGTAACATTGGCGCGTGCTAGGCGCTAAAATACCAAAAACAGAAAATTCTCATACAACTGCAGTTGTAAACTATACACCGTTATAAAATATTGAAAGAACAATATTCCCAAAGCCATGCAACATTTATCAAGTGAAAGAGATAGACAAAACAGCAGCAGCAACAACATTAAAACTAAACATGTGAATGCAATGGTTTTTGTGGGAAATCTCTCACAATAATGGTTTGTGCCACTGAAACAACCATAGACATAAATAGCAAAAAAAAAAAAAAAGAAACGTGAAATAAAAAAGTATTAGGTGCGCATTGCGTCATGTTAACTACTGTGTTAAATATTTTACAACAACACAGACAGAAGATGTGACATCAACAACAAACAACCTTTAACAACAATTTGAGTAACAAATTTTTCGGTACCGAAACTCCTTAAAACTTGTTGTTACTAACTACCATAGATTGGATAACTCTTTTATTTGCAGTAGATTTTATTTTTCTAACAAATATTATTTGTCGTAAAAAGCGAAATTTCTTAAACTTTAGTTCCGAAAAAAAAAACAACTTACTATGAAAACAAATTGTAAATTGCTTCTTTGCAACAGTCTGTTGCACTTGTAAACTTTTATTGTTTGTCTCTAAAATATTTTTTTTTTTTTTGGATAATTTTACGTTTAGGAGTAGAGTTTTTTTCTTGATATTTTTTTTGGCACAACCCTGACCATGAAATTCTAAACTGTAACATACACCACTTCATGACACTTATAAACTTTCCAATTTTAGAATACAGACAAAATTGCAGACAAAATGATTTTCAGAGAAAAATTGGTAAAAAACAGTATTTATTTTTATTTGAATAGTAAAAAATGTAGTAATAGAGAGAAAATACAATATTTAGTGGATAACAAAATGTATTTAAATAGTGAATGTAGAAATAAACAGACTAACGAATTTGAAAATAAAACATAAATTGATGCGAAAATCTAGGACCCTAACATGACATAAGTTGACAACATGACATAAGTTGACAACATGACATAAGTTGACTCTAATTTTGTAACAAACTTAAAAAATATGTTTAATAACTTCCGTTTAATTGCAAAATCGTTAGAAATGATTTTTTTACTTTTTAATAAGGCCACTCACAATATTTTTTCTGTAAGGACTACTGAATATACACTAGGGTGGTCCTGCCCCCCTCTTAAAATATTTGTTTGGGTACAAAAATTCACCATGCAAAAAATTAGAGTTAGAGAAATTAGAGAGTAGATTAGATAACGGGAAGATGTCCCGCATCGCCCTTGAAAATCGGGCTCCTTGGAAAAATGGGCATAATTTAAAAAAAAATTACAAATTTTTTTTTCTTCAAAATTAAAAAAATATAAAATAATTTTTGTGTTGGGTTTAATCATAACTACTCAGATAAAATATATTACTTTCCCAGAAAATCGCTAACTTACCCTAACTTTGTGTCAAAAGTCTATACAAATTTAAAAAAACGTTGAAATCCGCTAGAATCAAAACGCTCAACCAAAAATTTTTGCCAACGGATATCCGTAATACTTGGATTATTTAATACTTGAGATGTGTTTAATAAAATACTTAACAGCAAACACTAGGTTTTTGATTTTTGTTGAATAAAATTTTCAAAAATGGAAAAAAGTCACTTTGAGGTACACCCAAAATATTTATTAGTTTTTTTGACGCAAAGGGGGGAGGGGGTACAGTCAAAATCTCATTTTTATTTTTCGCCCATACAACGAAAGACCACCCTAATATACACATTAAATTATACGAAAATCAGTTATAAAAACGATTACTTACTTTTCGTTTAAAACAATTGTATTTTTTTAGTTTATTTCAACTGTTAAAAAAAAATTTACAAAATCGGTAAAAACAATATATTTTTTTCGTTTATTTCAGTACTCAATCTAATATTAAAAATTTTTGTTTTAAATAGAAAATTTTAACTGAATATTTTAACTGATACCGAAAGTTCGTTTTTTTTTTTTTGTTTATTGCATACTAGACAGAAATGTTAAAAAACATATTTCTTTGTTAATTTAACAACATATTCAATTGAAATAACTTTACGAATTAACTTTTTAAATAACTGTTAGACTTTTACGGAAAAGTTCTTGTGAGTGGGTACTTTTTTTAATAAAAGCTATTTTTTTAATAAAAGGCAAAAGAAGGTTAACTAATCAAGTGTAATTTCCGCAATATCTTTCTAAAAAGTTTTGACGTGAATGGTCGTGCTTTTCTTGGTTTTAATGTGTCATTAACAAAAAATGCAACATAAAATTTAATTTTTTGATAACAAAAATTACAACTCGGTAAGAATTTTATTCACAACATAAATAAAACTAATTCACAACATAAATAAAACTAATCAAATAAATAAATTAAAAAAAGTTGAAAAATTTTAGTTTTATAATGTTTGCTAATGTGGTGTCTTGCTTGTTCGCTAAAGTGGCTCGTTGATATATTTTCTATTTATTTTAATAGGTTCATGGTTCACAAAAAAAAAACTTTGTTTACCGCAATTAATAAAAATTGCATTATAAAATAAACGCATCATTTTTAAAATATAAAATAAAACCATCATTAGATATGGCAAAAAAGGTAATTGTTTAAATAAAAGCGACTTTTCTAAATTAAAGGTACTTTTCTAAATTAAAGGTACTTTTTAAATAAAAGGTACTTTATTAAATAAAAGGTAATTTTTTAAACAAAAGCCCCTTTTTTAAATAAAAGGTGATTTGAAAATGTTAAGTTTTCTTCGATCTTCTTTTATTTTATTCTTTTTAGTTTAAACGAGCTTAAGATCATTTATTTATTAATTATTTATTTCCAATATTTCGTCTTCACATTGGGTGACTTCTTCAGGGAACAAATATTACAATTTGAAAAAAATAGTTTAGTTTACTTATTTAAATAGAAGGTACTTTTTTAAAATAAAAAGGTGCTTTTTCAAATAAAAGGCACATTTTAAATATAGCACTTTTTGCATTGAATTGGATTAAAACTATTTTTTTCAAATTGTAATATTTGTTCCCTGAAGAAGTCACCCAATGTGGAGACGAAATATTGGAAATAAATAATTAATAAATAAATAATCTTAAGCTCGTTTAAACTAAAAAGAATAAAAGGTAATTTGTTTAAGAAAAGGTCTTTTTTTTAATGTACTTCTTGAATATAAGGTCCCACTTTAAATAAAAAGTATTTTTTAAATAAATAAGTTTTTAAATAAAAGGAATTTTTTGTTAATAAAAGGTGCTGTTTAATCTAAAATATACTTTTTAAATAAAAGGTACTTATTTAAATAGAAGGTACTTTTTTTAAAATAAAAAGGTGCTTTTTCAAATAAAAAGCACATTTTAAATATAGCACTTTTTGCATTGAATTGGATATCTGCAACCACTTATGTTACCTCATTGGTGGCGTCCAAATTTTGGAACAGTGGGTAAAAGTTGATATTTGCCTTAACAATTTTACAACTTTAGAAGCGGCTGGGAGAAAAAGTTTATACAAATCCATAATAACAACTCGCTTTTATATGAAAACCCCGTTCAGAATTATGCTTTAAAAGAAAATATTTATCTGGAGGCAAAACACTGTTGGTGCTTTTTTTGGGAAAAAAAAATCGCAAAAACTAGATTTTTTCCAAATTATTACTATAAGCGAATGTAGTTTTTGAGCGAAACAAAGAATTGCACTATTTTTTTGATATATTTTATTTAATAATTTATTTGGTTAAATAACTAATATTTTAAAAATTGGCCTCAATTTCGTCCAGCTTTTCGCAAAAATCTGAAAAATTTGGAATTTTACATTTTCAGATGCGAATGTCTCGGGAACTATAGGACAAGTAAGCATGTTTTTTGATAGTCTCTACTAACAGATTACAACTACGTAAATTTTTGGATAATCGGAATAGAAACAAAAAAATGGCGAGCACTCGAAATTTTTATGCAAAAGTGCCCTACTTTGGCGGGTCATATTGCCGTCATCGGGGGTCTAGGATGTTCAACATCAAAACTTAAACTCTTTATTACGTCACTTTTGTGATGGTACAATAAATAACATTTAAAGTTAAATAAAGTGTCCGACCGAATATGATATATAAATATCTGCTTGTTCAGATAAAGTACCATAACTTTGCCAATTTTCAACTGATTTTAACAACATTTTAATCAGGAAAACATTTACTTAAAGCATATTGTTGCCTTGAAAGAAGATTCGAAAGAAACCCTCGTAGAAGTTTAAAAAATTAAAAAAAAAACTAAAAATTTTAGTTGTTATGAAGAAAATGTACATATTTATATTAATAATATAGGAAAAGTATATTTATTTGGAAAGACGATGTAATTTTCTTTTCAAAACCGTTTAAAAATTCAAAATCGGTTGAAAAATTACTGAGTTAAAAATGTTTGAAATCGACAGTCGCAAAACATACACTTTTACCGTTATTTCGAAAATTTGGGGGTATATTGGAACTTCTAAAACCGGTTTCGTAATGTACTCACGGAGACTAACAACCTACACTAGGTCACTTTCAAAGTGTTTTTTCTGTGTAGCACAGTGTAATTATAAAAACGCTAATATTTAAAAAAATCATCTAAATAAAATTTAAAACTAACATATCTCGAAAACTTTTTTCATTTCTGCCATTTTTTTTTTTTTTTGTTTAATTCCTGCGATTCTTTAAATTTTGGCGATATTTTTTAATTTAAGCGATTATTTTTAATTTTTAGCGACTTTTTCTCAATTTTTGGTGATTTTTTCAATTTAACCCATGGCTATTTTTTTAAAATGTTGCTGATTTTTTAAAATTTGTAATTTTTTTTTTATATTATTACCGTATTTCCGGTTTTTTAAATTTATGTATAAATTGCAAATGTAGTAAATTTTCAATTTTCTGCTTCCAAAGTCAGTTACTGTTTATTATTGGAAGCTTTTACTGTATTTGATTTACAATTCACATATAAATCCCAAAAATATATTTGCTTTTAATAATAGCGTATTATAATATTCACTAAAAAACTATCATTTAAAATGTAAATAAACATTTAAATTTACATAAAATTTAAGAAGAAAAAACAAACCAAATACATTTTGTAACAAAAAAAAAAAAAAAATAGAAATAACCACAAAAAAGGCATCTAGTGTACCTACATAAAATGTTATGCAAATCTATAAAGAAAATCAATATGCACAACATTAGCTTTAATGTTTAAAACATTTGGACAAAACACAAACAAACAAACAAACAAACAAACAAACAAACAATAAGTAGCAGTCGATGAAGAAGAAGAAACGGAAAAAACAACAACTCGGACTGTCAAGGATCATAGACAAAATATTTACTTTGTTAAAACACTTATACAAAATTATATATAAATATGAAAAAAAAAGCTTGACAAAATCTACAAAAAGTAATAAGAGACCAGAATAATCGGTGTAAGAAGCAAAAACCTATCAGGAGTTTCAAAAATTTTCTTCACTTTTGAATTTTTTTTTGTAGGAATAACTCTTTGTGTATGTGTTAGCCGATGCCTAAGTATGCTAAATCCATCCGCTTTAATCATTTATCGTTAACGGCGCAAACAATTATGGCGGTTTTAAATTTAACCCTCTAACGGGTAAGCTTTCCTAAAATAGAGCACAATGTTTTATACACTTAGAATACTATGTAGGTAACGACCACTGCAAATGTTGTAGTTGAAAACAGATGAAATTTCACTTGAAGAAATTATTAACCACAATTGCAGTAAAATTAACCACAAATGTAGTAAAAAATAAACAAACATTTAATTTATTTATTTTTTTAAATAAAAAAAAAACTACTGCATTAAATGAATGTAAAATCATAATACAGTAATTTGATGTGGTTTGTTTTTTTAAATGAACTACAATTGTAGTCAAAAATTAAATTTCTTCTACAAATGACTGTTTTTTATTTAAAAATAAAGATACTGAATTACAACTCAAACAACTACAAATATTTACAGCCGAAGTTCTCTGAGTATATTTTAATATATTTTGAGAGAAATATAAATTTACTAAAAGTTTTGCGAAGAAATTTTTTGTCTGCCATGCTCTTTTTGGAAGCGTGAGTGAGTCAAAATAAAAGTTTCTTAAAATATTAAAAACTTGTTATTTTAAAACTATCAAAAAAAAAAAAAAATGATGTTGACTCTTGATAATGAAATCTTAGAAAGATTTAATAATAAGTTCTTACTTTGGTCCAAGGACACACAGGATTATACCAGGATACCTATTAAGGACATCACCTTAACTTTTAAACTAATAGACGGATTTTTAAACTTGGTAGAAAGAAGATATTTAGTATTTGTAGCAAAGCGCTAAAGGTTGAACAATATATATTGAAGTTTAGGTGTGTTTTCGTATAATTTCGCTTCTTTCAAAAAATCATATCTTTGCCATATCTTCATAAATAAAAGCACAAAAAAAATTATTTTTGTTAAGATGACTAGTTTTTGTCCAAAACCCTAAACATATTTTGGCTAATGTCGCCTAAAATAGGCAATGATAAAAATATTTGTAGAAGATCTTGTTCTTTATTATTCGAGACGAGCCCATGGCATGAGTTTTAGTGCAAAATAGCGTTTGCCCGTTAGAGGGTTTAAGCAAATTAAAAATATTAAAATTACAATTTTTGTTCGGATTTAATTAAAGTTACATCAGTTCATAGATCTCATTGTATTCATTTCAAAATATATATTACACCACCAAAAAAAATATACAAATACACTCGAAAACATTGTTTGTAATATGCTAAAGCTTAAAAAGAAAAGCTATATTATTTTGGAAAACACGCATTGGTAAAAATGGGCTGTGAAGTTTAAAAATTTCGATTTTTGGACCGACTTTTCGTTGGGTAGAATGGGGACAGGGAATATATGTAAACCAGTTTCTTTCTTATTTAAGGACCCCTAACAAGAATTTAAAATCAAATTGGAAAAAAAAATTAAATTTCGCAAATTTTTTAAAAAGTTCATAACATTTTTAAAATGTCTTTTTGACTGGAAGGTGCTTTTTCTAAGTAACTCAGCTCACGCAATACGCTAGCCAATTTCAAATAGAATTGTGAATGTCAGATGCAAAAAACATACACATACGCTGACATCAACTTGGTATACCTCAAACTGTTTAGAATTGCACCATTTTTTAAATACTGTTCTCAAAACTCAATTCCATTAAATGGAGCAAAAACCCTGGGGATAGATGGAGCCTCGAAAGTTTAAAAATCGGAAAATTTTGATTTCACTTGTAAACCAATATACAACATTTTAGTAAGCAGCGATGTGGAAATAACATTTTTAGTGAATCTCGCTAGTGTTGTGACTCCATTTTGTATTTGTTTGGCTATGAAGGTTAAAAACTATGAGCAAAAATGGAAAATTAATGAAAAATCTCTGGTAAGTTTCAAGTAATTTTTTTAATTTTTCGACTTTTAAATAGCAATCAGTTCATTAGGTGAATACTTTTCATCGTTTCTTTCAATTCCAAAAACCTTCATAAATAATAATCATAAAAAATCAATTTCAACAGGTGTCGAACATTTTTGAAGTAGATCATATACAAATGTTTGGGGATTGAAAGCTTGTGCAAATATAACGATAAACACAGACAAGAATTAGCAAACCAAAATAACCGGAAACTAAAATATAAACCACACAAATACAGACAAACAACTTACAACTAAAAGAAGATTTTAATACATTCGGTTGTAAGAACATAAAAGCAGAGTTAGAAAATGTAAAACAATATCAAAAATACAGCCACACATATGGATGGATAGTATAACAGGACATCTTTGTTGAACAGACATTAAATATGTAGGTTTGCTTGGGGGGGCCAAAAGGAAGTGAGTTCTAGTAGTAGTATATGTATGTGTGTTTAACTTATGTTCAAAGCAACAGGAAACCTAACACTTTTTTGTGTGGTTCTTAAATATCTTTTGTGTTTATTAAAAAGTCATACTCATACTGTTACAATTCCCAAAACCCAATAATAAATGACCATATTGCTTAGGTAATATAAAACCTTTCCATGTTTTCCTACTCCTTCTAAACTAACTAGTAGTTTGAAGGGACAACAAACTACATAATTTATTCTTGGTTAAGATGCAATGTTGTTGATGAAGTTGATAGTTTTTGTTTTTCTGGGGACCTAACGTATGTTTGCCTATAGTTTTTTTCATCTCCCTGTAGATGCCAATGTCAACATCAATATTTATAAAATATTTAAAAAGGAAACAACATCAAAGGAGTTGAATTTAAGCTGTAGACAAAGTTAAAAAAAAATAACTAAGAAGGAGATTATACTCTTTTATGTGGACAATAGATACTCCCCTTGTTTTGTTTCAGACAATTAAGAATAAAATGTGTTTGACAGAAAACTATAAAAATGTAATATTCTATTAGTTTGATGATTATAATTAAAATGTGTTATTATAAACATGTCTTTGAAAGTTGACAACTTAACTTTTTTGGCAACAAATATTTAAATTTATACAACATTTTATTTAATAAAATCAAGCAAATAAAAAGGGTTTTGCAAGATTTTTGAGGTTAAATTAAACCTAAACGTATACGTAATATTTGTTGTTGTTATAAAAATAAAGTACAATATGTGACGACAAGTTTATTGCTAAACTGATGTCACACCCAGTATGTGAAATTCCTTTGCAAGGGAAAGAAAAAAAAACTTAACAAAACAATACGTACATGACTTACAACAAACACACAGGTTACATTACCATGCGTATTGAACAAGAAGTACAACAATCATATACACTGTATTAACATGCTAATAGGAAAAAAAATAAAGAATTACAACAACCACACGCACTGTATTGGCATGCTAGTTAGAAAACGTAAAACAACAACCACACGCAATGCATTAGAATACCAAAGCTAGGCTTAGGATATAAAAGGCTGCTGTGCAGTAGGATGGTTGATTCTGGTTCTGGTTGTACACAGGGAAGGTCGAAGCTAAATTAAAGGAAGAGTAAGTGAAATTAACTAAACGTAGTTAGAAAGCCATTAGTGAATTTTAAAGCACGAGTGGTACCGGCAAGTATTTATTAAAATACAAGTTGGAATTGTTAAATGTTTATTTGTGTCCGAAACCGCGTAGAAATTTGTCAATAGTATTTATAAAAATACGACTTGGACATTTAGGTTTCCGCCAGTGCTTCTCAATCACTGGGGGGTCCCAGGAGTATTTATTCAAATACGACTTGGACATTTAGGTTTCCGCCAGTGCTTCTCAATCACTGGGGTCCTAGGAGTATTTATTAAAATACGACTTGGCCGTTTAGGTTTTCGCCAGTGCTTCCCAATCACTGAGGGGTCCTAGGAGTGTTTATTAAAATACGACTTGGACATTTAGGCTACCGCCAGTGCTTCTCAATCACTGGGGGGTCCTAGGAGTATTTATTAAAATACGACTTGGCCGTTTAGGTTTTCGCCAGTGCTTCCCAATCACTGAAGGGTCCTAGGAGTATTTATTAAAATACGACTTGCCGTTTAGATTTTCGCCAGTGCGTCCCAATCACTGAGGGGTCCTAGGAGTATTTATTAAAATACGACTTGGACATTTAGGCTACCGCCAGTGCTTCTCAATCACTGGGGGGTCCTAGGAGTATTTATTAAAATACGACTTGGCCGTTTAGGTTTCGCCAGTGCTTCCCAATCACTGAGGGGTCCTAGGAGTATTTGTTAAAATACGAATTGGATATTTAGGCTTCCGCCAGTGCTTCTCAATCACTGGGGGGTCCTAGGAGTATTCATTAAAATACGACTTGGCCGTTTAGGTCTCGCCAGTTTATTTCCACCAGGCATCCGAGAAGTTGTAGCCAAACCACGGAATTGAGGGGAACGGAAGTATCGCCACACAGGGTGTCATTGAGGACCATTGTTATAAAATCTACTTCTAGCTAGCGCAGCAGTCTACCGGATCAGCGCAGGAAAACGGGACCCCGGACAGACCCAGGCCGGGATTATAGTAGCCCCAAGTGGAACAAAACAAAGGAAAATATAACTCCATTGTATATGAAACTAATAGTTTAAGAAAATAACCAGAAAAAGAACATAAATAAACGAAGTAAATTTGCATTTGAAAACAAAGCAAAAAGAAAAAAAAGGGTGTACGTGTGATTATTTTTTTCTTGTTAGCGACCCCTGGAAAATAAAGGCTGAGTCCCCACCCGGAAAAACGAGTCGTTACAAGTGGCGCCCGAGCAAATTTATTGGCAAACAAGGAAAACTAACAGGCAAATTAGTAGAGATAGAAAATGGTGAAAACTAACTGGGTGTACAGCTTACGGAAGGAAGAGTTGGTATCATATACAGAGGAATTACAAATAGAGGCTAGTGGGACAGTTGAAGAACTTCGAAAGCAACTGGTGGAATTTATAAGAAAGGGTGAGTACGAGTTAGAGATTCAACAGAGGCTTCAGGAGTTAGAGCAAAAACACGCACGACCAAGTACGCCAAAAATGGATGAAACGTCCCTAATTCAGCAAGCACCAAAAATAAAAGTTACGGAGGTGGAGAATGAAAGGCGGAACCATTTAGGCACGGGAACAGAGGCGTTAGATAACATCAGTGCGTCGAAATTTCCACAAATACTTGCGAAATCACCTAAACATAATATGACAGAAGACGAGGGGAGAAATCGAGGACGCTACCAGCACGCAATTGAACAAGTGCGTAAATGGTCAATAAAATATGATGGCAGCAAGGATCCGTTGGCTTTCCTGGAACGAGTAGTGGAACTGGCTGAAGTGTATGAAGTAGACATTGATTTACTGCCACGAACAATGCCTGAACTGTTGAAAGATTTGGCGCTATCATGGTACAGGAATAACAACAAACGTTGGAAGACATGGCCAGAGTTCAAATTCGACTTCTTGGAATACTTTCTTCCCTCAGGATATTTTTCAAAATTAGAGGATAAAATAAGGGCTAGAAAGCAACAACATAATGAGGTCTTTAAAGTGTATATGGTGGTCCTCCAGGATCTTATGAGGCAGGCAAGTTACACGGAAGAACAAAAACTAGAGAGGCTATACGAGAATATGAATCCAAAATACAGGCTATACATAAAGAGAAGAGATTTTGTAAACTTATGTGATTTGACAAAACTTGCTGATGATTTTGAAAATATACAAAGAGAAACTCCACCGACTCAAGTTGAGCAAATGGCGCCGGTGCCTATGCCAAGAGCGCAAACCCGTACGAGCCATGCAGATAATGGGCGAGTCGCTATACCAATGACAGGCCAGGTGAACACTAGAGCGGCATGCAGAAGATGCGGACAAGAAGGTCATTGGTACAGAGTCTGTCAGAATCAGCCACAACTATTTTGCTGGGAATGTGGTCGTAGGGACGTACGTACGGTGGACTGCTGTAGAAGGCAAGCGGGAAACCTTCGGGGACTTCGCCAGTAAGGGGTAGTGGAGTCCAAAATACAAAACCCCTGGGAGCGCAGATTTCAAAAACAGGTACGTTAATGATAACATACATTCAACAGAGCCACATTTTCGCTAAAGTGAAAGTTAATTATAAGGATGCTGTGGCCCTGATAGATACGGGGGCAACTCACAGCTTTATAAGTGTTAAATACGCCGACGTCCTTATTCCGGGTTTTGAACGTGAGGAAGTTGACGTTTGCATATCATTAGCGGACAAAACCACAATCTGGGTCAAGGAAGCGGTGGCCGTGAAGATATATAAAGGGAGCAAAGTAGTAAACATGTCCTTGTTCATTTTGCCGAATGTGTTAGATGGATTGATTCTCGGGTTAGATTTTTTGGCAAAGGTCGAGGCAACCTTAAGTTTCGGAGGGGAAGTGTTTCAGTTTTGTGAAAAAAGAAAAGCGGAGACGACGGAGCAAACCTCGGAGCAGGGGGAAAGGCAGGAGAATGAACAGACGCGCTGGGAACTATTTTTAAAAAACGAGTTAGAGTCATTTGAAAGAATAAATGGGCCATCAAATATAACGAAGCATAAAATAATAATGAAGGATATAACTCCATTTAAACACAGGTATATGCCAAGTAACCCAGCAAAGCAACAGATAATCAGGGACCTGGTGGAAGAGTTATTGGAGAAAGAATGTATTGAGCCATCATGCAGCCCGTATAGTTCCCCAATAGTGCTGGCGCCTAAAAAGAACGGAAAATGGCGGTTGTGCTGTGATTTCAGACAGCTAAATAATAAGTCAGTAACTGATGCGTACCCATTACCTAGGATTAACTCGATTTTGGAGCGATTGCGTGATGCAAAATATTTTAGCACATTGGATCTGAAGAATGGTTACTGGCAGATACCCATGGAAGAAAGCAGTAGGGCATTCACGGCTTTTACAGTACCCGGTCGGGGGTTATTTCAGTGGAAAGTGATGCCGTTTGGACTGCATTCAGCACCAGCAACATTTCAACGAGCACTAGACCAAGTTATTGGACCAGAAATGGAACCACATGCTTTTGCATATCTAGATGATATTGTAGTCATCGGTAGAACCTTAGAGGAACACGTGTCAAACTTGCAGGAAGTTTTTCGAAGATTAAGGAAAGCAAACCTAAAAATAAACCCGGAGAAGTGTGAATTTATGAAAAAATCTATAAAATACCTTGGCCATGTGATAGGAGAAAAAGGTATACACACAGACCCAGATAAAATAGCAGCTATTAGGAATATGGCCCCGCCCACGAATGTGAAAGCGGTGAGACGAGTATTAGGGGTGGCCTCGTGGTATCGCAGATTTGTTCCGGATTTTGCAAAGTTAGTTGCGCCAATAACCGAGCTGCTAAAGAAGAGGAAAAGGTGGAAATGGGGCGAAGACCAGCAAAAGGCTTTCGAGGAACTTAAAACAAAACTGACGGAAGCTCCAGTATTGGCTTGCCCTGATTTTAACAAACAATTTGTGCTGCAAACGGATGCTAGCGATGTGGGCCTAGGCGCAGTACTAACGCAGGACATCAATGGCGAGGAGCGAGTTATTTCATACGCTAGTCGAAGGTTGAATAAGGCCGAGGTAAATTATTCTGCAACGGAAAAGGAATGTCTGGCAATTGTATGGGGAATACGTAAGATGCGGCCATATATAGAGGGATATACGTTCAAAGTGATAACCGACCATTTGTCTCTAAAGTGGTTAAACAGTATTGAGAGTCCCAGTGGAAGAGTAGCGAGGTGGTCCTTGGAATTGCAACAATACTCATTTGAGATAGAGTACCGGAAAGGGAAAAATAATGTGGTTGCTGACGCCTTGTCACGGGAACCACTGGACAAGCTATGTACCGTGACAATGAACGAGGTGAACGGAAAATGCGCATGGCTGGAAAGGAAAAGTAAGGAGGTGCGGGAAAACCCGGAGAAATTTCCGGATTTCATGATAGAAAAGGGGCAACTATACCGGCATATTCCGGGTAGAAATGAGGCTGAGGGATCTATACCGTGGAAACTGTGTGTGCCGAAGTATTCACGAGATAGGGTGCTTAAGGAAAATCACGACCACACAACTGCAGGACACATGGGGATAAGGAAAACAATATCAAAAATTACAAATCGTTATTATTGGCCCGGGTTATACAAACACGTTGCAAAGTACGTGGCAAGATGTGAATCATGCCAGCGATACAAGGCCAGTCAGCAGAAACCAGCGGGAAAGATGCTGACTCAGATTCCCGAGGAACCATGGGCTATAATCTGTTCGGACTTTGTTGGGCCGCTACCGCGATCGAAGCACGGAAACTCGATGTTGTTGGTATTTTTCGATAAATTTTCAAAATGGACGGAATTAATTCCAATACGAAAGGCAACAGGTGAAGCCGTACAAAAAGCATTAAGGGAACGTATTCTGAGCCGGTTCGGGGTACCAAAAATGTTAATAACCGACAATGGGGCACAGTTTACGAGCCGTTCTTTTAGGAAATTTTTGAGGGAAGTGGGTATCCAACACCAGCTTACGGCCCCATACACCCCGCAAGAAAACCCCACGGAACGCACAAATCGAACAGTGAAGACAATGTTGGCACAGTTTTCCGAGAAAAATCAAAGGACATGGGATGAGCATCTACCAGAGATAATGTTGGCAATAAATTCTAGCACCTCTGAAACAACGGGTTACAGCCCAAGTTTTCTCACACAGGGTAGAGAACCACGACTGCCAAAGGCACTGTACGATGAGGTGACAACTGGTACGGGAACAGAAGTACAAGAACCGTCCGAAAAGGCAAAAATGCTCCAAGAAGTTTTTAAATTGGTAAGGCGGAATTTGGAGATTGCAGCTCAAAATCAGCGGCGATATTACAATCTTAGAAGGAGAGAATGGAAACCTAAGACAGGGGACCAAGTGCTGGTTAAACAGCATCACTTATCAAAGGCGGTAGATGGGTTTGCGGCAAAACTGGCTCCAAAATATGATGGACCGTATACGGTAAAAGGTTTTATATCACCGGTTATAGTGGAAATAACGGCAGCTGATAGACGGAAAAGGAAAGCACACATCGGGGAATTGAAGCCATTTAATGTTGAGTGATTGTTGTAGTTTGAAAAGTGTTTTGTCATGTGTTGTCCATTGGTAGAGTAGACAGGGGAAAACTCGTTATAAAGAAAATTTTAATTTTACAGATGGATTATAACAGAAAATTCAAAGAATCCTGCCGAAAACTCAGAAACAGATACGCACGCCTGCAGGAAGCAGCTCCCAAAATCAAGATCTTGTCAGAGCCCGTAATAAAAAAAGTACCCATAGTCAGGCTGGCACGCATTAAAGTTACTCAGGGCGAAACCATGAAAGTAAGAAGGGAGAGCAATGACGAAGAAATAAAAGCACCCCGGGAAAGGTCAAGAGCTCAGCGGATCCAGAGCGAAAGCGAAGGGGAAGTTGAGATGTCGGACAGCACATGTCAGCCAAGGGAAAAAGTGACGATTGCGGACCTGGAGTCCGATCTATTTTTAAGCGACATGGACGAACCCCTTGCACCCTCACCAAGCAAAGAGGAAGTGATACTGGAGGTAAACTCTGGATATACACCTGATAAGTTACCAGACCTGTTCCCAGACCAATGGTCGCAGCCAGTTACCACTTCAACAGTTGAAGAGTTGATCGAAGAATTCGACAAGGCGGCAAATGATATTTTCTGGGAAGATACAATATCCTTGGAAACGGATTGGTCGGGTACTGATGGCGTCTTGGAAGATAATGGGGCTACAATAGATCCTCAGGAAATGGCGGGCGATATGGTACTGGAGAATGAAGCACAGCAAAATGAAATAGGGGCTATAGCAAATGACGAGTATGACCCAAATGGAAATATAGTTCTGCCAGAGGCAGTGGTGGCAGGTACAATTGAAAACCTGACAGGACACTTATTGCCAGATGAATTGTGGACGTATGTGGCGGAACTCGTGGTAAACCCGGCAAGAGTTAAAAGGCTTAATTTTAGAAAAGAATTTAACAACGTATGGTACCGAATTCGGATCTCGAAGTTTGGCAAGTCCAGCATAAGGTACGATAAGGGACCAATTGCTTTAGGAAAATAATGGAATTAATTTGAAATTGATTTGGAAAATAAAATGAAATATTATTAATAAATGTTGGGTAAGGTCTTGTGTATTCTCTTCCGGAGGGAGGGGGAAGTGTGACGACAAGTTTATTGCTAAACTGATGTCACACCCAGTATGTGAAATTCCTTTGCAAGGGAAAGAAAAAAAAAACTTAACAAAACAATACGTACATGACTTACAACAAACACACAGGTTACATTACCATGCGTATTGAACAAGAAGTACAACAATCATATACACTGTATTAACATGCTAATAGGAAAAAAAATAAAGAATTACAACAACCACACGCACTGTATTGGCATGCTAGTTAGAAAACGTAAAACAACAACCACACGCAATGCATTAGAATACCAAAGCTAGGCTTAGGATATAAAAGGCTGCTGTGCAGTAGGATGGTTGATTCTGGTTCTGGTTGTACACAGGGAAGGTCGAAGCTAAATTAAAGGAAGAGTAAGTGAAATTAACTAAACGTAGTTAGAAAGCCATTAGTGAATTTTAAAGCACGAGTGGTACCGGCAAGTATTTATTAAAATACAAGTTGGAATTGTTAAATGTTTATTTGTGTCCGAAACCGCGTAGAAATTTGTCAATAGTATTTATTAAAATACGACTTGGACATTTAGGTTTCCGCCAGTGCTTCTCAATCACTGGGGGGTCCCAGGAGTATTTATTCAAATACGACTTGGACATTTAGGTTTCCGCCAGTGCTTCTCAATCACTGGGGTCCTAGGAGTATTTATTAAAATACGACTTGGCCGTTTAGGTTTTCGCCAGTGCTTCCCAATCACTGAGGGGTCCTAGGAGTGTTTATTAAAATACGACTTGGACATTTAGGCTACCGCCAGTGCTTCTCAATCACTGGGGGGTCCTAGGAGTATTTATTAAAATACGACTTGGCCGTTTAGGTTTCGCCAGTGCTTCCCAATCACTGAAGGGTCCTAGGAGTATTTATTAAAATACGACTTGCCGTTTAGATTTTCGCCAGTGCGTCCCAATCACTGAGGGGTCCTAGGAGTATTTATTAAAATACGACTTGGACATTTAGGCTACCGCCAGTGCTTCTCAATCACTGGGGGGTCCTAGGAGTATTTATTAAAATACGACTTGGCCGTTTAGGTTTCGCCAGTGCTTCCCAATCACTGAGGGGTCCTAGGAGTATTTGTTAAAATACGAATTGGATATTTAGGCTTCCGCCAGTGCTTCTCAATCACTGGGGGGTCCTAGGAGTATTCATTAAAATACGACTTGGCCGTTTAGGTCTCGCCAGTTTATTTCCACCAGGCATCCGAGAAGTTGTAGCCAAACCACGGAATTGAGGGGAACGGAAGTATCGCCACACAGGGTGTCATTGAGGACCATTGTTATAAAATCTACTTCTAGCTAGCGCAGCAGTCTACCGGATCAGCGCAGGAAAACGGGACCCCGGACAGACCCAGGCCGGGATTATAGTAGCCCCAAGTGGAACAAAACAAAGGAAAATATAACTCCATTGTATATGAAACTAATAGTTTAAGAAAATAACCAGAAAAAGAACATAAATAAACGAAGTAAATTTGCATTTGAAAACAAAGCAAAAAGAAAAAAAAAGGGTGTACGTGTGATTATTTTTTTCTTGTTAGCGACCCCTGGAAAATAAAGGCTGAGTCCCCACCCGGAAAAACGAGTCGTTACAAATATTGTAAGATCTGGCAATCTGCTGGCAATGTACTGACAATGAAACATGTTTAGCAAAAGGTAAATTGTCTGTTCAGACGATTGTAATAAAACCTTTCAATTACATTGTCAGACAATTGTCAAACAATAAATTTATCTGCCAACGAAAATTGTCAGTTCACACGGTTGTCAGATTCTTTTATGGCAAAAATTGCCAGATCTGTTGTTAGACATTGCCAGAACTAATTAATTGATGATTTCATTACAATTTCATTGATATCAATTGTAATGAAATTATGTTCATTACCATTTGTTTAATTAATGATAATGAATTTCATTGATTTGATTTCATTGACAAATGGTAATGATTTAAAATTTCATTACCATTAGTAATGAATTAATTAAAGGAAGAAAATTGCAATTGACTGAATGCAAATATCCTAGGTTTGGGAAATATTCCGAAAGATTAATTTTTAATGAAAAAACAATTATTTTTTTACCCAAAAAAGTACGTGAAAATAAAAATTTAATCATTCAGATAATGGATTGGAACATTGGTCCAAAATGGAACGATATGGAATGAAACGAGGAACGATTGAAATCGGAGCACTGTACACAATTGTGTTGTCGTACGTGAAAATAAAAATTTAATCATTCCGATAACAGAATGGAACATTGCTCCAAAATAGAACGATATGGAATGAAACGGGGAATGATTGGAACCGGAACACTGTACACATTTGTGTTGTCGGGCTGTTCGTTAAGGTTTGCAAAAATGTTGTCCATTTTGCGATATCATGCTTAGTTTTCGAGATACAAGCCATTTTACAAAATGTCGATATTTTAAAATGTCCAGTATCTCCAAAACTAAGCGAGATAGACCAAAACGAACAAAATTTTCACACGAATGTCAGATGTCTGACAATATTATTGTCTTACAATGTACAGACAATGCTTTTTCTGACAATGTTGCAAGACACACTGTTGTTAGACACACTGTTGTTAGACATTTTCTGAACATTTTTCTGACAATATTGTAAGATCTGACAACCGTCTGTACATAGCTTTAGTAATAAAAAATTATTAATTATTTAAAACAGTGAGTTTTTGTGAAACACGTGCCACGAATTTCCAGCTTCTGGTAAATTATTTAAATTTGATAAACATTAAACTCACTTTAGAAGAATTAAAAAACATTTATATGTGTTTTAAATCCATAAATTAAATTAACCGCATATAATTGTCAAACTCCATGTAATATATTTTTCTTGCGTACAAAGCGTTAAATAAATAAATATAAATAAATAAAACGTGACATTTAGCTATTTTATGATCGTGATTTTTTAATGACTTAAAAAATATTATTTTCAAAATTTTTATTGCGGTTAAGATCTTAAACATAGTGCGACATTTCTTCGCTGATGTGAACATGAGAGAGAAAAAGTTATCGTAAGCTTTCTATTGATCAAAAAAATTTTTTGTTAGGCAGGAAGGTTGATCTAAAAGGTCTTAAATGTGTATGAATTTTTTATATTTAAAAATTATAAATATAAAAAATACATAAAAAATTAAACTATTGAAATTATATAAATTGAAATTATATAAAAAAACTTATTTTTTATAATTTGTTTGTGTTATTGTCATATGGTTTAGGATAATTTTTTCCCTATGGCTGTGTAATTTCTTAAAAACCCGATATTTCGTTACCGGTAAATACCGTAAAAAAATTAGAAGAGAGTGAATAATTTTTTAAAGTTTTATTAGTTTTTTTGTTTTTCAATTTATAACGAACCCTCCGTATATTTACAAAAATAAAGCAAATCAAACATATTAGCTAGGTTGATACTAGTATTTCGATCTGGCTAAAGATCTCATCAGAACCCGAAGTTTTAGAAAAGCTAGAGCCTCTATACTTGGCAGATGTTAAACAAAAAAACCTATTAATAATCAGTTTTGCTCCATTCTTGTCTTCTTAGTAATCAAGCACGTGGTTGGGGTCTTTTCCTAACAAGCATCAGGACGTTACTAAACTTTGAAGACCAAAATTGTTCTATTTATATAAAAAAATTTTAGTTTTTACTCTGGCTCAAGTAATATTTTTTAAAGTTTTATTAGTTTTTTTGTTTTTATATACGTGAATAATTTTTCTTAGGAATTTTTTTCTTTCTTTTAAAATAAATTTGTTTTAACTCTTGTAGTGGGTGATTCAATTTCAATTTCAAGTTTAAGATTAAGATTACTACCTTAAAGTTTTTGTAAAGGTCATTACTTTATTAACTTTTCTCTTTTAATTATATCAAATTTTTTATCAAAATTTAAAAAAAAAAACATCTTGAGTAAGACATCTTATGAAATGGGATGTTAAGGGAATTACGTCCTATTTTTGTACCTTCCTATAAAAAAGCTATGGCTGTAAACGCAGATGATGTTTATATTAATAATTGTTTAGTAAAACTGGAAAAATGTATGTCACCTCTTAAGGTGACATATTATTTTGCCATGATTTAGCAAGCTGTCATTACGCCAAAAAGATTTTAGAATGGCGTAATGCAAAAAACATATCTTTTGTACCGAAATACAAAAATGCTCCAAACGGGGTCTTTTATGGCAAAAAGTGTATGAAAATGGTTGGGAAGCCAGATGCACTGAAGACTTGAACAAATTAAAAGCTGTGTAAAAATAATTGAGACGAATGTTGTAAAAAGCATGATTGGAGGTATCAAGCAAAAAATACGCCAAATAGAAGATCGCGGTCCGTTAGCTCTTTACAAAAAGTAAGTTAATAATTTATAGTCTATACTGTGTTATAAATAAAAACACTTTTTCAAAAAAATATTTATTTTTTAACCTACAAGCGTTTTAAAATTGTCCATCTACTAAATTGGCATAGGTTAAGTGTAAGCAACAATATTTGCATGTAACTTATTGTGTACTTATTCTTTTAAATAACACTGTACTAAAATACATTATAAAATTTGCCCTGTGGCGATGTCTCAACTTAAAAACGCAAAAGTTGTCAACCCTGAACGTAAAAACATACGTCAATCTGGTAACATTGTGAAATAGAGACGGAGGAGATATTAGAAAAATAAACAAAAATCTAAAAATAGAATATTTGTGTTGTTAGTGTTGTCACTTCTGAGTATAATATACAATAACAGAAAAAGCTAATAGGAAAGAAAACTGCAATTTAGCTGCATTAGATTCGAGGCCATACTTGGGTGTGATCGCTAAACGGTCATGACTTGGTGTTATTACGTTTGTAATGTAAGATGAGCGCAGGTTTGATTCTTACAGCAGCAGGTTGTTGAAAAATTTATCATATAGAGACAATTATAAGACACAAATAATAATACAATTTAAAAATCACTGATGAGCCAGTCCATAAAAAGGCAGAAACTAGTCTAGTCTGATTTAAAAATTAATAGTGTTTATAATTTTTAGAGAAAAACATTTATTCTTCTTCCTAACCTCAACATATCTAAATTAAATTTGTCAAATGCATATTAATTAAAAATTAATTGCGACTGTCTATATGACGTTGATATAACACTGTACTAATACAGATTATTGTTGTGAAGTTTTTATTTCGCAACTCGATTCCCTATTTTAATCCCTTAATCTGAGGGGCCAAAAAAGTAAGACATGGTTTCTCAGACTTTTTGCTCTATTACAAATCAAAATTTCGGAAAGTTAAACTCTGAGTACATTCCTTAAAGGAATCGATTAAATATTTTCCTCAAATTTGTTTGTTTCATTCCTGTAATTTTTCTTTATTTTTCAACAAACAATGCCCATCATTAACATTAATGAAATCACGTGTCAAACAAAAGATATGGACAACATCCATGTTCATTAGGGTGTTTCAACATTTCCTCTTATTTGGATTTTTGCAACTCTTGAAGCGGAATATGAAAACTTTTGCCCCAAAAGATTGTTGAGAATTTTGTTCAGATTTTTTGAAGCAGGGTACGGTGTCGCTGAAATGGATTATGTGCAAAAATGTTTAAATTTGTTTTGCTCTTGTGCTTTGTATTCACAAAACCAGATAAATCACTACTCAACAGTTCTAGCCTACTAAAAAAATATTCGGGGTACAAATTATTAGTTTAAGGGCACTCTGATGATCTTGATAGTAAAAATTCAGAATTTCCCAATTTCAAACCTCAATAACTTCAGAAATAGTCATTGCAATGTCGTGAAATAAAATTTGTTGAAAAGGTCTTTAAAATTCATTTCATTTAATATCAAATTTGTGTTTGTGACATTTCCATACATTTAACATTTTGTTTTGTTTGTTTTATATATCTCTATAAGTGGCAGGAGCAAGATTTGTATGGTAAGCAATAGGTATTTCAAAAACCTTTTCAACAAATTTTATTCCAGGCCAATACGTTGCATATTTCTGAAATTATTGAGGTTTGAATTTGTAAAATTTTGAATTTTTTCCATTTAAGGTCATAAAGTGACTCTTAAACTGATAAATTTAGTAGGCTAAAACTCTAAAGTAGTGATTGAACTGGTTTTGTGAATTTCGGCGACCCCGTGAACAAATTTTAAAAAATTCTCAAAAATCTTTTGGGCTAGTAGTTCCATGGAAGGTAATCGAGTTGATGCGGGTATTGGTATGGTAACGCTATTTTCGGTAACGTTATTTTAGGGATATTTCAGTTATTTCGGTATCGTTTTTTACCGTTAACGGTATATTAGTTATTCTGGAAACGTTATTTTAAGGATAACGGTTTTACAGTTATTTCGGTAACAGTATTTTAAGCGTATCGTTATATTTGTTGTTCAGGTAATGTCAATGAACCTCGATATTTTTAAGTCCCATTATGGCTGAATTCCAATGACTGGCTAGTTTATAATGAAACTTTTGGAAGATATATCTATTAACAGCGACTTTTTTTTAACTTGTCAAATAATTTCGGTAACGGTTTAAGGATAACTCTATTTAAATTATTTCGGTAGCGATTTCTTTTAGCGTTAAAGGTATTTTAGTTATTTTGGTAACGATATTTTAAGGATACTGGTATTTTAATTATAGCGGTAATGATATTTTACCGATAACGACATTTCAATTATTTCGGTAACGGTATGTAAGGGACAACGATAGTCTGTTGAAAGGGTTAGCGGTATTACCTGCCAGCCCTGATAAGTTTTCATATTCCGCTTCAAGAATTGCAAAAATTCAAAAAAGTGGAAATGCTGAAACTCCCTAATGTACATCATTCTACTAAATTTCTAATTCTCATCTACATTTCCTAATACATAAGCTTAAAAACAAAAAACCTACACTTTCAATTAATATTTTGTCGTTTTTGTTTTAGGGGTCTGCTTGACATGTTGCTGTAATTTCCCAATCACGTACAACATTTATCATACTTAAATAAAAATAAGAGCAAAAAAGAAAAAAACATTCCTTTACTATCAAACATCAAGCTACACATTTAGGAAATACGTTAATTTAAATACTCACTTAAACAATTTCATTACGAGATGTTACAAAATGTTGTACAAAATGACAATGAAAGTGGGCTAGTGCTACGACTAAAATACCACTTTAACAAATAACAATGTTGTAAAGACATATTTCTCATACTAAGCTATACAACAATTTGACAAATCAATTTAGTACATAATTAGTTATGCAAATAGGCAAAAATTGTATTTTGTAATTCACTAAAGTGTCATGCAATATGAATAAAATACTCACGTCGAGCATGACTATACAACGACATGCAATGAAACGATAAACGAAATGAGTGTGTTCCTTCCAATGTTTAGGGAGTTGAAAAGATTTCTATTGTATTTTAGACATTATAATCATTTTTGATTGCTATTTGGGTGTTGGTACATTTGTTGTTGTTGCTGTTGTTTTTATGCATATTTAATTAAAATATCTTTTGCAAAAAAGTTTTGTTTGCCACAAATATTTGCAGTGGTTTAAAAATTTAAAGAAATAAAACATTTATAGGGGAAATTTTAAATTAAATTAAAGTTGATAACTGGTATGAAAATTTTTTTAAAAAAAACTAGTGCGTATATTATTTTTTTTAAAAAAACCTAGAGCGTATACTTATTTTTTGTTTATAATTAATATTCCGTATACACGCAATCCTATAGTTAGTACACTCAGGGAACTTCTGCTTTAAAAACATGTACTAGTTGTTTGGGTTGTAATACATCTTCTTTATTTTTAATGTAAATGTCAGTCATTTGTAGAACAAATTAAATTATTTACTAACCTTGTAGTTCATTTAAAAATACAAACCACATCAAATGACTGTTTTATGATTTTACATTAAGTTTTTACAGTCGTTTTTTGTTATTTAAAAAAAAAAATTTTTGGTCATTTTTACTACAATTGTGGTTCATTTTTTGAACATTAAAAAACAAATGACAATGTTAGCTGAATTTACTGAAATGTAAGTCGTCCTTTCTTTAAGTAACATTTCATTTGTTTTTAACTACATTTGCAGTTTTCTTTTAGATAGTATTCTAAGTGTATAAATGATGGGGACCTTTTTGGACTTTGTTCTTGATCGTTTTTCATAGATTTTTTCTTGATTACGCTATGAAGGGCATAATAATAGTGATTTTTTTTTTAAATACTTGAAACATTTATAGATTTTGTCCTACTTTGCCTATTGCAGCTTTTTCATTTCCTATTTGGTCGTTATTATTCATTTTTTGAATATGTCGATTTTCTTTACATTTAGCGATGATTTGGTGATTTTAACGGAATTTGAGAATAAATTTTTTTTTTTTTAAATATTGCATTTTTTATTTCAGAGATTTCAAACATACAATCATAACAAACATAATGTGTAGTTTACTGTTTGTAGTTTAATAAAAAAAATTTCAGTTGAGTAAAAAATAAAGGAACATGCATTTATTTTTCAATTAAAGGACATGCATTTATATTTTCAACTTTTTTAAACATTTATTCAAAATAATTTTTTACTATTTACCGATTTTTTTAGTTTCATTTATTATATTCTTTTAGAAATGTTGAGGTTAAGAAGAATAAACCTTTTTCTCTAAAAATTATAACTATTCATTTTTAAATCAGACCAGACTAGTTTCTGCCTTTTTTATGGACAGGCTCATCAGTGAGTTTCCATTTAAATTGTATTATTATTTGTGTCTTATAATTGTCAGATTGTCTCTATATGATAAGTTTTTCAACAACCTGCGGCTGTAAGAATCAAACCTGCGCTCAACTTACATTACAAACGTAACAATACCAAATCATGACCGTTTAGCGATCACACCCAAGTATGGCCTCGAATCTAATGCAGCTAAATTGCAGTTTTCTTTCCTATTAGCTTTTTCTGTTATTGTATATTATACTCAGAAGTGACAACACTAACATAACAAATATTCTATTTTTAGATTTTTTGTTTATTTTTCTAATTTCCTCCGTATATATTTCACAATGTTACCAGATTGACGTATGGTTTTTACGTTCAGGGTTGACAACTTTTGCCTTTTTTAAGTTGAGACATCGCCACAGGGCAAATTTTATAATGTATTTTAGTACAGTGTTATATTAACGTCATATAGACAGTCGCAATTAATTTTTAATTATTATGCATTTCATTTGTTTAAAGTTTCATAAAAACCGAACCACAAAAACAGAATATTGTAGTTTATTTGTTTCCGTTACATTTATTATAAATTTAAATTATTTTTTTTTTTTTAAAATTGTTTGAAAATTCGTGTTTGTTTTTTTTTTATTAAAATGGTTTGTTTATATTTTGTTTATATACAAAATTCAAATTACAAGAAATTGAAAAATTGTAGAAAAGAAAATCAAAGAAATATAAAAAACTGAAATAATTTCAAATAACTGAATAAAACTTTTATTTTTACTGATCTGTAGTTAGAATTTGGACATTTATTTTTAACGTATTTTTCTTTTGTTCTAACGGATTTGTGTGTTATTTAAACGACATTTAAATATAAATAAAAAGAAACATTTGATTTAAATGAAAAGTAAATAGACCGAATTTTAAATGATTTATCGTTTATGTTAATTTAAACTACAAACTATTTTCAGTGTACAAACAATTACAAAAAAAATCATTATTTACGTTTAGTCCGTTAAATATTGAAGATTATTTTAAAAGAATTTCTACTGTTTTTGTTCCGTTCTTTTATCGATAACATTTCAAAATAATTATCAAAATGTGTTGAATATACAGAAAAATCAGTAGTCCTCTTTTTAATTGATATTTATTTCTGTAGATATTTTCTGTAGTTTTTAGAGTTTTGTCGTTCATGAACGACCTAGTTCAATTGAACGACTCACTCAATTGAAAGATATGACCCGTTCACCAATATTTGATCTTGTCGTTCAATCGTTCATTTCGTTCAATCGTTCATTTCGTTCTTTTTATTCACAGAGCAATTGCACCTCTATTCAATTAAAACTGCTTGTAAGAGCAATTATTTTTTTTATGAAATAGTAGTAATAATGTTTCAAATTAGGAAAAGCAATTATAGTCATACAAATAAAATGTTTTTTATACAAAAGAAATAAATTTTTGTTAGAAAGGCTGCAGTTTTATAACACTTTTTGTCTAAGTTCAGTAAAATTTGTGAAAAAAAACTCGTAAAACATGTCAAACGAACGACACAGTTCACAACACGCAGATCAGTCACAAGTCAAAGGAAAAAGGAACGATTGAACGATTTGAACGAACTAGTTCACTGACTCGAATTGAACGATACTGACCGAGTCACCAAAATGAACGATTAATCCCAACTCTAGTAGTTTTTAACGTAATAATATTGTGAGTGTATTAATAATATAAAGAAAGTATATATATTTTTAAAGATCAGAATGTTTTCTTTTAAATTCATAATCGCTTAAAAAATGTCTAGAGTTACAAATGTTTAAATGCTCCAGACGCAAAAAATACTCTTTTACCGTTATCTCGAACATTTGAGGGTATATTACAACTTCTCAAACAGGTTTTTTAATACACTCCGCTAGACTTACAGCTAGTATCCGACCGAGTATTCGGATGGCCAAAAACCGAACTTGGCCAAACACCGTGTATTTAAAGAAATTGAGTACATTTTGAGATAAAATTCTGTAATTTCGATTACAAACACAAGAATTTGTATTAAACTCGTTGTGTATTTTAGTAAAAATAAAAAAGTTCAAGTATTTCCATTTTTTCCAATACACGTCATTAAAATAATTCAACTCATTTTTTCATATTTTTGAAAATAAATTTCTAAATAAGCTTTTTTTGTTTATTTTTGAGATTTTCTTATGTTTAAATGTTTTTTGTTTAACTTTAAACGAATTTCGTTGTCAAAATCAACCGATTTTCACGTTTTATTCAAACACACAGAAAAAAATTTAGCTATTTGCCAACTGAAATTCGGTTGCTACGACTCAAATTCGGTTATTACAAATTTCAGACAGTTGGTACAACTTTATACTAGTTTTCACAACAAAGTTCGGTTAATTCAGCAGAATTTTAGTTGCAACGCCCAAAATTTTCAGAAATCTAATGTAAATACCATTGTTCTAACTGAATTTATAAGTTGTTACCATTAATATACACTTTTCAATTCGGTTGGCACTTTATTTCTCTGTGTGAATTAAAAAGTGAATTGAAAAGTTCGGCAACGGCTGCGGCCGAATATTGAAAATTTGGCCGAAGTTCGGCTACGGCTTCGGCCAAACAAAGTGAGTTCGGCCGGACACTACTTACAACCTACACTAGGTCACTTGAAAAGTGATTGCAAATTTTTTTGCAGCACCGTGTTATTTGAGGATTTCCTTAAAAATATTCATTTGTATGAATAGTACACTCACAATATTTTTACCGTAAAGACTACTGAATATACACATTAAATTAACTGAAAATCAGTTACAAACAGGACTACTTACTTTTCGTTTAAAACAATTGTATTTTTTAGTTTATTTTCAACTGTTGAAAAATTAATTGACAAAATCCATAAAAACAATAGATTTTCGTTAATTTCAATACTCAATATAACAACTTTTTGTTTTAAAAAGAAAATTTTAACTGAATATTATAACTATTACGGAAAAAACCGTTTTTTTTTTTGTTTATTTTGTTTATTGAATAACAGACGGAACGTTAAAAAATATATTTCTTTGTTAATTTAACTGTATATTCCATTGAAACAACTTTACCGATTAAACTTTTAAATAACTGTTGATTTTTTATGGAAAAGTTCTTGTGAGTGTATGAATAATATGACTGAATAAAATGAAATTAAATTAAAAAGTACACTCAAAATAAAACGCCTGTAATTTAGAAAAATATATTTCCCATTTTCAGCTTAAAATAATATTAAAATTTACTTAACCACAATTAAAATACAGTTAAAATTATTAAACATCAAAAAAAAAATGTTTATTGAAAAGAATAGTTTTGAAGATTTACAATTTATACACAACATTTTCTTTATTTTAATAAATTTTATTTTAATCCGAAAATTTGGAATAGTTGAATTGCAAACCTATTATTCTGAGTGTTTATATGAATATTAAAGCACATGATAAATATTTTAGAATTTATAAAAGGAAAATCATACAATCAGTTTTTCATGCATCAACACATCATCAAGTGAATGAATGAATATGTTGACAACATTTGGATGAAACAAATTATATTTGTACACAAAAAAAAACTATGAAAAACTTAAAATGAATATCAAAAAAGTAAAAAAAAATATGCAGACTGGAATTTGTGCATATTTATATGCATAAAATAAAACTATATTTACGAGTGTGTGTAAGTTTATATGAACATAATAAATAAAATGTATAAATATGTATAAAACAAAAAAACAATACATATTCAAGGATAAAAAGAACCCACAAAAAAAATTGCAATCATACCACATTCAACAATGTCATGAAGCCTTTTGGCAACAACTTTTTGTTTGTTCATTTTTTTTAACAATTTTCAAGAGCTTTTTATGATTTTTTATATGGTTATTTTATTTTGCCACATTTTGTGTGAATGTGTTTGTGTGGATGTGTGCGAGTGTTTTATTTGATTTATTTCATGCAGTGAAAATTACTTTAAATTTGATTTTCATGCTGCATACTTTTGGGTGTTTCTTTTTTTTATGTACTGAGATTCGTTTTATATATTTTTCAAGCAGATAAATACCGGGGCTTATTGGTAAGAATTTGTATGTATTTTTAAAAAAGCGAAAATAATATTAAAGAGTTTTTATTTAGTCTTCTTCCGCGTATGTGCTTTTTGTACTTTTTCACTATATTTTCTCCAAGATTTATTTGCTTTTAAATTTTTCAACAAGGTAATTTAAAGTACTCAAGCATCTGTAAGAAAAAAATCTATAACATACAATATTCATGGCAGAGATGGAACGTAATCAATTCTTTAAACAAATTTGGCTTAGCATTATAAGCTAAACAAATAAATTCAATAGAATTTCCATAAAAATCTTATAAAAGATCGTTATTTGAAAGGACAAACATTTTTTAAGAGTCAGCGATACAAAATTTCTTAGGATAGGAACGTTGTACACTCAGGAAATTAAAAAGGTAGAAATGACTAAAAATTACATTTAAAATGACTACAAATGTAGTAAAAAAGGCGATAATTGTATTTGTCACAAAAATTACTAACCATGTAGTAATTTTTTGACTATTAATAAAACAACTACAATGGTAGTAAAAACGACTACCGAAGCGGTCAATAACAACTAGCCTTAAATGAATGCATGAATGAACCATAAAAATGAGCAACAAACCAATAAAAACAAATGAACGTAAAACGACTACATAAGTTGTTAAAACTACTGTTTTTAACAGTTATTTTTTCGGTATTTTAAAAATATTTTTTAATAAAAAAATATATATTTTTTAATTCATACAATAAAAATTTGTATTTTCTACATCCTTTTTAAAATGCAAAGTCAAAATTCAAAACGGTATTCCAGGTATGACGTTTTTATGCATTGGAGATACAATGAATTTATCTAATTATTATTTTTTGCAAGCTATGAACATATCAATAATAACAAATATAAACTAAACGAGAATTTTTAAAAACTCGACATAATTTTCTATTTTTAAATAATTAACAAAAATTAACTGTTTTGGTAGTTGTTTATTAAAATACTAAAATAACTACTCAAAACAAATGTTACTGTAGTGCAGTATTTTTGGTTAGTCATTATTTGAAATGACTTTCGAAATTAGTCGTTTTTCATTTTCTCATAGAAAAATTACTAAAACATCTACTGCTGTTTACTATCCGAATGACCTACATCTAGTTAATGTAAGAATATTCTGAGTGTACTGTCTACTACCCGACTGGCCTACATGTAGTTACTTTAAGAATATTCTGAGTGTTTATTAAGAATTATCAATTAAAATTTTATTAAAGTCTTTCAAAGCTCTTGTTAATATACATGTGTGTGCGTTTACAATCTGCCTACCTATATTTCTTACACATGTGCAATGGAGGTGTATATTTGTAACATTTATAAGTTTAAGTGCATCCCTTGAGGTTTTATTTATTTGCTATATATATGTCTTCTCTATATTTGTTATTACCCAGCAAAATCTCAGTAATGGGATCTCATTACCAGTATCTAAATAATAAGCAATAAATTTAGGACTTCATGAAAAAATGGCACTTGCTTACTCGCTGCATTACAAATATAAGTGGAGCTTATTAGTAAGCTTATTAGTAGGGCAACCAAAAATAAGCTAGAGCTTGTTTATTTTGAAAGGATAGAACTATTTGGACTAAATAAAAGTTCTGATCATGAAATTATGAAAGTTTGAAGCTATATTTGTTAGAGCTTTTTTTTAGCTTATTTTTTATATGTGCACATTTTAGATCATTTCGTAAATACGATTTTAGTAAAAAGATACGAAGTTGAACGGTTAATTTTCTTAAATTGAAGAACTTATTTTTTATATTTAAACGGCTTGTTTTACTGTTTTACGAGTTTTAATTTAAGCACTTAAAACATTTTTTTTAGAGCTATTTTTTGGTTGCCCTATTTACAAGCAACAATAATATGTGGTTACAAGTTTGTAAATAATAAGGCTTACCCTTATACTTATTAGTAATTAAAAACGAATTAGTTGACAATAAGACATTGAATTTGTAATTAAATAAGTAGTCGCGCGTAAATTTGACTGCTTCAAAAAACCACTTCGTCTAACAAAAATAACCAGTGCTGACGCCTAATTATTATCTGTTCAGAAATTTATTTTCAGTATAATGAAAATAAATTTATAATTATATTTATATTATATAACTACCCAGGTAGAAATTGACGCAGTTTAAATAAAATAGTACTTCACTCAAAGGAAAAGCTTCATAATATTTATGTTCATCACTTTTCGTCCAATGTAACGTTTCATTGTATTTATGAAACATTTTATAAAATACAAAATCAAATTCATTATATTTATGAAACGCTTCACTATATATATAAAGGGTATATGGCACATTCATTGTTTTTGTGCAGAAAATTTTGCAGAGAGACCATGATATGGTCATTATAATTCTTGTTGTTAATGAAATCTTTCATAAATATACACAGAGAAATAAACTGCCAACCGAATTTAAAAGTGTATTTTAATGGTAACAACTAATAAATTCAGTTTGTACAACGATATTTACATTAGATTTCTAAATATTTTGTGTGTTGCAACTAAAATTCAGTTTATTTAACTGAAGTTTGTTGTGAAAACGAATGTTCAGTTGTACCAACCGACTTAAATTCGTGATAACTGAATTTGAGTCGCAGTAAAAGAATTTCAGTTGGCAAATAGCTAAATTGTTCTCTGTGTATATTGATCAAATTGTTACATTGAACGAAATTGTTACATTGAAACTTTTCACAACATGCCCACGGTACAAATAAATTAATACTGCTACTCAAAAGGTACTATTTACAACGTCGTTTAAATATAAATATTTTATTTTACTCAATTTTCAAAAAAGATATTTTTTTTTATAATCACCAGGGACCGGTGGTTCATGCAAATGCATGTTTTTTCTTTAAGTCTGAGAACAGGGTATACAATATAGCTTTGCGAACCAAAGAATTTGTGTAAAAATTGCATATTTTGCTTTAAATGCATATTTAGCTTAAATGCATATTTTTATTGTATATTTTAGCTTATTTTGCTTAAAATGCATATTTTTATTGCATATTTCTTAGTTTTTTTAAAAGATCACGTTCAATTTTATTTTGCAGTGATTTTTTTAAATTGATTTTAATCAAGCACTATCCACCGTACTCTTCTCAAACTTCGAAGCAAATTAACAAAAAAACGTGAAAAGAAGGCACTCTACAATAATAATTTTTCATTTTTTTAAGCAATTTCAATTAAATTCTAAAGTTAATCACGCCTATCGTGAATAAAAAGAGAAATGTTTGTTCCCATGTAATTTTCATTCCCCCTTAAGTGAAAATTGGTATCGTGAATTTCCCTGAAATTGTATTATGCTAACCACGAGTAAATGATTAGACAAAGGGATCAAATTTCGAGGGAACTTTTATTCACGATTGGAATTGAGAGAAAAGGGAAAACAATTCGAGGGAAAAAATATTCACGATAGGGGTGAATTTGTATTGTTTAATATATTCTATGCATACATAGACATGATTTTGCATCACCCCTAGCGATATATTAGTAGATCAAACATCGGCTGTAATGACGTGGAAACGCCAGTTCGGAAGATGAAATAAATTTATATTAATAAATGAAAATTTGGATAATTTCCTAAATGTTTTATAAATTGAAATTTATTTTCACTGAAAATAAAAATCGCAGCTTTTATATGCGCTAAGACTTGCGAAAATAAAAACAACTGACAACTTTTTACTTTTTACTATAAAAAGTTGGTAAAAACTACTGTTATTTTTTTGGTATTTTGCAAATATTTTTTAAAAAACAAAATATTTTTTCTTGCAATTTCAATAAAAATTTGTATTTCCTACATCCTACTTACAAAGCAAAGTCAAAATTCCAAACGGTACTCCAGTTATAACGTTTTTATGCATTGGTAATACAATAAAAGTTTCTAATTATTATTTGCAAACTATGAGCATTTGAATAATAACAAATGTAAACTAAACGAAAATATTTGAAAACTTAAAAAAATCTTCGATTTTAAATAACTGACAAAAATTAACAGTTTACTGCAAAATTACTGTGTTGTTAGTTGTTTATTAAAATACTAAAACAACTGCATCAAACAACTGTTGAAAAATACAGTAGTTTTCCTCAGTTGTTTTTGAAATGCTATAATAGTTGTTTTGTATGATTTCAAAGAAAAACAAATGTAATTGCTATTAGAAATAACTACTACTGATTACTACACAAACAACTGTCATGTAGTTACTGTAAAACATTTTTGAGTGCTGAAGTACGGGCAAACTTTTAAATGCCAACGTTTTAAAATAACTACGGTCAAGCCTATATTGGTGTTATCATTTTGACACCGTGCCAGTACTGTAAAAGTGGAGCTGGGCATTCTAGTTCATTTCGTTCATTTGTATATATTGAACTAGTTGATTCTTTAAGCTCATAAGTTTGTTCGACAATTTGTTTTTTAATTATTCATTGTTATATTGGTCAATGCTTTTTTTTTTTTTTAACAAATTTGCATAATATTGGAGAAAATCCCAAATGAACGATTAATAATGAGCTAGTTCAGTTTTAACCGTTCACTTGGGATTTTCGCTCATACTGTGAAGATTTGTTAAACAAACAACTGCGATATGAATAATTGAAAAAATTTCGAAAAAACATATGAACTAAAAGAACGAACTAGTTCACTAAATGCAAAGGAACGAAATGAACTATAAACTCAATGCCCAACTCTATGTAAAAGCTAAAAGTCCGACACATTTCCAGTACTAGTACATGTATAATGTCTAAATCATTGGCCCGTTCGTATTTTTCAACCTGGGCACTTATGTGGTAATGAAAGATTTTGCTGGGTATATTCGTAAAAACATCTTTTTGTCCTCCGGCAATTTTTTTTTGCATTTCCTTGTACTAACTCTTGCCTCTATATATATTTTCTCTTATTATTTTGGGTATTATTATCCACTTGTGTCTGTGTTGCCAATACCACTATATTACAATGTTGGTTGGTTCATACATTCATGATATGTGTAATTTATATGTAACATGTGCGTAAGTAGCATTTATATCTGTATATTTGTATGTCTGTACATTAGGGGTATAACTTTTTTGGGTGCAAGCTTCAAAAGCAGCATCTTTTTAGACAATTTTGTACTGATAATAAAAATAGTTTTTTTGCATGAAAAACCTCACGCACCGAAAGCGATTTAAAAAATGCTTTAAATTTTTTTATTCTTCTTTAATAAAATCTTTTTTTTTTGTTTTAATTAGTGTACCATTGTGTTGAAATTGCAAGAAAATATTTTGCACGGAAGAATAAACAAAACTCACAAAAAAAAAAAAAAAATCATAACAAAAATAATTTCCTTGAAAAAGCGAAAAAAATCATCAACAAAAAACAAAAACGCAATATTAGGGTATGCTGGACCGGCAGACCTTTATGAATTTCGTACATGTTGTAAAGAATACAAATGTAAGGGTTCTATGTTTTTTTTTAGCTGTCCAATGTAATGCTTAGGCGTTACTAAGTGGATTCAAAAATTACCCCATTTTACGTTTTTATTAAAAGTATCTATTTCGTTCTATTAAAAGTAGGTATAGACAAATTTGGTATTCAATTAAAGGTTTTTTACTGGTGTACAAATTGGGCCCAATGATTTTCAAGTATTTTTGATATTCAAAAAAATGTGTTTTAGTTGTATTAAGCTACAAATATTGCATAGCAATTCCTGTTTAATTTAATCGAGGGGGTGTCTGAGATGTTTCCAATAATCGAAATCGTTTAGTTTTTATGCGACTTTTCCCGAAGAGCGTTTTCCTTATATTTCAAATAATTAAAAAATGTGGCAACTCTGGGTCGAATATGTGGGCAATATGTGTATCAAAATTTTTGTTTTATTGAGTGATTTAACCCTATAAATCTAGTTTTCGTAAATTAAAGTCAAGTTTTCATACAAAAGCCAATGTATTTTTAAGCCATAAATGTGAGATTGGGAAACTAAAAAAATACTTGTCTCTTTTCTTTTGCTCCTGTACAACATATCTCCCCCCTTGCAAGTAATTTAAAGCAAATTATTACTGTTTAATTTAAAAAAAAAAAATACATACGGCCGTGGTTATCAAATTAGCGGACCCAGCACATAATTTTTGTTAAAGTTAATTCTCAATTTAAAATCTTTTAAAAAAATATATATTGGTGAAATATATATAAAGGACACATACGATAACGATGTTTCTGTTAATTGCCCTAATATTTTTATCCTGACTTTTAACCCTTTGACGACCTCAGGCAAGTACACTTAGAATACTGTAAATGTAGTTAAAAACAAATGAAATTTCACTTAAAGAAGGGACGACTTACATTTCAGTAAATTCAACCAACCTTGTCATTCGCTTTTTAATGTTCAAAAAATGACATGGTAGTAAAAAATAAACAAACATTTATTTTTTTTTTTTAAATAACAAAAAACAACTGTAAAAAATGAATGTAAAATCATAAAACAGTCATCTGATGTGGTTTGTTTTTTTAAATGAACTACAAGGTTAGTAAAAAATTTAATTTGTTCTACAAATGCCTGACAATTACATTAAAAATAAAGAAGCTGTATTACAACCCAAACAACTACATATTTTTAAAGCAGAAGTTCCCTGAGTGTATGCCTGCCCAAGCGTTTTTGGCAGGAAAAATATAGAGTAATTATGCCCGAAATATTTAAGTGGGGATTTGGGCAAAACAAATGTGGAGTGCGGTAAAAATTAATCTGGTCCCATTTATCCGCTAAGAGTCCTCAAAATTGGTAAAAAAATATTTTTTTTATTTAAGGGGCCAAATTAACAGTTTTTGACAAGCGAAATGAGGGGCAAGTCATGTAGTTAAATTAGTACATTGTATTCAATATATCAAAGTAATAAAAACATTAAAAACTCTTTAAAAAAAATAATAATATGACAAAGAAAATTTCATGCTGGGTGGGCTAATTTGGAGACCACCACTGTGTATATTTAAACTTAAAACTTCAATGCGTTCGGTGCGTGATCATTTTTAAACAATTGAGAAAAAGTAATAGCGCATTTCTAATCAATTTTTATGCCCTATCCGAACAGGCCTTGGAAGAATTGATATTTAAAAAAAAAAATGCAAAAGTTGTATCCCTATTGTATACATTTGTAATATAAATTTCTTACATTGATTTCTATTATTAAAAAATGTTAGATGTTTTTAATTCACTATAAGGGTGTTTTTCATTTGTATTTGTCAAAATTTGTTTTATTGGTTTGTAATAAAATTTACACTGTTCAAATATATACATTTTTAATGAATTTTAAGTTATTGCAAACAAAATTCAAAAAAGGCGTTTTTCTGTTAATGAAGTTACGAGTTTTCGATAAATTTAAATATTTTGAGACGTTTTGGTTATAGAAAAGCTCTCAAAATTACGAAAGTTTTGTTAGTTGTAAGATATTTTGTATATAAAGGGTCCGCCATCTAACGTTTTTTTTTCAACTAGTGCTTATTTCGTGAATGGTAACACTTAGCTCATGTCTGGTCTGATTTGACAGATAATTAGTTTTATCCTTCCGCTGAACGAATATGGTCCGTATGTTCGTTATCTTGTGAAAAAAGTGAAAGAAACTGGCATCCTCATCGACAAACCAAAGCGTGAAAAGCCAAAAAAAGTGCGTACACCCGAGAATATTGCTGCTGTGACAGAAAGTGTGCGTGAAGCGCCATCAACATCAATTCACCGTCGTTCTCAACAATTGAACATTTCGGAGACATCATTGAGACGAATTTTGCATAAAGACCTTGGTATGACGCCATACAAAGTCCAATTGGTTCAGGAGTTCAAAAAAAAAAAAGTTATTTGGCGGACCCTTTAGTATATGAAAATTTAAATCTGGTCCATTCAGACACATTTTTTATAACATGTAAAAAATACATTTTTTGAAACAACTCCTGCGGGTGAATTACTATTTAATGAGAATTTTTTTGAAGTGCTGATATTTAAGTATTTCTTAATCAATTGAGTTTATTTACATCTTAAAATAATATTGAGAATCTACAATTTTCAATGTTCTGAGACTTTGTGTAAAAGTTACGTTCAAGTAATGAAAAGTATCTTCGAAATTTGTTTTTGTAAATTTCAATAGAAAAATGAAGGCAATAGATATAAATTTATTGTGCACCATTTTATTGTGATATTAATTCCAATTACTGAATTCTAATGAAGAACGAAGTCATACAAAACAAAATTATAAGAAAATATGTGCATAATTAGCAATAGACACTATTTATATAGACCCAAATTTAAAGCCTCAGATTATATGACTATGCGAAATATGGTTAAAGCTATCTACTATTTTAAAAACTTGCATTAAAATTCACTTAAAAAGATTTAAATTAAAATCACGACTCAAAAAACAAAGATCAAAAAACATGGACGGATTTTAACCAAAAGTAATAGGTTTGTGTTTGGACCAATATATGCAGAAGTACGACAATTAAAACAAAGTAATGCAAAATGAGCGAATTGTCAATAATTTTATATGGCAGCATAGCTTTCCGAGATGAACCCAGAGTCAACATTTTAGTATACTAAATGAATATATTTGTAATAAATATGGCGGAATTTTCAGACAAGCTTCAGGCCCGCTATAGGAGAAAGTATTTGCTTTCCTATAAAAAAAATACAATTTTAAGAAAAATTTTACGATAATTTTTAGTATATTATTTATAATTACACAGTACAACACATGATTTTTGAACTCAATTCTGCGAATTACACGTGAAAGTAGCTCCAAAAATAAGAACTTCTGCATCATTCGTTTTGTCAAGTTGGCTGCAGTAATAAATTAATGGCCATGCGAATTTTTTGGCTCAAGGCGGGTTTTGAACACTTTTTCTATATTTTATCTCGGCATACCGTACGGAATATCTCTTTTGTGTCTGAAGCAAAGTTGTAGATATTGAATAGGAGAAAAAAATGCGGAACAATCCAAACCGAAAAAAGTGCATCCGGTGCCTTAAAAATCGCGAAAATGCACATTTGTCCCCATATTTACAAATAACTGGATTACAAATCCACAAATATGCCGTTTTTTTTTTCTTTATAAACTTTATTGCAATTCTCAGAATTGAGTCCCACAACCATGTGTTGAAAAATGTTGTACTGTGTTATTTAAGTGAATTTGACAAATGTGAGAAATTCTACTCCACTAAGCCTCAGTTAGCTGGGACTTTAAACACTTTTGTTGCTGTTTCCCATATAAATTTTCAATTTAACTGCTTGTTAAATTTAAACTGGACATTCAGTAATCTGTCCTAAAAGTTGTATAAGTGTCACCCAGCTGATTCAATTTTTTTAAAAAACAAGACATAGAGTTTTCAGATAATTAAAGCACACTAGGATTAATTTTTTTTTTTTTACATATGACCTACTTCAAAAATTTTCGACACCTGTTGAAAATGACTTTAGATGACTCTTATTTCTCAAGGTTTTATGAATTGAGAGTAACGATGGGCAGGGTGAAGTTGACTATACTTAAAAGCTACTACGTACAAAGTTTTAAGTTGAAAAGTTGTCGCTAAATGAGTTTATGGCCATTTAAAAGTCGAAAAATTAAAAAAAGACTCGAAACTTACAAGAATTTTTTTATTCATTTAATTTTTTTGGTCATAGTTTTTAACTCTCACATCCAAACCAATACAAAATAGATTCACTAGACTTGTGAGATACATTCACTAAACAAGTAATTTCCATATCGCTGCTCGATTAAAAGTTGGATGGTGTTTTACAAGTGAAACCAACATTTTCGGATTTTTTAAACTTTAGCTGTTTTTTCTATAAGGTTTTTTTTGAGATTAATTTTGAGAACAGTATTTCAAAAATGGTGTAATTTTACATAAAGGGTCCGCCATATAACTTTTTTTGTTGAACTCCTGAACCAATTGGACTTTGTATGGCGTCATACCAAGGTCTTTATGCAAAATTCGTCTCAATGATGTCTCCGAAATGTTCAATTGTTGAGAACGACGGTGAATTGATGTTGATGGCGCTTCACGCACACTTTCTGCCACAGCAGCAATATTCTCGGGTGTACGCACTGTTTTTGGCTTTTCACGCTTTGGTTTATCGATGAGGATGCCAGTTTCTTTCACTTTTTTCACAAGATAACGAACATACGGACCATATTCGTTCAGCAGAAGGATAAAACTAATTATCTGTCAAATCAGACATGAGCTAAGTGTTACCATTCACGAAATAAGCACTAGTTGAAAAATAAAACGTTAGATGGCGAACCCTTTACATAGTTTGAGGTATACCAAGTTAATGTCAGCGCACCAATAACGGGACACAAACATCACAAACTTTAAAGGAATTGGAGTAAATTTTTTGAAAATATATGTTTCTTTGTCTTACATTCACGATTATAGTTGAAATTGGCTAGAGTATTGAGTGAACTTAGTAACTTTGAAAACAGCACCTCCAAGTCGAAAACTCATTTTAAAAATTTTAAACGCAAAAATTTTATGAACTTTTTTAAAAATTTTGCAAAATTTAATTATTTTGTTTCGTTTTTTTTATACAAAAAAAAAAACATGGCTTGGGAACATAATTAGGTATCTAAAGTGAATCCTTCCGACAGACTAAATTTTTAAAGTGCAAAAAATTTAATTTTTTTCATTCATAACGCGTACAGCGGCAGTTTTTTTCCCAACACATTTGTGACAACTAAAGTGCTGTATCAATTTCGACAAAACGTACATCAAATAAAAGATTTTAATGTGCTCAATACTAAAATCGAAAAAACGCATTCTGGGGACTTTAAATTTAATGGAGCAAACAAAACCATAAAATCCCTCCTTATATAAAAATTTTAAATTTGAGAATTTAAAAGTATTTAATATGATTTCATGCTATAATGAGGCGCGGATCCAGGTTAAGGGAAAATGAGAAATCCACCCTCCCAAAAAAAAATTTTTTTAATACAAAAATGTAGAAAATATTATATACAAAATTTTTAGTCTTTACTCTGGCTCAAGTAATATTTTTTACAGTTTTATTAGTTTTTTTGTTTTTATATAAATTTAGATTATTTTTATGTTATTTTCGAGCTTTCAACCTCTGTATATTTACAAAATTAAAGCAAATCAAACATATTAGCTAGGCTGATACTAGTATTTCGATCTGGCTAAAATAAATCTCATACGAACCCGAAGTTTTAGAAAAGCTAGAGATTCCAGTGTTTTACTTCGGCCAAGAACTATAAAAATATTTTTGTCGATTTTTGGCGACTTTTTAAACGAAAAAATTAAGCTAGAAAATTTGTTGGCTCTTTTTATTACTCTGTTTGGCGAAAAAGTGTTTTAATGAATTATATATCATATATATTGAATAGAAAAGAAAAGACAATTTTCATCATTTGAATTTACTTTTGTAAAGAATTAATATTCTTAAATGGGTTCTTGTAATTTTAACACTGCTTGACAATTTTTTTTTTAAGAAAATGTTCAGTTTCATGATTTTTGTTTTTTATAACAGCACTTGGCATTTACAGAAATTATTAAAAATTATTGGTGCTATTGTGAATAGCATTTTTTAAATAATATTTAAATATTTTCACTTACCTGACTTAATTCATCTCTCGATAAACGGGAACATTTTGGCAATAGCGCCTGCATATCATCTTCAAATTGTCCATCGTCACAGCAAGAACTATCATTGGCATCCAATGAATGAAATTGTTCAGAAACATTATCGATGGGCATTGCAAGATTCGAATGCATGCCACCTTGTGAGCTGCCGTTTTGCAAATTTAAATCGAAACTTAAATTTGTTTTGCCGCCACCAGAACCAATACCAGCACAGCCACCAATACCATCACCATTATTGTCACTTCCTTTAATGGAATCTAAACCACAAAATGGTAGACGTTGATGGTTGTTTAAGCTGACATTGTTGTTGTTGATGTTGTTGTTGCTTTTGTTGTTATTATGAATATTTGAGGAGGATGTTAGATTTGAATTGTTGTTGTTATTTGTTAAATTTGTTTGAAATTGATTATGGTGTTGTTGCTGCTGTTGTATGCCTCCTGTTGCATTGTGGTGTGTCGATGTTATTGTTGATGTATCAGAGGATCTGTAATTAATTCGTAATAATAGAGAAAGGAAATTAATTTTATATAATAATTGTTAAATAACATGTTTTTGCATGTTATGTATAATTTCATTGGTTGGTTTCGTTTTTGAACTCTTTAAAATTTGTTTTTTAAAATTGTATTTTAAATTGTATTTTATTATGTTGGGTATAAGTGTGTGTGTGTGTGTGTGTGTATGTGTGTGTGTGTGTAGTAGGGGGTGTTGAGTTTGCATGTTTTATGTTAATTAAACAAAGTTTTTTCGTATTTAGTGAAAACTTTTATTTGAAGTTTAATTGAGCAACTTGTTTTGATTGTTATTATGCATGTTTAAGTTGTTTTCATATTTTCGTTTTTCTTTAAGTGCCAAGAAACTCATATGATTTAAAAAAATAAAAAAAATAATCAAAAACAAAAGTTAATGTTTCCTGCTGCTAATATGTTTAACACAATTAAACAATCAGTTTGAAGCAGTTAAAGAGCATTTTAAGAGCATTTAACGTTTTATTTAAATTTTTACCTACACAGAAAATAATGAAAATCAAGTATTAATTAAAATATTTGTAAATATTATTAAAAGTTTAATTGAATTTGGTCCTATTAAGGAAATTGTAGTATCAATTAAAACAGGGACCATAAATAATGATTATTGCTCGTTTTTTTGAATCAAAAAATCAATCACTTAGAAGAGACATAAAAAAAAATTATTGCACCATTATTATTATTTTTTGACAATCTTTGCATATCCGTCAGGATTTTTAAATTTTTGATTTTTAAAGTTTTCTTCAATGGTAATGATTATTTTTGAGTAATAATAAAAAAAATCAGAAATAATCATTATTTTTGAGCAAAAAAAATAAAACTCAAAAATAATCATTATTTATGATTTTTATTTTTTTCGCTCAAAATAAAACTCACTTTCAATGTGTGGGATGGACATATCTCAGGAAGTAGGAGGAGCTTATCGAAGATTATGGTATCAATCTCTTCTTTGGAAGATTCTCTAGCAGATTAATGCATCAATCATATTTGTGGGTGAGGTTTAAGGGATTAATTTTTAATTTCAAAATAAGGCTTTTTTTTGCCGTATTTTGTGAAAGTAACAATGTGTGGGATGGACATATCTCAGGAAGGAGGCGGAGTTTATCCAAGATTATGGTATCAATCTCTTCTTTGGAAGATCCTCTAGCACATTAATGCATCAATCATATTTGTGTAATGATTATTTCTGATTTTTTTTATTATTACTCAAAAATAATCATTACCATTGAAGAAAATCATTAAAACTCATAACATAATCATTATTGTGTAATTTTTATTATAAAACTCATAATGATTACGGTCCCTGAATTAAAATAATGTCTAACTATTTAATTGATTTAGTTTCAATTAAAATTTGATCATATATATTTAAAATTTTATTCTATTTTACATTGATTTTCAAACAAATTTATAGTAGATATTATTAAAAATATTTCTTTTTTACAACTGATCAACACTCAGAGGATGCCCCTTTAAATGCAATGCATTGCATTGATAGGAAATAAGGTTAATAGGGAGGAAAGAGGGAGTAGTGTCTTTGGGCGTTTTTTTTAATATTTCAAATTTCATATATGGCTGGAGGGACCTCTACGGGGAGTCTATTCCACATACGAATTGTCCGGATGAAGAAAGAATTTTCTGTGTAATGCGTTGTACGGTCCAATCAATAACAAACGTATGAGCTCTGTTTGAAAAGCGGGTATTGCGATTGAATACACATGCTCCAGGAATTAGGCTGCTCGTTTCATTAGAACACCGGCCGTGAAAATATCTATAAAACAAGACTATACAAACCACATTCCGACGATGCCCAAAGGAATCGATTGAGTTAGAAACTCTTTCGTTCCCTATAAGCATCAACGCCCTCCTCTGTACACAATTCAGAAGTATTTGGAGCCGTTGCCCATATATGTAAGTTGTATTCAATTTTCGGTCGAACGTAGGTCATTTAAAAAAAAAAAAAATCTGATGGAGTGAATTATCCCATACACCTCTTCAAAAACCCTACGCTTAGAATATTATGTACACTCAGAGAACGTCTGCTTTAAAAATTTGTAGTTGTTTGAGTTGTAATACAGTTTCTTTTACATACCTGCCCACATTTTTTTTTTTTTTTTTATTTTAATAATAATAACAAATATCTCTAGAAATTCTAATAACAAAGTCCCCTGAAGATTTCCTTAGGCAGGAATGAAATCCGGATAGGGACACGCCTACATCAAATTGCTTTTCACAATTTGTTAAATAAGTTTTGGGATTTTAGCACATTTAATTACTATAAATACAATTAATGTTTATCCCGATGAAAATAAATTTAAATAACAAATATGCAGGTGCTTGTGCAAATTTAAATGTAACTGACACTAATAGAAAACATATGATTATCTATTGTTGATTTACTTGAATAAACGGCACTACATTGCTAGATCTGTCAAAAAAACAGAGTAGTATTTGGAAGATGACAAAGCCAATTGTGACAATTTTTTGTTGTTGTTTTGGTTTTTCTTTGATATTTTAAATTTTGAATCTCGCTCCTAGACGAGGACAAGAAATTCTCATTGAGTTTGTGATTTAACATAACAAATATCTCTAGAAATTCTAATAACAAAGTCCCCTGAAGATTTCCTTAGGCAGGAATGAAATCCGGATAGGGACACGCCTACATCAGATTGCTTTTCACAATTTGTTAAATAAGTTTTGGGATTTTAGCACATTTAATTACTATAAATACAATTAATGTTTATCCCGATGAAAATAAATTTAAATAACAAATATGCAGGTGCTTGTGCAAATTTAAATGTAACTGACACTAATAGAAAACATATGATTATCTATTGTTGATTTACTTGAATAAACGGCACTACATTGCTAGATCTGTCAAAAAAACAGAGTAGTATTTGGAAGATGACAAAGCCAATTGTGACAATTTTTTGTTGTTGTTTTGGTTTTTCTTTGATATTTTAAATTTTGAATCTCGCTCCTAGACGAGGACAAGAAATTCTCATTGAGTTTGTGATTTAACATAACAAATATCTCTAGAAATTCTAATAACAAAGTCCCCTGAAGATTTCCTTAGGCAGGAATGAAATCCGGATAGGGACACGCCTACATCAGATTGCTTTTCACAATTTGTTAAATAAGTTTTGGGATTTTAGCACATTTAATTACTATAAATACAATTCATGTTTATCCCGATGAAAATAAATTTAAATAATCATTTTTTCCTCTTATTGTTCCTTAAAAATAATGTTACAATATAAAAATCCATTACTTTAATTATAAGATTTTTAATCTTGTTGTTTTGGAAATCAATAAACTAAACTAAAATTTCTTTATTTTTAACTTAAATTTCAGTCATTTGTACAACAAATTTAGTTTTTTACTAACCTTGTAGTTCATTTAAGAAAACAAACCACATCAAATGACCATTTTATGATTGTACATTCATTTTCCACAATCGTTTTTTGTTATGTTTGTTTATTTTTTACTAACATATGTTGTTCATTTTAATGCAATTGTTAGTAATTTTTTTAACAGTAAAAACAAATGACAAATGTTAGTTGAATTTAATGAAATGTTAGTTGTCCTTTCTTCAAGTGAAATTTAATTCATTTTTGACTACATTTGCTGTCGTCTTCACCTAATATTATTAGTGTAGGTATAGATCACTGCAAGTTTAGCTAAAAACAAATGAAATTTCATTTGACAAAATGACGACGATTTACAGCAGAAGTTCGCTGAAAATAGGCACTTGAATGAATTAAGCAATTAAATGTTTGTTTATTTTTTATTACATATGTGATTCATTTTTTTAAAAGTAATAAACAAATGACATTGTTAGGTGAATTTACTGAAATGTAAGTCGTCCTTTTTTCAAGTGATTTTGTTTTTAACTACATTTGCAGTGGTCTTTACCTACATAGTATTCTAAGTGTAAGCCACCTCAAGTATTAAAATTTGTTTAGAGCTTGTAAACTTTAATTTTATCAAGCGGTTTGTAAATACGTAACATTTCTATAATCTGTTTGTAAATAGTCTACATTAAATATGCTTACTCATGTAGGTTATTATAAAGTGCATAAGTTATCCACATTTGAAAATCAAAATTTTGCATTTTTGCAATACCCTGGTCCGGTTTTTTGCCAATGGAAAATTTAATCAAAAAGTGTTGGTGATAAAGTTTCTACTATAAAGCCTCTAATGCTGAAAATTATAAAAAAAAATGTTATTTAAGTACCCAGTCCGAAAAATACAAACGGACTACTGCTGGCAAGGCACTTTAGCAAGTGGTACATGTGCTGGCAACAAGTGCTTTCCCAATCCCGAAATGATAACATCATTAAACAAAAGTTTAGTCTGTTCAAAAAGTGTCGGACAAGCACTAGGGAAACAAAATTTACAATGTTAGCAAACCCATGAAATAGGTGGTCTAAAAATATGTTTTCCAAAATAAAATTAAAAAAAAAAGTCCATGTATAATTCATAAATGATTCATATATGTTTATATGAGGGATCATATATGATAATGAGTGAATATTGACGAAAATTGAGGTAATATTTACATATTTAATCATTATTGCTCGGATGTTAAAGCATTTATAATCGTGTTTTATGCACATAAAATATGTGCTTCAAATAGTAAAATATACATTTTTTTTTGACGTCTTTAAAATTATAATACAATTTAAGTAATTTTTGTCTTACAAAGTGGGTAAATATTTTAAAATTAGCGTTAATTATCGTAAGAAAATGAATAGTTGTATTTTGCTGTTATTTTTGTCTTCGCGATAAAAAGAAAATTGCATCAAAAAATATTTTTAAATTTGAAGAGAAAAAATTTATAAAATAAATAAATTTGTTAAAAAGTTGATTTAAGTAAATTTTTTCTAAGCAGCAGATTCAAAAATTTTAGGACGAATCGGACCTCTGCTTTACACATAATAAATTTGTTTTGATTGTTTATTATACGATATATTTTTCTTAACCCTCTACTGCATGCATTATGATCGAGCTAAAAAAATTTTTGTTTTGCTTGATTTATTTTTTAAATGGAATAATTAAGCCAAGCAAACAAAATTTTTTGAGAAAAGTAGGTCAGTTTTCTGTAAAAAATTTTTTCCCACATATGGCTTCATATGTATCATTCCTATTTTTATCACCATAAAAATTTATTGCCATATATGGCGTTTCATGCAACAAAGATAATTTAATTTTTTTTTTTATTAATTTTTATATTTATATTTTATTTGAGCAATTAAAATTAATTAAAAATAGTATAAGGAACATAAGTAAATAAAATAAAAAGAACACTTCAAAAGTTATATAAATATTTATAAGGTTGCTGACGTATTTTTTTCCATTCTGGAAGATGATCTGTAGAATCCAGTCTGACAGCATTTAGTGGAAAGTCTGGGCGGCGAGCTATGCTTTTTGTGGCTTTCTCTGCCACTTTACAGGAAGTCGGGGTTGAACCACAGGGATCTGAACCTCTTTTCCTATTCGCTAGAGTATTTGTGGTGGAAGCAGTTCGACCCTTCCTTTTAGATAAGTTATAACATAAATACAGTAATTTGTATCCGTAAATACATGAGAAGCCAAATATGGCACACCAAAGTTGGACGAATGTGTCTGTGAATGCATTAGAAGCCATATATGGCTGTTCTAAGAAATACGTCATTTCATGAGTTCTACATGCACAATTGCACTATTCACAAAGCTATATATTCGATAAAAAAATTATAAGAGCATACCAACTTACGTGTAACTTAAAAAAAAATGTTTTATTTTGTGTATTTTCAACCTACGACGTCACCACGCGAACTTGCAAACAAGACTGAGGTTTTTTTACTCAGCTATGTAGAGAAAAGAGAAAACAACATTCTTCTCATGTTTACAAAGGCCTACTTATGCTTTTCAAAAACAATTATTTTTTGTAACTGTTAATTTTCGTTGAGAATTTGCATTTGAAAATGAAAAGCCATATATGGCTTCCTATGCAGTAGAGGGTTAACTGATTCTGCAGATTTTTTAATAAAATGTTTACCTACTTTGCGATAATACTTCGTTATTATAAAAAATTTTGAAAATAAAAGTTTTACTTTTAAATTCTAAAAAATTAAAACCAAAAGTTTATATTTCGATCTTTTATCATAAATTATGATGTGAGCAAGATTATTCAAGTTCAAGATCATTTGTTTTTTGTTAAACAAAAAAACCTTGCAATGTTTGTTTATTAATTAAAAAAGTTTTCTGTCCGCTAATTTAAAGCAGACTTTATCTACTGACAGGTTCTTACATGTTTCATTTCGCGTCACCGAAAATCTTCAGAGAACCAATGTAGAAGAGGTAGAAGATTTTACCCAAATGTTGAAGGAAAAAGATAAACGCTTTACCCGTATTGTTTTATTTATAAAATTAGATTTGTCAAATATTCGTCCAATTTAAAAATCCGGGCTTCGAATACTTAAAAAACCCGTACTTTGTGAAAAATTTTCATTAAAAATTAGTTTCAGTAAAACTATGAAGCTTTTCATTAATTAAAAAAAAAAAATTTCGTTCACTTTGCGTTCAGCGAAAATGTTCATTATTTTTCGTCCTATAATATTCTATCTGTCAAATTTTAAAAAATTACTAAAATTTTTAATGTCGACATTTAAAACTACAGTAAAAAGGCTCTTTAGAAAGGATACGTTCGTTTCTAAAAAAATTATTCATGAAATTAAAAACCAAACTGTTTAAATCACTAAGAAAAACCAAAAAATTAGCACCCCTCGATTGAAATTAGTGCGTGACCCTGGTTCAAAGTTAAAACAAAAACTAATGTTTTGAAAAACTTTCAGTCCCAAAATCTTTAAAAGCAACTAAAACCTCAATAATCTGAAGAAAAAGATTTTAAGCTCAAAATCATACAGTCGCTCCAAAATGTGTTTCAAATTTGAATTTTAAAATGATGTTAAGTATCATATCGCACACCCAGTTCAAAAGTGACTCAACTCAAAATTTTTCATTTTTCAGAAATCGAAAAAAAAATATTTCCAACCATATACCAATTGAAACATAAAGAGAGACATAACTGTTTTTTAGCAACAGTTAACAACAGCAAAATACACTGAATTATTTTTTATAGATAAACAAGTGTATTGCGCATAGTTTAAACATATAAACCCGAAAAACTAAAATTTTGAGTTAAGTCACTTTTGAACTAGGTGTGCGATATATTTTAACTTTTCTAAAAATAAAGACACCACTTTTTATTTGTAATATCTTCTTTATCATTATGGATTTTTTAACACAACAACAAAATCAAAAAAAAAAAACATCCATTTTGAAACTCCAAAAAGTGAGTGCTAACTTAAGTTTATTCTTAAAATTTAATACTTTGGTACACGAATTTATATTAAAATTAGACGCTATTTTCAGGATAACAAATGTTTTCTTTTGTTTATTTTTAATTTAAACTTAATTTTAGTTTTTATAATAAAAAAATTACAAAATATGCCACAAAATATGCAGGTAGGTAAAAGTAAACTTTAGCGCTCCTCCTCTGGAATAAAAAAAAAAACAAAATTGAAAATTAGTGGCTTCGGGTGCCCTGGGTCCAAATAAGGAAACGCATATTTACATATAAGTGTTGGTACTCCAACGAAAGGAAAATACCTCACTGTTTCAAAAATTTGTTTTTTTTTTTTCAGATCCAATAAACGTGGCCTGAATAACAGCCATATTTTAAAATTTTGAACCCTTTAGGGAGGGCCGAAAAATTGTAAATTTCTAATTTAACATTAAAATGATGCTTAAATAAAAGGGAATTGCAAAAAAAAGTTTAACATAAAGTATTACAGAAATTTTAGTAAATTTTAGACACGTTAGGGAAAAACGACAAATTGTAAATGCAAAATTGGTGTTCAAATCAAAGAAAAACACAAAAATGTTATAAAAAATTTATTTTAGTTGATATTTTTCAGATCCAATAAACGTGGCCTAAATTAAAGACATTTTAGTAAATTTTGACAAAAAGTCCTATAGTATGTCAAAACCCCGGCTCGCTGAGGAAAGTTTTCGTGTTTATAAAGCTTTCCGCGTAGCCGGCCTTCGGTCGGAGATAGGGGATTTTCTATGTTATAGGCAGTTTAGCGGCTTCTCTGAGGAAAGTTTTCCTGTTTAACAAGCTTTCCAAGTAGCTGGCCTTCGGCCAGACTTAGGAGTTTTTTCTATGTGATAGGCAGTTTAGCGGCTTCGCTGAAAAAATTTTTCCTATGTAACAAGCTTTTCGCGCGATTTTTTAATAAACAGAGAAACAAGCCGACCCTAAATTTTCGGCGGCGGCGGCGTTTAGGTTAAAAAACAAGCGGCGGCTGAATTGTCGGCTTAAAATGCTGTTTTTAACTGATAAAATCTGGTGATATATCACTATATTTTTCATCAGATCTATTTTCTTGCTAGTAATCAAAAAAAAAAAAAAAAAAAAAACATGCACTATTTATTAAGTATAAAGATTTAATTAAATCATTTAATTTAATCATTAAATTTATTTAAAGAAAAAAAAAACCAGATAATATTTTTTTTTTTTTTTAAATTGATATAATACAATTGAAGGGATAATTGTAAAAACTTGATAAGCCACATTTTTTTGAAGTTTGTTTTTGCATTTTAAAAAGATGCAAAATATATAATTTTTGCAGGACTATTATACTCTCGGTGCTTGCAATAAGTGTTTAAGCAAGACTTCCATTAAATATTAATCAATCCATGTCTAGAATACTGTGAAAATCCATAAAACAATAAATGTGGCTTATGAAGTTTTTACAATAAGCTCTTTTTTTAATGCATGTCAAAGCAACCAATGGGTTTTCAGAACTTTTACCAAATTTAACGACAATTGGTATGAACTTTACCTTTTACAAAACAAACACTCTTACAAAGCTTAACACGAAATGTAATCTCTTAAAAATCAAAGATTTTCAGAAAAATCTGCGAATTTTCAATTACATTATGCATGCATTGTTAGAAGTATTTGAGGTATATGCATAACTTAGGCATCCTATGAAATGTAATGCACCTTATAATTATATGCAACGGGATTTTTATTTTCAAAAGGTTAAAGTTTATTTTTAAGATTAAAAATTTAGAAAGCTATATTTCAAAATGCGACAAAATTGGCGGCGCAAATACAAATTCGGCGGCTGCCGCTTTAGCCGGCTCACATTTTAAGCCGATGCGAGCCGATCCAAACGGCGGCGGCTGAACATTGAAAAAAATCGGCGGCGCGCAGCCGATTTTGCGCCGATCGGCTGGTTTCTCTGCCCGGCACCACTAAATTTTAATTTTGGTTTTTTTTTTTTGTATTTTGGAGTTGGTCATGTAATTGTTTTATTTTTGTGTGATCGCTAAAGTGCACTTTAGCCTGCATTTATGACAAACTATGCAAAAATATGCCACAACAAATTGATGCCAAATTCTTTGATTCGGAAAAGTATTTGGACAAAATCGATTTTGGGTTACTGACTACATACATGCATTTGCATTAAATTCCTTGCCCTAGTTATGCAAAAAAAAAACAAAACAATGAACTTACTATGTATGTAGAAAATTGTTTGCCTACTGCTGTACTCTTCAACAACAATACAATGCATTTGCGTACACACACAAAAAGAAAGAAAAAAAAAAGTCAAACAGCGCTGTCGGCAGCACTGCTAAATCTGGCCCAGCTTTTCACAACAAGAATTTTGCGTAAATTTACAAATTTTTTTTAAATTTGTTGTTAAAATATTATTAAAAAGACTCAAACGGATCTCTTTATAACTACTTTAAAACATTTTGCATATTTTTATATAAAACAAATAACTTTTAAGTCTTTACCTTGTGCTTTTAGTCAATGCCGTCTTTACGTGGTGTTGACTTCTGTTTTATTAGTTAACTTTATCTTAGTAATTCACTAATATAATCAATATTTTTTGCAAAATTGATGAAATACACTTATTTAATTATATATTTACATTATTTATTACGTTTCTTTAATAAAACACTTTTTTAATAAATTTTCACGAGATAAAAATTTAGCATGATGTGGTCAACATCATCTCACTTTGATCACTTAATTAGGACTGTCACATAAAGCAAAGTGTGAGAATTTGACAGGTTCACACAGGGTGTGTCAGCTAATTAAAAAAAAAAACATTGTATAAGTAAACTTTTAATGCGGCATGTTTACAAAACTAGTGTTGGGGCGAAAGGAGTAAAAAAGAATAAAGTAATTTTGTAATAGAATACAGAGCTTAAACCTTTGACGACCAATTGTTAAAATATATCCCATTTTTAGATTTTGTTGTATTAGCTACATTTTTCAACCGATTTTTCCGAATGAGATGTGTATCGACAATGGATAGATGTAGCTTTTAGATCAATATAGTACCCATACACTAAAAGTATTATTGCGGTACCCATACACTAAAAGTATTATTGCACAATTTTTCGATTTTGTTCTTTAATCTATTACAACATATGATAAAAAAACAAAAGCGAGAAGTAAATTTTGCGTAAATTTACAAAATTTCTTTAATTTTTTGTTAAAATATTATTAAAAAAGACTCAAACATAACATAATTTTATTAAATTTTGAAGGAAAAAGATCAACGCTTTACATGTATTGTTTTATTTACCCGATGAGAAGTAAAAAACAAAATTGGAAGAATTGAACTAATTCAAATCAAAAAATATATCATTTTTAACTACAGTAAAACCCGGTTAAGACGAACTCTGAGGGACCAAAAAAATTTGTTCGTCTTAAGCGAGGTTCGTATTAAGCGTGTTTTTTTAACGATAAAAAATATGTATTTATTAAAACAAAAACAAGATTTTTATATAAATAAAAAATAAAATTAGCATTTCATGCATTCACAATTAAAAATTCAATTAAAACTCTTCATTTAAAAAAAAAAATCTGTTATTTTTTTCTGAATGACTGAATTAACGATTTCTTTCGTTATAAGTTTTTCTATTACCAAAATATGATTGTCAGCTTCTTCGGCACACGATTTTGTTCGAATATATCACTTGACAAATTTTCAACATCGGGAGGATTAACAATTTCCAATATTTCTTCACCTTATAAAGTATGTGACGTCAAAACATTAGCATCTATATCTTGAAAGTCATCCACGGATATGAAATTCATACTAGGTCTATCCCATTAAACGGATAAAGAGTGTACTAAACATGGTAATTTGTATGAAAACGAGTTTTTGGGACTGCTTAAAACAGTTCGTAATAACCGAGGGTTCGTCTTAACCGAGGGATCGTCTTAAGCGAGGTTTACTCTAATAAACAATGCTCGTGTATAGACTAGAATCTCTAGTCCTAATACACTGTGTTATTATTGTTTATTAAATAAACAACAACACTTTCTGACTATAGTATTCGGACCATAGGTCAGTTTTACGTACTCTGCAATTTTTCAAACGTTTTACTTTTAAATTTTAAAAAATTAAAACCAAAAGTTTATTTTTCGATCTTTTATCATAAAAAAATGATCTGGAATAATCTTGCTCACATCATAATTTTGAAAATATATTTTTTTTGAGTGAAAGACAAAAATTTTTTTTTTTAAATATATGTAAATAGAGGCGGTATGAACTAAGTCCCCAAAACGAAAATGAACTAACTCCCCAAAATTTCGTGGCGGTATGAAACAAGACCCCAATGAAATAAGGCCCCAAACCAAAAATGAAGTAAGGCCCCAAAAATTTCGATAAAAAAAAAATTGGGGTGTTATTTCATTTTTTGGGACTTTATTTCATAATGAAATAAGGCCCCAATATGAGAAATGAAATAATTTTGGGGTTTTATTTCATTTTCTTAAAAATCAAAATTTTTAGCAAATAACAGTTAAAATTACTGCATGAATTATCAAGTTATTAATGTAAATAGTTATTTGCTATTAGTAAGTGAGATTATACCGTGTAGTAATTTTGAAGTTTCTTTTATGACGCACGCAGAAAAAACTTTATTTCGCGAAGCCGCCTGCCGCGTTCTACGGAGGAAAAAAACCACTAAGAACCACCCAGAAGAACTTGTTTTTCAAATCAGATGTTTTTCTGTGTGGCGGCCTTTGGCCGTTCTTAAGGGTTTTTTCCTCCGTAGAACGCGGCAGGCAGCTTCGCGAAATAAAGTTTTTTCTGCGTGCGATTATACGATTTATAAATTTAGTTTTATTTTGTACTACTAAAAAATATTAAAAAAAAACTGTATAGATATACTAAATATTATTAATCTTTTTATTTTAAAAAGGCTGAAAAAAAAATTGCGCGCCAAAAAATGGGGCGTTATTTCATTTTTGGTTTGGGGCCTTATTTCATTGGGGTGTTGTTTCATACCGCCAAATTTCGTACGTAAAAAACAACAACGATTTTTGAGGACTTATTTCACTTTTTGGGGACTTATTTCATTCTTATGTTTGGGGAGTTAGTTCATTATGAACTAACTCCCCAATTTCAAGAATGAAATAAATCCCCAACATTATTTTTGGGGAGTTAGTTAATTTTTACTACAATTAAGATTATTAAAGATTATAAGAACCGTGGGTCTATGCAATAAGTCCCAGGTGCAAAAAGTCCCAGTGCAAAAGCTCCCAATGAAATAAATTTTTAAAAAATTAAATAAGTCCCGTCTCGAAAAAGTGAAATAAATTCTAAAAAATTTAAATAATTTCCAAAACAAAAATGAAACAAATCCTAGGTTTTGGTTGTTATTTCATCATGAAATAATTTCCAAAGAATAAAACTGAAATAACTCCCAAAAATAGTCCATGCAACACAAATGAAGTAAGGGCGTACCGTTATATTCCCCAAAGTCGTATTGCCCAAAAAACAAAATGACATATTGCCCAAATGTCCGCATATCCTCCAAAATTGTGGATGTTAATATGTTATAATAACCAAATCAATGACAGAAAAAAAAAATTTTTTTTGGGTGCTGTGGCATTTTATTTTGAAAAAACTTTATTTTTGGGCGCTATGACGGTTAAAAAAAGAAGTTATTGCCCAAAATCATAATTTTTTTTTTTTTTTAAATGTCATAAGACATAATATAATGTCTTTTGTGTCGCACGCAGAAAAAAATGTTTTCGTGAAGCCGCCTGCCGCGTTCTACGGAGGAAAAAAACCCCTAAGAGTGGCCGAAGGCCGCCACCCAGAAGAACTTGTTTTTCAAATCAGATGTCGAATTAAGACATCAAGTAACATTTACTTGACCTGTCATAACTTTTTATGTCCCAAAATACCAACCCACACCAAGATTTATTGTTTTTAAATGATTATTTTTTTTTTGTAAAGTCTATTTTATTAAAAATTTTACGTATATGTTAGTGTCTAAACGTTAAATAAACAGAAGGCCAATGCTCTACTCTTAGGGGTTTTTTCCTCCATAGAACGCGGCAGGCGGCTACGCAAAATAAAGTTTTTTCTTCGTGCGACACAAAAAAATAAAATTGAAGCAATTTTTTTAAGTTTCCTTAAAACTCTTTTGTTTGATTTTTAAATCAGCCTTGACATTTAAGGTCTTATGACATTAAAAAAAAAATAAGTTGTGATTTTGGGCAATAACTTCTTTTTTACCGTTATAGCGCCCACATTTATTTTGGCCAAACAAAAAACCGTCATAGCGCCCAACTAAAAATGTTATCTCGTCCAAATCAATGTCGTATTGCCCAAAAACAAGAAAATCTTTACAACAACAATTTACATATCATTTTTTTGGGCGCTATGTCCCACGCTAAGTTCTGTTGGGGCTTATTTCATTTCGGAATTACTGCATTATGAAATAACACCTAATAACAAAAATGAAATAAATTCTTAAAAAATGAAATAACTGCAAAAGAACTGGGTATTATTTCATTTGAAATTTTACTCCCAAATTTGTATGAAACATTTTTGGGACTTATTTGAATTTTTTTTTTGGGACTTTTTTCACCTGGGAGTTATTGCACAGAGCCGCTTCTGTTGCTTCGTTAAAATATATGAATGAAATATATTTAAAAAAAATGGGGACTTATTTCATTTTTAAAATAAGGAGTTAATTCATTATGAACTAATTCCCCAAAAAGTGGGGAGTTATTTCATTTTAATTTTGGGGACTTATTTCATTACAATGGGGGTTTATTTCATTTTCAGAATTGGGAATTTATTTCATTATGAATTAAAACCCCAATTTTGGGGAGTAAGTTCATTTCCGTTTTGGGGACTTAGTACATTGGGGACTTATTTCATACCGCCGTAAATAGAAATGTTTGGTAACATGTTAAATTAAATTTTTTCAGCTTCAGTTTTGTATTTTGGAATACATGCGTTTTGTCCGATAAATTTAAAAAATTTTCAGGAATATAAAAAAGGTATGTGTTGTTGTGTTGTGTTAAATGCAAAATATGCAAATATATGCATTTATAGGAATATATGTAGCAAAAAATGCCAAAATATGCATTAAAAATATGCATTTATCTAAAAATATGTATTTATAGTATAATACGCAAAAATATGCATTAACAAATCGATGTCATTTTGTTGCAAATTTGTTGATTTGCAAAGATGTTTGTTTAACTTTGTCCCCCAGCTAACGACTACAAATATGTATTTATATGTACTCCCCAAATAATCATATATCATTTCCATATTCCATACATGGTCATATCTGTACATCACCGCAATTGAGACAATCTGTACATGTATGATCACATATGAACTCCTATGAACATATCGCTCATTTGCTACAAGAACAGCATAACTCAAAATTCGCGATTTTTGAGTTAATAATACAGAAATATTGGCAATACCATGTTCTATCTTGTGTAAAATACTCATTTTGATATATTGTAAACAGAACGTGTGAGACGAGTATATGCCGTTATTTATATTCCTATGTTTCGCTCTTCTTTTACTCACAACAACGTCACATCGTTAGTTACGCCACATTCGTTAAGGTTTTTGTATTCGGAAAGAGCGACATAATTTGCGTTGTGCCTTTATAAGTGGAAAGGTAAAATGTGTTTTATGTAGCAAAACGTGGCACAATAGGGCCATTTGTGGCTCTTTTGACTGCTTGATGGCCCTGTGGTACTTTCTTATCTATTTTGGCCCTTTCAGCTCAAAATGGAACTAACTACTTTTAACCGTTTAGTTCAGGCTTTTATAAAATTTGCCTGATTTTTTTTTATTCGATGAAAGCATATAGTACTAACTTTATCATTCCTGTGGCCCTATCAATGGTATTTTGGCCCTTTTAAATTGTCAATTTGGCCCGAAACAAAAAAACTCAAAATGCATCACTGACTGGCATATTTTGTGTTGTGACTGTTTTGTTGAAAAAAAAAATCATCTGATTATAACTAGCTATAACACAAAATATGCCATTATTGTTGGAAAAATGTTTATCATAAACTTTTTTTTCGCGTTAAGAACGACACATTTTAGTTTACTATACTATTATCAATGAACTTTAGCAGCAATAACGTCATAACTCAAAGTATAAACAATTTTCCATCTAAAAACAATTATTAAAATTTTTTTACTCTACTTTTTTCTATACGGATATATTAAATATAAATTGATTTACAAGATAATATCAAAATATTTACATTTGTTCATTTTTCTTCAGAGCTATACTCAATTGAACACTTAAAACGCATTTATCTCAAAATCGAAAATTTTGAGTTATGCCGTTCTTGCAGCAAATGAGCGATATAATAATTCTATATGAACTCGAATAAATTCATATATTAGCATGAGTGAGTCCATACATGTTCATAAATGAATGCATATATGTTTTTTTTAACCAGATCTGCAAATTTAGGTTGAAAAATCTCCAACGAATCTAGAATGTGTCCTCAATGAGTTAATAATAAGGTTTTAGTAAAAAAAAAAGTTATTTAAAAAGTTTCACCCTAATTTGTTTAGTTTTATCTGTGCAAAAATTGTTTTTAAATTAATATTAAATAAGATATAAAAACAAATGTATTTGTTATTATTATAATAATCGACATGATGTGATGTCTATCCTTATCTTCAACTTTGACTTTCAATCTTTTGAATGCAAAAAGTTTTCTTTTCAAAAATTTGTCAAGAAAAGTTTTTAATATTCACAATGTACTTTACAAAAATTTAGCAAACAAATATTTGAGAATAAAAACCCCTCGAATGCATGCACGATATTCATATTTTATTCCCAGCAAAATATTGGTAATGTCATCTCATTATTGTTTGCATTACCAATAATGAAATATCATTATCTTCTGCTGTATTTTAAAATACACAATATTGACTTCTTTATAACGGCTTATTGTAATGATTATTTTTAAATAAAATATAATGACTTACTCATAATGCGTTAAATAAGCACTTTTTACGCCGTTAAATTTTATATATATATTACACTCAATCAATAGTACATAATACGTACAGGCAACAACATTTTTGCTAGGAGGATCTTTGCAGAAAAATTGCTAATATCACCAAAAAAAGATACTGAACTTAGCAACTTTTTTGCTGATATTAGCAATTTTTCTGCAAGGATCATTCCAGCAAAAATGTTGTGGACTTTACAGACTTTTTTTTGAGTGATATAAGCAAAGGTTTTCCGTTTAAATTTTTGTTATGAGTCTTTAAACAAACAATTGGACTTAAAAAGTAGTATTCATAAAACAGAAAATGGGAGTAAGCCACAATGTTACCCTTATATTAATATCATACCTCAAATGAACTTCAACTGGTCCACAATGGGTTATTATTTGTGGTCATATTGGATGTCAAATTTGACCTGGGAGGCTACTGAGTAACACGATTCGAAAAAATCTTTAAATTCGTAAATCTCCTTTTTCAACATTCAGTATGAACGGAGATTCCTACTTAATTTTTAACTTTTCATTTTTGTATACACAGAGAAAAATTTGGATATTTGTCAACTTAAATACGGTTCCTATGACTCAAATTCGGTTATTACGAATCTCAGTCGGTTGGTACAACTGAAAATTAATTTTCACAACAAAGTTCGGCTTATTCAACTGAATTTCGGTTACAACACCCAAAGTTTTCAGAAATTTAATGTAAATATCGTTGTACTAACTGAATTTATAAGTTATTACCATTAAAATACACTTTTCAATTCGGTTGGCACTTTATTTCTCTGTGTGTAACTACTTATTTTTTTGAAATAAAGTTAGCAGATGATTACTAATTATGTTTCAACTTTTTGTAACCAAGTTTGTAACCACTTATTATTAAAAATCTAATACTAAATCTAGTACTTATTTTTAATTTTTTTTTTTGTAAGCGAGTAATCGTGACTACTTACAAACGCGACCAAGCCATACAAAAATAATAAGTTTAGACACCCAATAATACGTTAGCAAAGCTGAGAATTTCCATAACGTACCAATTATTATAATATATTATTATGGTAATGAAAGTTTTTGCTGGGAATTGCTATAAGAAAAGTACTCAGGCAAACAGTTAAAGTTCTATATTTATTAGGGTGTTTTATTATTTCAAAGATGTGATTTTCATATGACTTTAATGGGGCCCGGAGTCTAAGTGATGCGAAAGATATATGTGCCAAATTTCAGGAAAGTTTAATAATGTTAAGGGGTTGCACTCTTAGACCACTATTTTCTCAAGCTAATGAAAATACTAATATTGAAGTGCGTTGAGCTAATGAGGTTCTTATTTCTACAAAAAAGAAATTTGTTAGCTAAAATAGGCGGTGAGTGGCAGTTCGTCCAAATTGTAGAGTTTTTCTAAAACTTCCGGGAAAATTTTGATTATAGCATATTACGAGAAGATAAAGAATTTCATAGGTTACAAAAAAGATGAAATTTCAGTTCTTCAAGGAGTTCAGTGGAGACAGTTTTTGCCCCTAAAATAGAACTTAGGTGATGTTTTCAGACCACATTTTGCATTAGATGAACGAAAATACTACAGCAAAATACAAAAGCAAAATGTAAGAAAATACGACTAAAAATTAAGAAACTAACCCGGAATGAAGGGAAAGACTCTTTCAGGCACCTACAGATTTTGATAAAATTATGATTTGTAGTTTAGGGGACGAACATAATCGCCAAGAATAATTTTTTTAATAATAAAAGTAATTAATATTGTTATATCGTAATTTTGCTTAATTTTTTAAAAGTGCTTAAAATGTTCAACCTCTAAATGTTATCCAATTGAAATTTTGCATATATAACTTTTGAATCATTGAAACTCGGGGCATGAGCAAAGTCTACACTCACAATATATTTTCTGTACCAATTCAAGGTTATTACGATGGCGGATCAATAAGTCCGTGACTTTTCGATCTTCGCACTGCTCCCATCAAGTACCATCTGTTAATAGACTACTGTCAAATTTTGAGCAAGTTACGTCATTTACTTTGCGTTTAACAGCTGATCAAAACATACAACCTCGTGGATTTTTTAAAAATGGAAAAAAATCAATTTCGAGTGCTTATTGAACATTATTTTTTGCGAAAAAAACCCGCCAATCAAACCAAGGAAAAGCTTAATAAATACTAAGTGGTTTACTGACGTTTGTTGTGGTCGCACAAGTACAAATGACGCTGAACGTTCAGGACGGCCAATTGAGGTCAATACACCCGAAAATGACAAAAAAAATCCACGATAAGGTGTTTTCCGATCAAAGAGTAAAAGTGCGTGAGATTGTTGATGGAGTAGGGATTTCATATGGCAGTGTGGTTTCGATTTTAAATGATCAGTTGGGTTTAAGAAAGCTGTCTGCAAGATGGGTGCCGCGTTTGCTCTCAATTGATCATAAAAGTAATCGTGGCCCATAAGGTGATGGCAACAGTTTTTTGGGATGCACGAGGGTTAATCCACCTCGATTACCTTCAAAAGGGAAACACAATAAACAGCGAATATTGGACTGATTTAGCTAGGCTTTAAAAAAAAAAACGACCCCATATGGCCAAGAAATGCCTATTTTATGGACCTCGAAAAATCCTATTTTTTTGGAAGGGATACAAAAATTGGAGAAATGTTGGACTAAGTGTATTGAGCTAAAAGGAGATTATGTTGAAAAATAATTTGGTTTTGCAAAAAATTCTGTGTTTCATTCAAAAAGTCACGGACTTATTGATCCGCCCTCGTAATAAAGTTTAATTTCAAATAAGGAATCAATTAAAATAAATAGAAATATTTTTTTCAACTTTTTCTATCGGTAGTTTGAAAAACAAACTATAGAAATATACTTTCTGTCGGTATAACTTTTAAATTTTATTTTTTCTCTTTCAAAAAAAGTTAGATTATTCAAAAAGAGTTTGTTTAAATACAGAATTATTTCAATTGAATTGACAAGAAATTCAAACATACCAACATAACAAACAACTACAAAAATTGTTTGTAATCACAGAAAAAAAAACTTTTAAATTTCGAAAACAAAGGGCAAAAATCGTTTTTTTTTTCTTTTGTTCGTTAAAAATTAGAGGTTGTTTTAAAAAACTTTCTGTTGTTTTTACTACTTGTATCGGTAATTTAGACAATGTTTAAAAATAAATATCAAAATTGTTTTGAGTTTGAATTTAAACGTCTTTTTTAGACAATTGCAATTAATACTATAATTAATATGCAATTTTATTTAATTTTAATTGTGAAAGGCGTGGTAGAGAAGAATGAGTGTATTTTCTAAAAATCATAACTACATTGTAAATTTTAAATTTTCTGAATCAGACTGCGCAGTTTCTAGTTTTGAACCTTTGTCAGTGACCCTGTTTTTTATTTAAATAATGCAATATTTGTTATGTTTTTATTTGTTCGATTGCGTCTATATGAAATTTTCTGTGCAATCACTGACCGTGGTATAGATAAACTGATTTCTAATGCCACATGCACGCGCACTGATCTATCGTCAGGTCGAGTTTTGTTGTGATTAAAACTAGTTTTATTTAATACACGGTGTTTTTGTTCTTGCATACATAATCTCAGAAGTACAACTCCAACAGTTCTATTTTTAGAAACTTACCTCACTCTAATGTCCACTATTTTTTGAATACACAAAAAAATCAGTAGTCCTTTATTTAATTGTATTTTCAGTTAATTTAATAGGTATTTTAGGTAGTTTAAATGTGAGTGTACAAATATTTTACATTTTATTTTTTGCCATACAAAATGAAACCCCCTAATATTTATACTGAAACAATATGAACAGTTTTTAGATCCTTGAAAGTAGACTCAAAAAAGATTTTACTGTAATAAAAAGTTATCTAAAACAAATCATAAATGCATGTATAATATTTATATTGTATTGGCAGAACATTAATAGAACACACATTAATATTTATATGAAAAAGATTTGTTTTAAATTTAAATAAAAATATTTTTCAATCAATTTTCGCAAGGAAAACAAAAGATTTTTTTGTCAACTTTTACATTTTATTAAAAGTTTCTTTTCAAGGTTTTATAAAAGAAAAGTTCATTTAAAAATCCTTTACTTTTTTGTTTTGTTTTGTATTTCAATTTAAAATGTTTACAATATCTTTACAAATGCAAGTATTTTTATTTGCATTTTTATCACGGTTGGCAAACACTAAGCCTAAAATACCGATAACGATTCAATACCGTTTTAAGGAATTATTTTTAAACTTAAAATAACACTAACAAAATAACTTCAAATACCGATAACCCTAAAATACCCTAATGAAGTACATAATTTTTTTTTCTCTTAAAAATATCATTACCTTAAAACAGTGACGGGCATATTCTCAATTTCAACCCCAGCGGGGTTAGGCTTGAAAATACTCCTTGAGAGACTAAGGCACACGTACACTCAGTGTTGCCATATATTTTTTAAGAAAAACTGTTTACAACAACTGAATTTGGAAAGAAAACCAGTTTTCCAAAAAATATAAAAAAATCGATACATAGAACAACATATGACACTCCAACACTCAGGGAACTTCTCCTTTAAAAATTTGTAGTTGTTTGGGTTGTAATACAGTTTTTTTTATTGTAAATGTCATTCATTTGTAGAACAAAATACATTTTTTACTAACCTTGTAGTTCATTTAAACAAACCACATCAAATGACTGTTTTATGATATTACATTTATTTTTTACAGTAGTTTTTTATTTTAAAAAATGTATGAAAAAGACGTTGAAATTCAAACTCAAACAAAAATCAAACTTTGCTCACTGGCAATTCTTAACTAACTATGTAAGCGCCATCTATCGAATATACAAAGAATATATCATAGATGTGGCATCACTTACAACATATGGGAAAACAGTGGACATTAGAGTGAGGTAAGTTTCTAAAAATAGAACTGTTGTGTTGTTGGAGTTGTACTTCTGAGATTATGTATGCAAGAACAAAAACACCGTGTATTTGATAAAACTAGTTTTAATCACAACAAAACTCGACCTGACGATAGATCAGTGCGCTCTGTCTAACGTGTGGTGCGAGTGCATGTGGCATTAGAAATCAGTTTATCTATACCACGGTCAGTGATTGCACAGAAAATTTCATATAGACGCAATCGAACAAATAAAAACATAACAAATATTACATTATTCAAAAACAGGGTCACTGACGAAGGTTCAATACCAGAAACTGCGCAGTCTGATTCAGAAAATTGAAAATTTACAATGTAGTTATGATTTTTAGAAAATACACTCATTCTTCACCACGCCTTTCACAAAAAAAAAATAAATGTTTGTTTATTTATTACTAACATATGTGGGTTATTTCTACTACAATTGCGGTTAATTTTTTTAACGTTAAAAAACAAATGACACTGATAGTTGAATTTACTGAAATGTAAGTCGTTCTTTCTTTAAGTGAAATTTCATTTGTTTTTAACTACATTAAGCGTACACAAAAAACTTGTCCCATATTGGACACACTGTTCGACTTTCTTTAAAGACCTTTTGAACGACTATACTTTTTTACTGGATTAAGAGAATTAAAAACACATAAAACAATTTAAGATCTTAATAAAAATCATAAATTAAAAAAAAGGTAAGAAATTGTTATTCAACGTTAGCAATTTTTTATTTTAAAAAATCAATTTGGTACTTTTTTATCAGACACTTTCTAAAATTATAAATTCAAATAAATTTTTATATTAATATTTTGATTAGCAAATTCAGCCCTTTAATAGTGTGTTAAAAAATATTTTAGAAAAAATCTGGCCGATCGCAACATCAGTGTTCCAAAAAAATAATATCGAAAATATGCTGAAATGTATTTTGTTATTTATATGTAATTTTTATATGGCAATCCCAGGAAAAAGTAGCTTTTAAAAAGCAAGTGCTTTTAAATGTCAATTGCGGGATATCTAATTGATGTCTTCATATTGTACTATAGCAATCATTTTTGGAGGTCGTTTTTTATACATGGAAAGTTTTGAGCTTTGTTTAAATATTTATAAAAAAAAAATCAATTCTGCTATTGACCATTTTTCCAAAAATAACCTATTATTTTTAAAAATGCATTTTAACTGTTGTAGGAATTTTGGAATGCATTTTGCACTTTTTAGTTTAGGTGTGATATATTCTGTTACCCTAAACTAACCTTACGAAATAACGTAAAATACAATGAAAGAATTATTCTTCATTATTATCGTTCAATGCAGAATTTCATTAGATAAAAGAAATTCAATTAATATTATATCCACCAGAGGTGGACCTTGCACATCAAACAAGTTTTCAATTTATTTTTTTGATCAATGGTTATAATCTTTAACTTCAAACTCATATGTATATTAGTTATCATGTAGTGAGTAAACTAGTTCATATGAATGTTTGATGTTTGGCATGCGATTGTTACCGCTTTCAAAACGTGTTCTGATGATGGGAACCTAGAAAATTCCCGAAATAGATCTATCAACACATTCCTGAAAGGGTCAAATAATAAATTTGAAAACAAAAAACTCTATAGATTATTTGTTAGGACAATATCCTAATAAAGAAATATAGAGTATGGCCTCGAACTTGAATAATTTTCATTTTCATTGCACAATTAAAGGTCGAAAAAAACATAATTTTTATTTTTAATATAAATTATAACAAACTTATTATGATATTAATATTATATTTTCATAAAAAAATTCATTCGATTTCATAAACTAAAACCAAATTTTCTTTAAAGCTATAAATACTTAACTTTCTTATTTTTTTTTTTTTTTAAATTTTAGTAGTTGGACTGGCAACCCTGCCAAATAAAATGCTTTAAAATTTAAAGCTGTTGGCTAAACTTGTAAGAAAAGACGAAAATAACTCATGATGTTCGGGTAATCAATTAACATTACCGATTTTCTGTGGTTGGTTGATTGGCGCATTTCATGAAAATATGTCCACTACGACCATCCCGAAAATGGAAGTGTGCGAAATGGCAGCGGTTTGAAAATTTTCAGATTGGTGGTCGGAGGGTAGTAGGGTAACATTGTAAAAGAAAGTGCACATAACCTCAATTTGCTCAGCCAGATGGCAGGTAACTTATGTTTTTTTTTTTTCTGTTAAAAGATTGCCCTACCTCTTACCTTTTCAAAATGCCCTAAACAAAGCCCAGAGGTCTTACGTTCCAAAGTTATTTGACCATTTGACTGATATGCAAACATTTTTTTTTTGTTTTTGGAAGCGAAATAACAGCACACATTCATTTGTGTTTGTAAATTAGCACATGAGAAAAATAAAACATATTATAAGTTACCTGCCATCTGGCTGAAAAAAAACATAAGTTACCTGCCATCTGACTGAGCAAATTGAGGTTATGTGCACGTTCTTATGTCTTTTTTCCATTTTTTTTTAAAGCTCTGTATCTCGGCGATTTCACTTTTTTTAATTTTTTTATTGATTCTGAAAGGTCTCCCAATGACCTTTCCAACAAACCAAAAAAAAAACCGACCACTGGTTCAGAAGTTAGCAATTTTACCCTATGAAGAAATTCATTACTGGAGTGAAGATAATTCTCTCAGTGTAACATTAACCCTAAAATATCCTAGATAAATAACTTCCCATAAACTTAACCTTACCATAACTTAATGGTATAACATAAAATATCTTTAACCTTAAAATAACCTAACGAAATAGTCACAAACTAAAGTTATCCAATACCAATAACCTAATGAAACGGTTGCCAACCCTGATTTTTATTAGTTTGTTTCTTTGCATGTCTGTAATATAATTGAAGAAGCTAGACAATAAAAATACGCAAAATTCAATTAATGTCAATTGCATTTTCATTAACAATTTTTTTTTTTTTTTTGTTAAACTCTTCAAATTTATTTTAAAAGCTTTTCTGCTTTATAGTTGCCCAAAAAAAAAAACACAAAATGAAATTTCCCTTTATTGTGAAGGATTTAAAGCAACAGCAAAAACAACTTTTGAAACCCAAAATTCCAATTTATGCTGGCTTTTTTACCTTAAGGCGTTCTTACTTTGTTGTTGTTTATTAAAGTTGGTCCATGATTGATTTTTTTTTTTGCAGTTTAAGAAAAATAACAAAGTTTGTTCAGAGTTTATATAAAATCGAATTTAATTATTAATTGATGTTAAAAGTAAAGTTTCTGCAAAAAAAGTGTAAGCCGAAAAAAGTTCATAGAGGGAAAAATACACTAAAAAAAATTTTGGGATATTCCAAAAAAAAGTGGACAAATAACAAGTTTTTTTGTTGTTGTGACCAATATTAATATTTAAATTAGATTTTAAAAAGGGGTTTCCTTACGGGCTATTTTGGTCAATAATCTCATTTATTTGTAAATAAAATCAATTTATCATGTTTTTGCTCAACGTTTCGTTTGGTTTATTCAAACTTCTTCAGGAACGTAAATATTTGTAAACATTTTTGCTAAAACTCCACAAAGTTAGTTTAAAATGACGTTGCAGAAAAAACTCCTGAAATTAGAAGATTTTTTTTTTTGCTAAATATTAGTAAGATAAGAATAGCTAAATTTGTTAAAATTTTGTTATATTTAAACAAAATATTAGTTAATTGAAATTTTCAAATTAATCTGCTGAAATCAGCAAAAAAAAATTTGCTAAATATATTCCATATGTAGACAACAAAAAATGGACAAAAAAAAATTATATTACAGTTTTTGTTTGCTGTTTTTTGTCAACAAATATTAAGCAAAAGCTTTTGCCGATTTTGACAAGGGAAATTGCTAATTTCACTTACACTTGCTACAAATAAAGACGTTTATTTTTAAATTACACAGACGTGGCAGCGCATTCAAAACACGTGCTATTTGTGTAAAAAATATAAGGAAATTAAAATTTTACTTTTTTCAAAATATAATTTTGAATTTTTTTTTTTTAAAACATTTAAATTTTTTTTTTTATTTTTTTTTTATAAATTTTCTGAGCACCAACATTTTCACTATTCTTATGCAAAATAATAATTTTTTTCAATGTTATGGCCGTTTCAATGATGTCCAAACCCCTAATTTTTCGATATTTCAAAGCTACATGGTTGTCACAGTTTTCAAAATAAAATATAAAAAAATCGTTTTAGAAATATGCCAAAATTTATCAAAATCGGAAACCATCGCAAAATTGGTCTATGGAATAAAATCGAAATGCTCTATAGTCTATTTAAAAACTATAATTTTTAAGGTGCAAATTTCTCTTTATGAGCTATTTAGGATGCCTAGAAACGTTCAGATTGCATTGATATAATAAAAAAAGTTGTTCAACTTAAAAAATTAAGAGACCCTGTCAGTTATGTTAAGAAATTGAAAAAAAACTAATCATTTGTTCCAATGTTTTTTCAGAAAAAGTGCAAGAAAATATTCATTTTTTCGCATAAAATGTTAATAAAATTTGTTCAACGGATTCTTAGAAACATTATTGCTAAATATAATTAAATGGTATCACCAAGTCTGAATTAGCTGTTGAACGAATCCCGATGACACTTTTTTTCGAGGGTCACACTGATTTTCAGAATCTTTGAAGGCCCATAAAAAAATTGGTCACCAAACTCGCCAAACCGAGTATAGGGTTTTACTACACTTGGATAGTAGTAAGTGCATTTTTTTTCTGACTGTGTTAACTAAAATTTAACTGGAATATAAATAACAGTTTAATTTTTTCTGTTTTGATATTACCAAATTTAACAAAAAAAAATATAATAATTTTACCAGTTTTTTATGCAACATCATTTTAAACTACTTTTTACTAAATTTTCTTCTAGTTTTACATGTTTTTTTCTATGAGGCACTTTGTGTTCATTCCCAGTCAGCGCTGCCAACTTTGACGATTTGTCTCCATTTTGACGATTTTTGAAGTGAAATATGATAAAATGACGATTTCACAAAATTTATTGTATGGAAAATGACGATTTATAAAAATTTGCAATTTTTATAGAATTTTTAAAGTTTTTAATTTATTTCTCTAAAATTTACTGACAAAATTTGATCAAGTTCCTTTTTGTTTAAAACATCTAAGGAAAATGTGATAAAATTATCTCAAATCGAATAAAAATTCTTCATTTACCCATTTAATTATCAACTACTTATAAACTCCATCATTTTGAGCGGTTTATTTTAATTTTAATTAAAAAATAACGAAATTCCAATGGATTTTTTTATATATTTTACAAAAGCAAATCCAAAATCTTTATTTTTTAATAATTTAAATCATTTAGCTCCAAAATCGCTGATAAAAGAGTGATTTTCTACATTTTTAATTCTAGGTAAACCAATATTTTTCTTTAATTCCCTTTTTATTGTATGTATGCCCAAATTTTGTGAAACCAAATATCGGAAAAAAAATTTTAAAACTAAAGGAATTTTGTAGATTTTAAAATTCTGTTCCCCGAAATAAGTATTGGGAGTTGTGTTTTTAAGACTCAGAGTCATTTGTAAAGGAACTAATAAAAAAGAACTTTAAAATTGTGAAATAATTACAATTAAAGTGATTAAAACGTAAAATTTTAATTTTTTATTGAAATGTAAATAGTTTTCGGAATGACGATTCTTTGACGATTTCTCATTCTTAAAATGACGATTTTGAAGATTTTTTCAACCAAATTTGACGGTTTTTGAACTAATTAGGTTGGCAGCACTGTTCCCAGTCTAGAAACGGTAATGACACGCCATTTATTTTCTCACTACCAGTAATGACACCAGCTTAATCTCTGTCATACTTTAATATAAATAATATGGACTTTCTAATAACTAGTTAGTGTTATCCCATTATTTTAATACAAAAATAATACGTTACCCATACGTACTTATTTTTTTATCATTATTTTAAATACAAAGTAATGATCTCAACATTTTTTTCAAAATCTATTTTTTAACTCATTATTTTTTCAAGTAAGCTCATATATAACTACTTATTTTTGATTTTTTTTGTAAAGTAATGACATTTTGTGCAAGCAAGACATTTATGTTTTTATCTATGAAGTATAATATGTCGAGATATCAAAGATGGTAGAGCTCTTGACTGACAACCTGAAGTACAGTGTTCGAATCCCGCGTCGTCAAATTTTATTAAAAAAAAATGTTCAATAAAAATTTTTTCTTTATTAAATTTAGTTTTTGGAAAATTTATTTTTAGACTAATTATTTTTATCCATACTAGTAAGCATTTTGTGCGCCATCTCCATATAAAAGTAATGAGATTTGTAATGACAATTGTAAGTACTTGCCATTACCAAACATGTACTTATATAACCACTTATATTTTAATGCTTTTCTACACTAGATTATTAATGGAGTTTAGTCAACTGAAACGGTTTTTGAAAAAAATTTTAGTTTCTAAATACGTATTTTTAAAATGTACATACATTTTAAGGGCTTCTTCCTATTAAAATATATCTGATTTATTGATTTTGTTTTTATTTCAAATAGTTTGAACTTTTGTCTTACAGCTATTGATACGAGTCAGAGCAGCTTCGTAGGTCCGAGTGCGCGTAAGTAAAAATTAATTCACTTTCTAATATCTAGATTTTTTTCTTGGTAGCGTACACAAATTTTTTACTGATTTTTAGTCTATTTTGTAAATTTAGTTTTTTTTTTATAACAAATGAACAAATTTTATAAATTATAGATTACACTCAAAAAAATAAGTTAGTAGAAAAGTTAGTAAAACGTTTTGTAAATCAGGTATACTATTTTTTAGCAAAATTTTTTGCTAAAATCGTGTTTTCAGCTAAAATTTTTGTTATACTTATTCAGCACTTAACTGTTTTATACTAATGCTTTACTAATATACTAATGTTTTACTAATTAATTTTGCTAAAAAAAAATTGTGCTGATAAGCACATTAATAGTGTGGACGACAACCAGATTGAAAGATATACGCAGAATGAAGTAGATGTCGCGGCATGTCAAGATGTAGTAGAGAAGAGGAAAATGATACTAAAAAGTACAACTCTAATAAGACATATAAAAAAATCAACCATGGAAGTTTTTGTATCTCTTTTTCATACATAAAACAAAATTGAGGATTAAAACAACTTAAATTTTGCGTTGTCACCGGCTTGTGAAAATAATTGTCTATTAATTAAATAAAAGACAAAATAAAATATTTATTTATTTAAACTTATATATTATATATAACTTATAGATTAATAATAGTGTGGTCAAATTGCAAACAAACATATACAGAAATGTAGACAGAGTAAAGCGAAAGACAGAGACACACATTTTAAGTAAGTTTTGTATGGTTCCTTTTTCTTATTGCAAAAAAAGGGTTGTTTTTTTCGTTTGGTTTGTTTTTGTTTATTTTTTCGTTTCGTTTCTATAATTATATTCGGCAGAAGCGTCCTTTAAACGATAGCATCATTTAGACAACCATTGATGTAAGTAATTGAAAGAAAATTTTTGTTATATTATATATATTTATTTCTATATATTTTTTTAGATATTAAATTAATTCATGTCGGTAATGTGGGAAAATGAAAATTTTTATATTTCGTTATTATAGTTAATTGTTTTTAAAATAATCACAAAAATATGTTTTATGATTTTCAGCAAATAAATTAACTAAATTACAATTTTTCTACAAATTTTTTGCGTTTTTTTCAGTCTACTAAAATTCAGCAAAAAATTTATTAATTTTTAGTAAGGCTTTTTTATTTCTAATCTACTAAGTGTTAGCAAAACTTTTGCTGAATCTACAAATTTTGTTGCTAAAAATCAGCTCGCTGATTTTCAGCAAAAGATTTTGCTGACATTAGCGACTTTTTTGCAAGCATCCTCCTGACTAAAATTTTGCTGACTCAGCAAAATTTTTTGCTGACTTTACAAATTTTTTTTTTGAGTGTACTACAAAACATCAGTGTATATTAAGAGCATTCGATAGTTTAAAGTCTTAGATCCAAAAACTAATTTTAAAAATCATTGAACTTTTTTTTTTAACAAATTTCATACTATTTTGAGTGTATACTTTCGTATAATTTTTTCAATTTCCCATACAAAATAATTAAAAATAGTTCTTAAAAAAATATTATTGTTTAAAATTATGTGTTCAAATTACTCAAAAGAACATAACACTACGTTCACACTGAACCCCAAAATGCGAGTTTTCGTTTTTCTCAAGTCGAAAGACTTTTAAATTCCATATAAATTTAAAATCGAACAATTTAAAAAAACGAATATCGTATTTTGGCCTTCAGTGTGAATTTTTAATATTTTTTTGTGTCTATCAATTTGAAATTTTATTAACTTGAAAATTTTCCTTTAAGTGTATTGTGTCACATTGCCGTTTCTGTTGAGCCTATAGGCTTTTCTACTTTATGTTTACGATTTTTGTAAATTTATTTATAAACTCATAAAGATTTAAGTTTTTCTTTTTTTCTTAATTTCTGACCATGTGAAAGAGTTCACACATTCCATTGTGGAAATTGTCAACAAAAAAATGTATTAAAAAAATATTTTTTTTTTAAGTTTATACGTTTGTTTGTATTATGAAATACATATTTTTACATTTAGTCTTAAGGGAAATTATTACAATTTTTAAAAACTGAAGGTCATTGAATCTATGAAAAACTATTTTAAATTTAAATGTTCCACATAAATTTTTGAAACTTTGGTCATGAAATATTTAAACAAATTATTTTTGGAAGCAAATATATTTTTAAATTAAACTCAAAATATAGTCAAAATTTGATTAATTATTTTCTTTTTTGTACTACTCTAGGGATATAGGGCCATTGTGCAGGACCAATGACTTTATGGACTGAAATGATTGGGCGATGGACACAATTTATTGACATTTTCGCATCATATAAACGTATAATTGTCTAAAATCATGTAAAAGAATTTTCTTAAATAACTTTTTGACCGAGTATAGAAACGGTAATGATATGCCATTATTGTTCTTACTACCAGTAATGACACCATCTTACTCTCTACATTACTTTAACACATCAAATAAGGACTTACTAATAACTAGTTTATTTTCTCATTATTTCAATACAACAAATAATGCGAACAATGAGAACTTATTTTTTTTCATTATTTTAAATATAAAGTAATGATCTAAAAATGTTTGCAAATCTATTTGTAGACTCATTATTTTTTCAACTCTAGTAACTACATACATAACTACTTATTTTTGATTTCTTTTAAGCGGGAAAGTAATGACATGTTGTGCAAGCAAGTCATTTATGTTTTTATCTATCAAGTATAGCATGTAGAGTTAGCACAGGTGCTAGAGCGGCTGACTGACATCCTGGAGGCTCGGGTTCAAATCCCATGTGGGCACATTTAAAAAAAAATTTCAATAAAAAATATTTTTTTTTTTTTAAATTCAGTTTTTTTTAATTTATTTTTAAACTAATTACTTTTGTCCATACTGGTAAGCATATGGGTAACCACATATTTTTATATTTTTGTAAAGTATTTAGTAATGATATGTCATTATTTTGCGCGACATCCGCATATAAAAGTAATAAGATTTGTAATGATAATTGCAAGTACTAGCTATTGCTAAATATGTACTTATATAGCCACTTATGTGGCAATGCTTTTCTACACTGTGGAGTCTATATTTTAACAAATTGAATACTAATTGGTTGATATTTAAGACCATTAACGAAAAAGCAATAAAATATATTTTTTGCAGTAGATTTAAAAAATACATTTGTTAAACAATATGGTAAAGTCAAATAAAGGCATCATAAAATTCTTAAACATACTCATTTTTATTGTGTTTATAGTTAAGGGAATGTTCGCTAATGTGAACTATTTAAAAAATATATATAGAATATTCCAAAGTCAAATAAATCAAGCAAAACAAAGTTTTTGCTATAGATCATTTGTTTGTGGCAACTGCACACAGAGAAATATTTAGCAATTTGCCAACTAAAATTCGGTTACTAAGACTGAAATCGGTTGGTAGAACTAAACATTGGTTTTCACAACAAAGTTCGGTTAATGAAACTGAATTATAGTTATAATATCCAAAATATTAAATCACATTGGAATATGGTTCTGGTAACCGAATTTATTTATTTATTTTCTTTATTTCCAATGACCTAGCCCTTTTGCTATAATCGTTTACAAACTTCTTTATTGGAAACAGCCACCAAAATACACTTTTCCATTCGGTTGGCACTTTATTTTTCTGTGTGTAATATAAAAAAAAGTTATATAACAATTTTCAAATAACTCGAAAAGTCTACTTTGGCGAGCATGTCTAATGAAGTGACCCTAAATTAGAAAATGGTGTAAAATCGATAAAGATTTGTATTTTAATTAATATTTATGGGCCAGATTTTTCGCAAAATTGTATTAAAGTTTCGCATGTTTTAACTAACAAAGCTTTTTATACTCAAATTTTAAAATTTGATATTTTCTCCCACGGTTTTATGGTAAATACGGATATGAACTTAAAAGAGATTTGGGTTTTTCTCGGATTTCGCTATATTTTACTATTCTGGCAAATCTGAACTGTTATTTCGTGTAAAAAGAAAGTACGGTTCATGGGAAAAATGCGAAATGTACCTAAAATTCATATAACAGTAAATATCTTCAAAGATTATGTACAAAAATACAACCATAAAGTTAATATTTGCGAAAATTAGTTTAACAAAAACTTTCACTGCAGTGAATGTCTACTAGGAAGGCCAATCGGGATTGATATTTAAAAATCCCGAGATTCGGGATATTTTGAAATGTGTTAACTAAAAAATTCGGTTGGCAACAAATTCGATTTTCAGCAAGAATCTGTTAACGCTGTATACCTTCCGCAGGCGAATTTCGGTAAATTGATACATGATAAATACTTGTGATACGAAAACTGTAGTTTTTTTTGTTCTTAAATGTACCTTTTCTAACAATATCGCTTTTTCATTAAAATATAATGCCGCTTTCGCCACACAATTCACTAGAATAACGAAAGTAAAATCGTTATAGTCCAGTCTGACATCTAAATACAATCGTTATGACAGGCGACAACAATAATGATAAAAGTGTTGCATTTTAAAGTGCAAACATTTCAAACATTTCACCCTCGCCCCAATAAAACTCCTCATTTTTGCAAACAGAATAGAACACAATTTTATCACGTATTGCTTTCTTTAAACATGTGTGTTTATACAATATTGTTATGGCAGTCCCGGTTCGAATCTCAGGCAACATGAAAGAATTTTGTTTTAATAACTATTTTTTTTAATTAAGTTTTAAGTTAGCTTTATATTTTTTTTTTATAGTTTTTATTATAATTTTGTTTTTTTTTTAACGAATTTTAGGGCAAAAATTATTAAATGCTTGCAAACAGAAAAAAATAAAATATTATAACATTAAACACAATGAATAAAACTCCTAAATTAAAATAAAAAAAAAAATAGTGGTCCAATGAGGGTTTGAACCTAGGACCTTATGCATCAGAAGCCAGCACACTATCCTTCGGCTACCAAGGTGTGAGTTTTCTCGCAAACAACTTTATAATATATAAAAATGAGATTGATAAATCGAGAAAAACAGGGCAAAAACAACCCTGTAAATAATTTGAGGGCGCTAAAATTGCACTTTTTGCCTTTTTTATGGCAACATTTTTAGAAAGAAACACGGCACCCTCTCAGGGTGTTTACCTTATTTTAGAAAAGAACACAAAAAAGGAAATTTGAGGGCAAAGCACAAAAAAATGTGACATTTTTGTCAGAAAAGAAAAAAATCATTTAATTATTAGAATTTATTAAAATTGTGAAGAAAATTTTTAACGTTTCCAAAATCATTAAAACTTTTTATTTATTCACTTTTTATGTTAACGAAAAATTACACTTAATGCTGGGAGATTACACAGTAAGTATGTGAAAATGTCACACCAAAACCCCGAGACACGTAAACTTAATTTTGGGTCGTAGAATCCAGTGGTATACTCCGTTTTAATAGGTTAGCTCAAAATAAAAAAAAAAATCAATTTAAAGTTGACTCAAGCTATTTTTGGAGTGTATTTTAAGTAAAAGACATAAAAATCTTTTTTAAAATGACTTTATTTATTGTTTATTTGTCTAAACTTAAGTCTAACAATAGTGACCGTAAATTTTTAGGAGGATACAATTCATTTATATACAATCCGAAACGTCAGGGCAATTACATATGACTTATACTGAAATCTGTTAGTTCAGTGTCATATGGTTCGAATCTCTCAATTTCATTAGAAAACACCGTCTCAAAAAAAACGGATATCTTTGTTAGCTTTGAGTTTCGACATATTAACAACAAACAAAGTAATTTCAAAAGAGATTTCCATATATTTTACTTAAAATACACTCAAAAAATCGCTTGAGTCAATGCAAACTTTAAATTGAAATAATTTTTTATTTTGAGCTAACCTTTTAAAACTGAGTATACCACTGGATTCTATGACCCAAAATTAAGATTACGTGTCCCGGGGTTTTGATGTGTCATTTTAAATGTTGAAATTATACTTGCAGTGTTATTATCATAGTGCTTAGTAATTATACAACTACATAAGTTTCAAGTTAGTTTTACAAATTTATTGTAAAATATATGATTTTTTTTACATTTTTTACTAGGCTTGTATATATTTTACAAAAAATTTTAAATATTTTACTAGAACTTTGTAAAACTAACTTGAAACTTATGTAGTTGTAAAATTACTAAGCACTTCGATAATATTCCTACAATTTTTTTCTGCGTGTGTGGCGTATTTATTTTTTTTAATGACACAATAAAACAAAGAGAATCCAAACTTTTTTTAAAATAATGATAACGAAAATAATTGCCTTTAGTTAGTCTCTTTACAGGAAGAAGAAGAAATTTTCATTCAACAACACCAGAAAAAAAATTAAAGGTCCATTTTAGCCAACAGGCCACATTTGTGAACATTCCCCTATACAATTTTATGATTATTATTTTGTTTGCTTAACTCATGTCATGCCAGCAACAAGTAGCAAAATAGTTCGTATTTTCTTTAATGCATCATATATGACCCACATTTATTGCATTCAATACGCCTCTGCTTGCATTAGTATTTATTGCGTTTTTTATATTTCTTTCTTCAATATTTTTTTATTTCTATTTTTTTATTTCGACTTAATGGCTGCCATTTTTCTTCAACAAAACATATAATGACTTTAAAATTAAATACAATTTTGCGGTTTATTGGCATAGTAAAATATTTAAATGTTTTGAACATATCATGCATAAGCTGTTTATATATATATACATATTTTTTTTTCATATTTATTTGTTTTAAAAGGGGGTCTTAGGTACTAATTTTTCTAGGTTTTAATAGCTTTTTGCATTTTTATGATGTCTGTTTTATTTTTTATAACAAAAATGCATTTAGTTTTTTATTTCATTTGTGTTAAGCATATATACCCGACCAAAATAAAAGTTATATCTCAAATATAAAGGGTCCGCCAAATAACTTTTTTTTTCTGAAAATGCTATAAAAAAAAACTACTGAATATTTTCTCAAATTTCTTTTTTTATTTGAAAGTACAATCCCTCCGGTTAATAATGGAAAATAATTTCATTCAAATGGCTGCCTCGGCTGGCCATGCAGTAGCCTACACGATCGGACCAAAATCCGCACCAAACAGTGCCTCGTTTTGGGTGTATCGGCTTTTCAATGTATGCGTGCGGGTTTTCTGTGCCCCAAATGCGACAATTTTGCTTGTTTACATACACGCCAAGATCAAAATGAGCTTCATCTGAAAAGATGATTTTTTTGGCAAAATCGGCATCTTCTGTAAGTCGATCGCAGGCCCACTTAACGAAGCGAAAACGCATTGGATGGTCAGTTGGCTTCAACTCCTGAACCAATTGGACTTTGTATGGCGTCATACCAAGGTCTTTATGCAAAATTCGTCTCAATGATGTCTCCGAAATGTTCAATTGTTGAGAACGACGGTGAATTGATGTTGATGGCGCTTCACGCACACTTTCTGCCACAGCAGCAATATTCTCGGGTGTCCGCACTGTTTTTGGCTTTTTACGCTTTGGTTTATCGATGAGGATGCCAGTTTCTTTCACTTTTTTCACAAGATAACGAACATACGGAGCTGACGGTGCTTCTCTTCTTTCAAAATCCGTACGCAATTTTCGCACACATTCTGCAACATTACCATGATTTTCAAAGTAATGTCGCAATATTTCCCAGCGATGTTCAAGCGTATACACAACCATATTCGTTCCGCGGAAGGATAAAACTAATTATCTGTCAAATCAGACATGAGCTAAGTGTTACCATTCACGAAATAAGCACTAGTTGAAAAAAAAAAACGTTACATGGCGGACCCTGTAGTATCATATCTCATTCTTATCCAAGTTCATATCAAAATTGGTGTATCCAGTAATATCCAATTAGATCCCCCTAAAAACGAAGTGTTACATCATTTCATTAAGGAGCTAGTATCACGTAGCACAATATATTCCATATTCGAAAGGTTTCAAAATAAAATGGTATTAACTGGGATAAAATGGCATCAAATTGGGACATCAAATCATAGGTTGACCAGAAAATTTTGAGTTTCCAATAAAAGAATTCGCAAAAACTTACTCCAACTAAAGGTGAAACACTTCCAGAGGAAGACAGTACTCAAATATAGTGAACAGTAATTGGCAGAAATATACAACAAAATGCAGACAACTGAGAAAAAACTTCATGAAAAAAATTGTTCAAATATTTTTGAATGATGAAAAATACTTTTCGTTTGCTTGGAACAACGGCAGTATTAATTCTGGATTTTTTTCTGATAACCTAAAAAAAAACTCCCGACAAGGTACGGTTTTCGGCCAAAGCGAAGTTTTAACCAAAAGCATTAGTGTGGGCACCCATTTCGGCAAAAGGTGTATCACAATTTTATATCCGGGATTCAAAAGCTATGGCTGTAAACGCGGATGTTAACATTACTAAAAGTTTAGTAAAACTAAAAAAAATTATGAGAGATAGACACTCTAAGGACGAATATTATTATGCATAAGATTAGATCAAAATGTATCCCAAAGTTGATTGATTCTCGATATTAAGATAATCCAGCAATACTTTATATTATCCGGTAATAAATTTGGGAGTATTAAATTAAGGTCGGTAACTGGTTACTTTTCTATTACAAACCCTATTACTTTAACAAGGTAATGTCCATCTTTTATAACTTATTTTTGACAAAAACAAATTATTTTTAATTAGTTTTAACAAAAAAAAAACTTTTAAATATTCGTGCTTAGAATATTTAAAAGTTTTTGAAATCGGACTAACGGTTTTCGAGATATTGCGACTTGAAAATGGAGTGTTTTTTGTCCATTCTGAAATTTTTTTAAAAATTATGCTAAATTGTTTTTTGCTCTAGCAAAACAGTCCAAACTACTTTGCATTTAAGCATAATTATGTCAATACTAATTGAAGGATAACTTGTAAATTTACATACAAATATCTCGAAAAGACAGAAAATTTACATACGCAGAAAAAATATGGTTGCAATATGATTGCGGCCACAAAACTATGCTTCCTACAGCCATAAATAGTTGTTTCAATTAAATTATTATTGTAGCAATCACTTTTCACTTATAATATGGTTGCTTTAATTATATTATTGTAAAGATCTATATTTTTTTTCAGTTATCATATTATTCCCTTGTCTACAATCATGTTATAGTTGCGGCAACTATAAGATGATCAGTCTGTTTTTTATGAGCGTATTCGCTCTTTTAGTGTCATTCTTGTTAAAGATTTTGTGAGAAGCAGTTAGTCCAAACAAATTACATAATATTAAACAAAAAGACTTAAAAATAGAAAAACAACGCAGTGGTGTTAATTGTAATGGTGATTATTAATTTGGTAGCCTCAACCCGGTCTACCATGGGAGCCTAGGCAAAAAAAAAAAAATTACACGCATCCCTTAAATGAAGGTATTATGTATTAGAACTAAAATTGTTATAGATTAAGTAAAATTTCCTCCACTAAAATAATATTTTTCAATACAAAAATGTAAAAAAGATTAAAAAATTAATTAAAAATACTCTAAGTTCCCTCCCCAAAACCTTTTCCTGGATTCGCACCTGTTTTATATGAATATTTATCTTACAATATATAATTTTAAATAACTGTATAAAGTAATACATAACTATATCAAAACTTTTTTACTTGAGATATCATTTAATATCAAATATAATTATATATTAAGTTGTATTATGCATATGGCACATATACAGGCATATCATAGATCAGACAAAAAAATATTTTTTTTAAGACAGTATAGATTCTTATATCTGGTTTTATATAGCTTATATGTTTCCATATAAGATTACATATTGTGTTATATATAAAAATGTATTATTATATATGATTATAGATCTACCATATCGTATAATGTATTAATGTCTAATTTTATAAAGGCCAATATATAAAAATATATCGTTACATATGTAACCACATAAGAAACCTATAATGGTTATGCATGATACCATATATAATCACATATTATAATATATTTTAAAATTAAAAAAAATAAGAACACACGAACTTCTATTTAAGTGTACATATATAATTTATTTATTCGGGTAGTTATAAAACTATTAAATTTTTTAAAGTTAAAAAAAAAAAAACATGATGTTTTATGTAAAATATTGAGTGAATAATGTTCATGTGTGTCATTTTTTATGTCACTTCTGTATAGGAAAAAAGTTTTGATTTTTTTTTGTTTTCTTAATTATTTCCTAGTTTTATGTGCGCTAGGTAATTGCACGCACACTGAGAAAAATTTATCGATTTGCCAACTGAAATTTAGTTACTAGGACTCAAATGCGGTTATTGCGTCGTTTCAGTCGTTTGGTACAACTGAGCATTAGTTTTCACAACAAAGTTCGGTTAATTCAACTGAATTTTAGTTGCAACACTAAAAATATTTGGAAATCTAATATTAATATCGTTACACTAACTAACATTAAAATGCACTTTTTAATACGGTTGGTACTGTATTTCTCTGTGTGTACATGTTGTAAATGATTGTAAATTATGACATATTAAATAATGCAATTTAATTCATTACACGAACATCACACACGATGATTTAATACACATGGGCATTAGGGCACTGAAAACTGGTGTAAAGAAACTAGACGTATTCCGATTTGGGCTCTTCAAGGCTAGATCGTTGTGTATGGGCTACACCGACATATGTTCCAAATTTCGGAGAAATTAAATGACGTTTTAAGGTCGCTAAAAATTTACATATTTTTCAATATTTTGTATGGAAATTTACAAACAAATTAAAAGAAAAAGTTTTGATTAACTTCAACGTTTTATAGTTTTATAGTTTCGTCGTTTCGGACTTCTCCAAGAGTTCTCAATTCAAATTTTATTATCTTAAAGATTGTAAAACAAACCTTTAATAAATTTTAAACGGTTTTCAAGGTGTTCGCGTTTAAGATTGTAGAGCAAACCTTAAATAAATATTTAACGGTTTTCAAGGTATTCGCACCGTTTTAAAATTTCATCGTTCCGGACTTCTCCATGAGTTCTCGATTAAAATTTTATTACATTTAAGATTGTAGAACAAACCTTAATAAATTTTAAACTGTTTTCAAGGTGTTCGCGTTTAAGATTGTAAAACAAACCTTTAATAAATGTTTAATGGTTTTCAAGGTATTCGCGTTTTTTGTGATTTTGAGAAAAAAAAAATAATATTATAATTTTTTATTTTAAAAGCCAGTAGTGTGCACGAACAAATATTATATTCACTCTATTAATTTAATCCTCTTCCTAAAAGCTTTAAATAAAAATTGATGGCATACCCATTTTAGAAAGGATAATCTTAGTCATCCTATGGGTTTTTCATAAAATATGAGTTATTTTATCTTTTTTTAACAACTTTTTAGATAATGGACCAATTTTTTAATTTAAATACGTTTTCGAAAATATACTTCATATAGATAACGTTTTTTGGCAGAGTTGAAATTTTACGGAGTAAAAATGTTATAATATAAAATGCCAAACTGCAAAAATTTTCAAAAAAGCAGTTATAATCAAAAATGTTTTAATTTTTGTATTACAAATGCAAATAAATATGACAATATCAATTTAGATTTTTTTACTGGAGGAAGAACAATATTCTAACTAAATACATGACATACAAAGTATATCTACATGTAAAGTTGTTTTTTAAACAGGTTGATTTCATAATTAGGGTTACCAGATTAGGCAGTTTAAACACAAAGACCGACAAACAGATTCTCAGGAAGTTTATTTTGTCTGTTGTAAGTAATGTCTCGGTTTCAGTTAAGCCAATTATCTTTTTCTATTCCAGACAACTGAAGATTTGGGTGATGCCAATGAAACAATTAAATTGTCTATCATGAAAATGATTAAACTTTCTGAAAAGCAACAAATCAACTCTATCATATTAGATTTTTGGACTTGAGGTAGAACAATAATCTAAATAAATATATAAAATAATTATAATGTTAAACCGCATCATCGCGCAAACTGCTATTTGATTTAAAAATGTTACATTAAAATATTTTATAGATTTGATATGTATCTTGTTCTATGGTACTTTTAAGCATTTAAAATTTATAGGGGTTTTTTGTTTACTTACACAGAAAAAACTAAAAACGGGTTTTAATTAAAAAATTTATTAAATCAATTAATATTTTAATTGATTTTGCACCTATCACGGAAATGATAATATTAATTAAAACTTTTATTGAAAATTAAAAAGAAAAAAAGCTATAAATAACTATCTACAAAAAAAATTATGATACTCAAAAAAAAGTTTGTGAGCGATATGTTGGTATGTGTGTTTTTGTTAAAGCTGAGTCTGTTTGTGTGTGTGCTTGTTTTGTTTGTATTTTATACTGAAGATTTTCTATTTAAGCTACAGTGTATGAAAAAATAATTTGAGAATTATGTCTAAAATAAAATATGTATTTATATATTTAAAAGTCAATTAAAATATTAATTGATTCAATTAAATATTTGTTTAGAATCAAATTTAATTCAAATCCAATCGTTTATTAGATATTTTAGGTTGATAATTTTTTCTGTGTACGCTTTTAATATGTAGTCATTTTTAAGAGGTGGAAAATTTCTACGTATAGAATTTTGAGGGTGCCTAATATGCAAGAAATATTTCTTTTAGATGTCATGTTTAAACTTCGATATCAATATGAAAGAAATTTTAACGATAAAAATCTGGTAGAAAAATTTTTGCACTTAAGATGTCCAAGAATTGAAATAAACGAGAAATAAAGTTTTAAAATGGATTTTCATAACAAAAAAAAATCATTAATCATTGAAAAGTATGTTTTTCTCCCGATTAAATTGAAGTTAAAATGTCAAATTGAAAGATGTCACAAATTAACCTTGTGATATATGATTGGAAACATAAGCATTAATAAATATTTTTTAAAATCTAAAAAAAAAGCAACAAATAATAAATCATTTTATGTTTAAAGATCAAGCAGAATGTATAAAAAACGAACACAAAAAATCAATAACTTCCGTAATCCAACTTTCGTCGAAGATTTGTATTATAAAAAAAAATCACATTAATACCTAAACAATCCCTTACAATTAAATGCACCATCATTAAATGAGGAAATAATACTACTATTTTAATACAACTTGTTGTCCTAAATAAAAAGTTTTAGATACGTACATAGTATTTTCCTAAATAATTATAATAGAGTTTCGTGTCATCTAAACCTCTACCACCTCCGCAATTCTTTGTGTCTACATTCAGATGTCCCTTAAAAACGATTTGTCGATTTTCGTTCATTACATCTCAAGTTTTATTACAAATGGTTTCAAATGGAAAAACATTTTTTTTTTTGAAAACCTTAAAGCTGTGCCGGATTTCGGTCAAATATGGACAATTTTTTTTAATTCACAAAATTCGAAATTTTAAAAAAATATAACTTTTTCCTACATTTATTCATTTAATATACTCACAATTATTCAGATATGGAACTCTGACTACATCGGATATCACTAATCCACTTTAGCCTGAAATCAATTTGATAAAAATACAAATCAATTTTACTCTGCAACAGAATCATGAACGCAAATCTTACATAGAGTATTCCACGTCCAAGGAGAAGATAAGAAAGAGATATGTATTTTTTTAGCTGCCCAATCTCAAGTTTAAGGTTAAAATTTAAAATAGTTTTTGTATGAAAAATTGTCCTTAATTTACTAAAACTAGAATTATTTGTATGCAGGGTTAAAGTACTCAAGAAAACAAAAATTTTGATACCCATATCGCCCATAAGGTTGACCCAGAGTTGCCACATTTTTTAATTATTTGAGATATTGGGAAAAAAGGCTCTTTGGGAAAAGTAAAGGGTTTTCCAATAGGTACTTGACAACTTTGAATTTAATTTGTGAACGAACTATTTCACTGATCATATAACTGTTAGTTTCCTTTTTTTCAGTAAACTCAACATTTTCATCATGGTAAAGTACACGAACGAACAACGTATGCAAATTATAAAAATGTACTACCGAAATTCGGAGTCGGTGACCGCAACTTTAAGAGCGTTTAATCATATTCAGTGACGAAGCTCATTTTTGGCACAATGGGTTCGTCAATAAGCAAAATATGCGTTATTGGTTTGGTGAAATTCCACATGTGCTTCATGAATCACCACTTCATCCACAAAAAATAACTGTTTGGTGCGGTTTGCATGCCGGCGGTATCATTGGCCATATTTTTTCGTCGACAATAACGATCGTCACGTTACTGTGAATGGCGATCGTTATTGCGCCTTGATTACCGATTATTTTTGGCCCAAATTGGAAAACATGGACTTGGACGACATGTGGTTTCAACAGGACGGTGCCACAAGCCACACAGCACACGTTACAATCGATTTATTGAAGAGTAAGTTTGGTAAGCGTGTTATCTCAAGAAATGGACCAGCCAATTGGCCGCCTCGTTCGTGCGATTTAACGCCTCTAGACCTTTTTCTTTGGGGCTACGTCAAATCATTGGTCTATGCCAACAAGCCGACGACGTTGGAAGAACTCAGAGCCAACATTGAACGCGAAATAGCGGCCGTTACGGCCGAAATGTGTGACTGAGTCATCGAAAACTGGGTCCAACGAATCGAGCGCTGCCAACGTGCCCGCGGTGGCCATATGAAAGAAGTCGAGTTCTATTCATAAATGTTTTGATTGTATTTCAAGTCGATAATAAAGTTTTGCAAATATCTCAAATGGTTTGCATTTAATTAAAAAAAAAAGTTCTCAAGTCCCTATTAAAAAACCCTTTAGCATAAAAAATAAACGATTTCAAATATCGGGAAAAGTTCAGACCCCTTGATTAAATTAAATAGGCATTGTTATGCATTATTTTTAGCTTAATGCAACTAAAATTCTGTAATAAATTCCAGATTTAATGTTACTCAAAACAAATTTCTTTGAATAACAAAAGTACTTAAATGTCTTTGGGCATAATTTGTCCAGAAGTGAATGTGTCTTCAAAAAACCTTTAATTTGATAACAAATTTGTCTATAGTTACTTTTAATAGAACGAAATAAACCAAAAAACCAGAAATGGGTAATTTTTGACCCTACTTAGTAACGCCTAAACATGAGATTGGGCAGCTAAAAAAAAAATATACGGGCCCTTTAGTTTTTATTCTCTACAACATATTCGAAGTTTATAAAGATCTGCCGGTCTGCGTCGAGATACCTCCCTTGTTAGTGGCCGGGGGACAAAATATACCCATGAAGCTTATTCTTAAATAAAATATGAGATCAAGTTAAATTGATAAAAAAAAGTTTCATTTGATAAAAATTCGTATTATACCCTTTGACGACGAATGGTTGATATATGTCCCATTTTTATTTTTCGTTGCATAAGCTACAATTTTTAAACGATTTTTCCGAGTGTGAGGTGTATTGACAAAGGATATATGTAGATTTTAGATCATACCAACCACTTGGTCCAATATGGTATATGGCCGAATAGAGTGACCCCAAAGCTCAAAATAATTTTTGGTACACATTTTCTCATATTTTTGACGCTATTTTACATAGGGGATCGAAATTTTAGTTGGACAAGTTTCAAGAAACATTGAGATATTTGGAATTGATTCATTCCATCTCCTACAGGACACTGATACAATATGGGACATATATATCCCCTTGGTGGTCAAAGTTAAACAAAGAGGAGGGTTTTGTTCAGTTTTTTTATTTTTTGTGTGTATGGAAATTTAAGCAATTTTTGTTCGATTTGATTTGTAAAAACTGATATTTTGTGGTTAAAACAAATACCTTTTAAATATATTTAGTAAATCTTTAGATATATCTTTAAAATACCTTTAATTTGATACCCATTTTTGTGAACTTTATAGAATTGCACCTGTTCTTTAGTTTTACAAACTTTGATAAAAACATTCTTATTTTGTTAAACTTTTGACATAATAATCAATTACATAAAATGTCGTGGAAAGGAATCGATCTACACACAAATGTTGTGTTACAAAAATTGCAATCGGCATCTCCTAAAAGGCGTTCTTACATTTTCATCACTTTGACTTTTATTTCAAGCTAAAATGGATTAATGATATCTGACTGAAACTTTAACTGACTGACACATTTGTTGTTGGTCCCCATATAAATTTTCAATTTAACTGTTTGTTAAATTTTAACTGAACATTCAGTAACTGGACCTTAATCGAACATCATTAACCCACTTTAGCTTGAAATCAAAGTCAGAATTCCATATCTGAATAATTTTGATTATAGTAAATTATTAAATGAAATTAAAAATTGCATTTTTCAAAATTTCGAATTTAGGGAATTTTTAATAAAAACGTACTTTTTTCAAAGATGGACCATTTTCTACCAAAATTCGGAGCGGGTTTACGTTTTCCAAAAAAACAAGAAAAATAATGAATATTTCCACTCGGAGCCATTTGTAATAACACTGGGGAGTGACATAAACGAAACTCGAAAAATCGTCTTTTAAGGGACATCCCAGTCTACACACACAAACAACCCCCTCTAGTTAAAAAAAAACCAAAGCATTGCAAAGGGTCTTGTGACTCTTGGAGTATGTTAAAAAAAAATACCCTGAATTCTTGTTTTTTAATGCTTTTAAAGCTTAACTACATTAATTAAACATAAAAAGTTTTTTTTTTATATTCCATTTTATATATTTTTTAACATCATTATATTTGCTCGTACCTCGTTCACATGTATAGAGTACTATGAATAAAGCCAATGACTTGTAGCGAAACAAAGTTTTGTTCTTATTTCATTACGAGTATTATTATTTAGAACCATGTAAAGTGGCCTATATTGTCAGTCATGTCAATTAGCCGTGTTATAATGTTAAACATGTTGTGGCTCAGTTTTGCTTGTGTGTATATGCTTTTAATGCACGGTGGTTAATGAGAGAAGTACTTTTGGGTTTTGTTAGAATTTAATTGAATTATTAATAATTTAAATTGTTAAACAAGGAGATGAATGTACACTAAGAGAATTTTTTGCATGATATTAATGAAGTTTGGAATTGAAGTAATAGTGTTGCACTGGAATTCGTCCATAGAAACTTTTCATTAAACTAATGAAAGTTTTCATAAAATTTTATGAAAAATGTAATTTTATTTATTAAAAGTTTTCTTACCTCAATGAAGAAGTTTCATTAAAAAACTAGTTTCATAAAAAGTACGCAGCTTTTCATTACTTTTCAGAAATTTTTCGGTGATTTTGTGAAGAAAAGTTTCATTAGTATGAACATTTTCATTTTTTTTTTTTTTTTTTTTTCGTTTACTAAAATTCTCTATGTGTAGTTAAGAGGAAGAAGTTATTATTGCACTGAGAAAATGATCTTTATCATATTAATGAATTTTTGCATAAAGCATTACAATTGTACAGAAAATTATTCATTGAAACTATTCATTAAGTTAATGCAAGTTTTAATAAAATTCTATGAAAAATATTATTTAATTTATTAAACTTTCATATACTCAATGAAGAGAATTCATTAATTAAAAAAAAAAAACAAGTGGTCACTTAGTGAAGATAAGTTTCATTGGTTTACTGGAAAAATTTCACTATTTTTCATCCACTAAAAATCTTCCCGTGTGTGATAATAAAAAACAATAAGTATGTAAGTATGTATGTGCATTACTTAAAATATAAATTTAATTTCTATTTGAAGTTTTTAAGGACATGCACATGTTTTACACTCAAAGAATTTTCAATAAAATATAAATTGAAATAAAGAAAATTTTAAAAACACTTAAATTTATTGAAACTTTCTCATTATTTTACTGAAATTAACTTTTAATGAAATTTCTACATTTTTAATGAATAAAATGATATGTTTCCTGAACAAAATTTGTAAACGAAAATTTCATAATCGAATCTCTGCGAAACATTAGCGATGTAATGGAAAAATTTCATATTAATCTTGTGCACAAAGAGAATTTTATAGGACGAAAAATAGTGAAAAATTGCAATAAACTAATGAAACTTTTCTTCACAAAGCAAACGAAAAATATAATGAAATTAATTTGTTAATTTTTCATTAACTCAATGAAAAGTTTTATTAGTGGAGTTGGGCAATAATTGGCTGTGCACTCACATAAATAATTCGGTTATCGCAACAGAATTTCATCCAACGGAATTGATTCGGTTGCAGCAACTTTGTAGATTCGGTTGTCACAATTGAATTATGTGGTTGTAACCGAATTATGGCTTCTGACAATCGAATTCAGTTGTCACAACCGAATTAACGAGGTTGCACCAACCGAATCGTTTCGGTTTACGAAAAATTTTTTCAGTTAATTTAAATAAACTAAATGAAAAATTTCTTAAAATTAATTAAAAGTTTCATATGTTCTTAATTACTTTTACTTTTTTTATAAAACTTTTGAAACTTCATGGCTTTAATGAAAAAATTCATTAATACCATGGTACCATGGCCCCATTGTAATTATACTTAAAAAAGCTTGGTAAGTAAACATTTTTCGAAAATTTAGGATTTCGTCGCAACGGGTTATTCGATTTGGCTGAAATTTGCACCACAAAACCTTTAGACCAAGAGCCCGCCTAATGTCTAATGAAAATCGAAAGTATAAGTTTAAAAAAATAAAGGAAAAACGCAACACAGCAGAGAGGTTAGATATTCCAAATAAAGAAAATCACCCACCTTTTTATTGTGAATGAGCTATATAAAATATTATGCCACATCAAAGTTGCAACTTTTCTTACATCGATTTCCTGTTAAAAAAAATTGAATTTTTAAACTATGAACTAATGAAGTAGGATATGGCAATCCTTTTGAATTTAGTTTTTTATAAAACTACTTCTATATCAAAATTTGATTTAGAAATTGTCTTATAAAGAAATAAAAAATGTAAAATTACCAAATTTTTATAATCTCCAGAAAATTGTTGGGACTTTTTGAAGGTGGAGGCTCTCGCTATGGTGGAATTCTATAAATTTGAGGTGCTTTTTTGCCATTTATTTAGCTGGAAGCGTATTTGTGACTTCGTCTATTATAAGTAAATGCGTCATAAAAGTACCAACAAATACATATGGTGTGTATTATATAAGTTCCAATTTTTGGACAACACATTTATTGATGCCTGTAGATATTAGAAATAAAAAATCATCAAATTCGGTCCATGGACTAAGACAATGCATGTACAAATATGCAAATTTATTTGGTTTTAATAAATTTTCTGCAAATCTTTTATTTCTTTTAAGGCAAAAATCATGCGATTAGCTCAAAAATGCAACTTATTTTTGTTTAGGGTTGTGAAAAAAATCTGGCAACCCTACTAAACATTTTCATTTTCGCGATTTTCATTCTAATACGACTTATTATTTATATCACCAACAATTTATACCAATCTTGCTCAAATATTAAAATTTTTGCAGAAAACTAATAAAAATATTTATATTTTTACACATAACTTCTGAATTCATGGACCGATTTGATATTTTCTATATCAGGCATTATGAAATATTTATAAATAGTTTGCCCAAATATCAGACCGATTGTAAAGCATTTACTTGTATTTTCAGTACACTTTAGATGTCCATACTAGCTTGGCCAACCCCAGTATTTATTCAACCCAAATTTAAAAAAGTATATCCTTTATTTAAATTAATTTGTTCATTAATACAATGAATTTGTTCATTGAAATAATGAAACACTCATTTAATTTAGAAAACATTTTTATTAAATAAAAAATACCTTTTTCAATGGTTGAAGCGAATCATATGGAAGTATAATGCAACTGAATTTGTTTGGTATTAAAAATTTACGTTTCAGCATCTAAAAACCCTAATAAAATTATAACATTTAGTATGCTACGAAACATCCGAAAATATTAGTGCTTCATTGAATAAATGAAACTCTTCATGTATGTTAAAAAAATATCTTGAGAATTCAGCCAATAAAGAGCTTCATGTAACACTATTCGACAAATTTAAAGTTTTGAAAGAAGATCCTTTCGCAATACATAATTTTCTCACAAATTTGGCACACTGATCACAAATATTGCAAAAATTTCAATATCGGTTAGTGTTCAAGATATTTAAGCTTTTCTGTTTTCATTGAACAACCTGCCTTTTAGCACTTCTGTCTCAATACCATAGAATTGAAAGTAAAATCTGAAAAACTTTTTTAAGTTTTAGAATCTAGGGAAGTACATTTTTTATTTTAGTTTTAGTGTTCAAGGATGTTTGCAGAATTATGTGAGGAATTAGAAATATCTCATTAAATAATATATCATCAAATATAATATAATATCATAAAATATATTCTTTTTAGTTTAAACGAGCTTAAGATCATTTATTTATTAATTATTTATTTCCAATATTTCGTCTCCACATTGGGTGACTTCTTCAGGGAACAAATATTACAATTATAATATTTCGTCTACACATTGGGTGACTTCTTCAGGGAACAAATATTAATTGTAATATTTGTGCCCTGAAGAAGCTCGTTTAAACTAAAAAGAAAAAAATAAAAGAAGATCGAAGAAAACTTAACATTTTTAACATAAAATATATCATAAAAAAGGTTAGTACGAGTCTGTTAAACGGGTTTTAATTTAGTTGAGCTAATTTTTTCTGTTAAACGATAAATCAGTTATTTAGCTAAACATATTATATTAGTCATCTCAATTTATCTTTACAACAAATTTCATCCGTATTTGAACTAATTTATTGACCTAAAATTCAGTAATTCCTGATTCTCAAATTTATATATTTTGCTAGCTTATTTAACCCACAATTGCTTTCAAACCATTACTTATTTGTGTCTCCGCTATCTAGTCTAACTGTCCGCTATCTAGTATCAGTCTCACTTGTAGATGGCGTTATTTTCTTATATATTTTATTTCTCGGAAACTAAGCGATATAGAGCAAAATGGGCCGAAATAAGCACACTTTATTAGCTACCTAAATACCCGGTAATAAATGTGCCTCTGTTCAGATCCGGCAGGACCATTTTAGAAGAAATTTTCTTTTGATTCAGCTTAAAATCTCTATGGATTTAGCTAAGTTCTTAGTTAATCTAACTACAACTGTCAACTCAAATTCAGTTCTTCTAAAATTTAGGTGACATAAATTTAGCAGATTGTGGTTCTCAACTTCATTGAAAATTTGCTGGCGCAAATTCAGGTATTATTTTTTGTTGTCGTAGCTGAATTTTGAACTATTTCCACAGCGTTTTTTATGAGTGTAATTTTTATCTAGCGGATTTCGTTTTTTGAAAATAAAATCTAAACTTTACACATCAACAAAAAATATTATGTATTAAAGTTGCAAAATCATGGACAATTTTTTGATATGTGGTCAAAAGAAGTCAAATAATTTCAAGTTTTAACATTTTAAATTCAATTTAATATTGAAGCAAAATTTTTTTAAAACATTGTGTTCAATGAAAATCTAAAATCAGATCCGTGTTCAGCATGCCGGAATTATATAAAAATGATTTGTTGTAAATTGTTCTTTAATTTAGTCTAGTTTCAACTGTGATACATTAAGAAAAGTTCTAATCTGTGATATTTTATTTTATTTATTTTTACATTTATTTTTAATTATAATTTTGTGTTTAATGTCGTACTGTTTGTTCGTATTTTACAAATTTTATTAAAGAAATTTAAATGTAAACCTGACAAAAAAGATTATATATTCAATAAAATCACATCCCTGTAGATGTTGGAATAATCCCAACGAAACGTCGGATTGAAAAATTAAATAATCTTTTATTTGCAATTGAAAACTATGACCTTCAAAGATTGATTAGGAAAACTTCTAACAAAAATTTTAAATAAAAAACTAAGAAAGGTCGATTAACAAATTTTTATAATTAAGAAATAGAAATGTTTTATAAAAAAACTTTCATAGAAATTCAAAATTAAATTATAATATTAAATTAATTAAACACTTTATAAAATATATGGAACACTTTAAAATTAAAGAAATAAAATAAATACAATTTTAAAAAATCTACAAAATATAATTATCTTCACTAAAAACCGTTGATTGTTATCACAAAGTAAGGTTCAAGTTTAGGCTTTTTAAAAAAGCTCTTATTTTGGTCAAGAGACATACAGGATTCCAAGAGAATACCTCTAAAGAACATCGCTTTGATTTGAAAACATATGGACGGATTTTTATGAAAGAGAACTAACTCATGCCTAAACTTATTCATATTTATGGATTAGTTTTGAGATTCGCTATAAATCTATATTGGACCATATCGCCTTATGTTCTTCTACCAACAAAAAATTTGGTAGAAGAACATATTGTTTATTTTGCGTGCTGAACACGTGGAAAGCATGACAAAATATGCATTAAAAGATGCAAACTAGAAAAATATTTTCTCAATTAAAAAAATTATGTAGTTACAATCGACTGCAGACAACAGTAATGGAACAGTATTTAAAATGCAATACACAGTTATTTGTAACTGTTAAAAATCAACTGGAAAAGTAGTAAAACAACTAAAAATTCTGTTAAAGCAACAAACAGAAAGTGATTGTAAATCACATTTTTTTAAATATTCAAATTAGTTAATCCAATATTTGTATTACTTTTATAAAGTTTGTCGTTAAATATATTGATTTCATGGTAACTTACCGTTTATTACCCTTAAATTGAGATACTTCCGCATAACGCCTACCCATAGGGCCCTCATGAGGGCTTAACAAAGCATCACACATTAGCGGTAAACTACGGGGCTGAGTATCAACTTCATCTACCATATCGTTGATGCACTCACGCATTACCACACCATCCTGTTCGGTTTCGTCATCTTCAACATCATCAATATTGCCCTCATCAGCGTCAGTTGAATTGCCGCCATTGCTAATATCTTGTTGCTTGGCATTAACAAAATTTTGAAATTTTTCCCTTAACGAATAGTCCTCAATGCAAGATGAAGCATTCGATATGCAATTTTTACGTTCAGCCTCTAAATCATCAATGATGTTGCCATTTTCCAAGTCTTGATAATCATCATCTAAAACAGCATCATCTCCGGACGAACTAGATTTCGAGGAGGATGTTGAGGAGGTGGATGGTGATGATGATGCAGTTGTAGCTGAACTATTTGAACGGGATACACAACTATCCACACTAGCTAAAGAACTACGCTTACAGTTTTTATTGTCATTTTGATGTTTAGATTTTTTATGTTCATTTAAATCCTCTTCATCGGTGGAAGAGTGATTTGAACATATTGATGAATCTAAAGATTTGGTTAACGATTTTTCCGCAGTCACTTTATCGTTATCGGTTATCAGTTCATTACAATTTTCATTGTCTATAGTTGATGAACTCATATTGTGTGTAATCGTTGTTTCTGAATATTCCTCATCTCCTGAATCTTTTTGCGGTACTATAATAAGTGAAGTACGTTTCCTTAAGGACTCATCTTTGGCATCAATATTTTTTGTTAAAGTTTTATCCGATTTAGCTACAACAATAACTTCTACCTTAGAGTTATCGTTTAGTTTATCATCGCTATTAGTGGTGGCACTAGTTTTGGTAGATTTGTTGCGTGAATCATTTAATATATCGGTAGACATTTTGTTGTTCAAGTAGCGTTGTATTTTGTTAAAATTTTAATTTCTTTGTTTAATTAAACATTTTTAAAGTCTATTTTTTCGAGAGTTTATCTTTTTTGTTTCATTTGAAATCTGTAATATATTTGATGTGGTTTATTTAACGAAAAGTTGTAAACTTTTTGTTAAAAATTTTAAAATATCATTATGTGTTTTATTTTCCATTTTTAATAGAAATGTCATAAAAACTTTATATTTATTAGAATTTATTAATTTTCTACGGTTTCAGTAGATACAAACAAACAAAATTTATTAAATATTAACACTTGTCAATCATATTTCATTTATTTATTTCATCTTTTATGTCACATTTCATATTTTTTTTTGTGAACATTTTTATTGCATTATGTTATTGTGCTGTTCCCCCTGCCCCCCCTACAAGTGTATTTATGTATAAATTTCAAAACATTTTCATTTATTTTTTTTTTCTTCTAAATATTTAATTTCATATTATGTGTCATCACCATTATTTCACGTTTTCTGTGGTACAAAACTGCATGTAAATTTTTTATATTTTATGGAAATTGATATTTTTGTTTTAACTTCGTAGCAAAAGAGGAGTAGGAGGTGTCAAATTTGATCGGTTATTATTTCTGTTTGATGAATATTAAATAATATTATATTTTTGTGGTCTTGTCATTCATTCCTATGCATTTCCAGAAATATTGAAATTCAAAGAAAATGAAAAATGTGTAAAAAAAAAGAAATCTAAAAACACCCTTCTTTTAATGTCAAGACAATTTTATATCTGAGGGAAGAATATCATATTGCAAGTAGCCATATGATGGTGAGGTTAAGTTAAAAATAAAATTCACAATATGTTAACAAAAACGTGTTAATACAAGGAGGCGATAATAGGGCGTTCTTAGAAATATGTTGTAATAAAAACTCAAGCAGAGAAAAGAGCATCGTATTATGATGGTTTAAGAGTACCATGTTATGATTACAATGCCCTAACAATCACAATATGATCGTAGCAACCATGTTATATTCGCAGTAATCGTATTATGATCCTAAAAGACGATAAAATCGTTTTCGGTAATTATAATATGATCAGCCAGAATCATATATATGATAGTTAGGATCATAATATGAACATTTCGAGTCCCCAATCATGTTCAAGTGTTTACCAATAGATGCCTTCGTATAAAATTCAGAATATTTTGGCCCAACACAATAAGTAATGTCCAACTACTCACCATAGCAAATATGACTGATATAAACTGCGAAATCAAAAAGAAGAAAACTTGGCTCGATAGGGCATACACTTAGAAGAGAAGACGATAATATATGCCAAAGAGCCCTAACGTACAACCCCCAAGATGCAAGAAAACGAGGAAGAAAACGTGCAATTCTTGGCGCCGCTCAACATTGAGTGAAATTAATAACCTGCCTGATTGTAGTAATAGAAAGATAAATAGCTTATTAGAACTAAGAAGTTTTGCAAATAGACGCTCCAGATGGAGATTTCTTATTGAGAGCCTATGCCCACAATGAGGTAGCTCTAAAATATTTTAGCGCATGGCTTATTATTATTATTATAATCATGTTCAATCAGATTTTTCCTCTACGTGCTGGTTAACTTTGAATATATTGCAGAACAGGTTCTTTTACAAGTTGTTGTTTCGATATATCAAAATCAGTTCTAGAAGCGGTTCAAGGGCTCACTGAGAGAATTATCTCCACTTCAGTAATGAGTTTCTTCATAGCTTCAATAAAAATTGTCACTGGAACTCGTTCATTGAAACTTTTCTATGAAATAGGTTTCATTAAAGTCAACGTTTATGAAATGCTTGTAGAATTAATGAAAATCCTCATAAAACTAATGCAGCGTTTATCGAATTTATGAAACAGTTTCATAAAATTTTTAATATTAAGAAGTTCTTTGAATTAATAAAAGTCTTCATGAATGTCTTGAAAAACGCATTGGAACTAAGCCAATGAAGCACTTCATATGATTTTTAAACAATTTTATTGAAGTCCAAATTTAATAAAAGGCTACATTAAAATAATAACGCACTTTATAAATTATGTCGAACACTTGAGAATTAAATCTTAAAGCTAAAGTTTGAAATGTATGAAAATTAATGAAATTAAGAAATTTAATGAAAAACTAAGTTTTTTAAATAATCTCATAGTTCTAAAGAAAATTTTCGTTAAATTTATAAAGAGATATTTTATGAAATCGAATGAACTTTTTTTAATGAAACTATGAAATTTTATGCAAAAAAGTTTGTGAAAAATTGTTTAATATTAATAAAATTTCTAGGAAATAATGAAATTCTTTATTGAATCTATGGAATTGTTTCATTAATATCATGAAGGATAATTCTATCAGTGCAACCTATCCTAGTTTGTAGTAAAATATCTAACATTGCCAACAGGTAAAACCACGGTTTAATTATAACAGGTTTTTGCTACATTAAAATTCATTTGAGCGGCATTATTTTAACTTTAGATTTTTATTAATTATTGTTGCGATTATTGTAGCACCAGGTCTACAAGTCCAAAAAATTCATAGATAGTTTTTAAAAAATTTCTAAAATTAAGGAAAAAAGCAATTTTTTTGTAAAAATCAAATCGCTATATCTCAAAAACCTATAGAGCGAAAGGAATTTAAGTTTAAATCATAATATATATTTTTAATATCAATGAAACGGGCTTTATTGAAAAGAAAATTTTATGAAATTAATGTTTATATATGATTTCTGTCATGTGGCCGCCACGGCTGGAACAGCAATTTTAAACAACTTTTCGCAGCATTTGCGGCCGTATTTCGCCGATAACTGTTCGAATGTTGATTTCCATGTGTTCAATTGTTTGTGGTTCATCGTAGACAAGTGACTTAACATAACCGCAAAGAAAATAATCCAATGGGATTAAATCACACTATCTTAGTGGCCAATTAATTGGACCATTACGTGAAATTGTTTTTTCATCAAAAGTTTGTTTGAGTAAATCAATTGTAGCGCCCGCTGTGTGGAATGTGGCTTCGTCCTCTTGGAACCACATATCAGCAAGGTTAATGCCACGTAATTGAGGTACGAAAAAATTTGGAATCATGTTCCTATACCGTTCACCATTGACAGTAACATTCTGACCATCATCGTTTTTGAAGACATATGAGCCAATGACTCCGCCAGCCCATAAAGCGCAATGGTGTTTCGACAAAAGCTTGTGGTTTCTCCTCACTCCAAATGCGACAATTCTGCTTATTTACGTACGCATTCAATCAAAAATGGTCTTCATCGGAAAATAAAATTTTAAATGGAAATTCAAAATCAAGTTTGACGAATAGAACAATTATTTTGATTAAAAAAGAAATCTTTTAATATTATTTGTTTCTTTGCACTAATTTTATGAAATAATTATACACTCTTTTTGTTAACAATTTAAGTGAAAGTAATTTTAGCGACAGAAAAGGAATAAGATTTGCAGACTTTGGTAGTGAATTTTTGAAAGAAATATTTTAGTGACTGCAAAGAACCTAAAAAGCTTAATTGTTAAGTAAATAATATTATAATTTATTTTTCCCAATTGAAATCCACAAGGACTGCAAATTAGCCGGTTATCTCAGAATCAACCATACACAAAGTAGAAAATATGACAAAATTTATTTCGTTTTCACAAAAAAAAAAATAGAAAAAGTGGCTAGTGTTTATTGTAACTACATCATTTATAGAAATAATAATGTCAGGGTTGCCATAACACAATTTTAAAAAATTGTCAAAAACTACCATACACAGAAAGAATTCCGTGAACGAGTTTTAATGAAATGTTTACACTAAACCAGTAAAGTTTTCTTCACAATGCGAATGAAAAATTTCTTAAACTTCATAAAAAAAAGCTTTATAGTTTTAAAGAAAACTATTTTGAATAAGCCGTATGAAATTTTTAATAAATAATATGAAATATTTCATTAAATTTTATGAAAATCTGCATTAATTTAACGAAAAGTTTCAATGGACGATTTCCAGTAACAATTCATAGATTTCATGCAAAAATTCATTGATAACATGCAGATAATTCTCTCAGTGGCGTTTTCGATAAAAATTTTGAATCGGTTAAACCAAAAAAAAACTAAATTTTTTATTTCAAACAGTCTTATCGGAATAAACATTAGTATCATTTAAAGTAAATAAATTTGATAAAATTCCAAAAATATTAAAAAAAATTTGAAAAATATTTTATTTTAATTTTATTTTTAACTAAGAAATCGTAAGGGGATAATGTTTACTAAAATAAAGAACAACAAAAATCTATTTTTATATTTTTCAACCCAAATTTGTTCGCAAATTTTACAAAATTTCAAATTTTTAAAATAAATTTAATCGGCTAGAATTTATACCCTATGGGGAATGGGATCGGTTCTGCGTGTGCCACAGGATCGGTCATTACGTGCCAGAGACCGGTCCTCTGCTAAACCCTACCCTATGTAAACAACTTTAACAATAACATTGGCTTGCCATAGGAGGGGTCATTTGTGCTGCTTTAAACCACATAGTGGCATGCCACAGGACTAACCAAAGATGGGCATACCACAAGACTGTCGCAAAAGGCATTTCGTATAAAATAAACGAAAACTAAACAGCTTCCAATGGGTAAAATTCTGGCCAACTGGCTTTTTCGTGTTAATAAGCATTCTGGTTAAGTGGTATGTCCTCCCTTTACCAGTCACAGGATTGGTAATTTTAGGACAATTGCTTAACCCACTTCAGTATTAAATTATACCAGTCCTGTGATAAGTTCTTCTTTAACAAGTCACTCTTAGGTCAATTGACTTCTCATTCTCTATAGGGTATTCTGCCAAAGCTTGAACTTTGTTTGCTAAAATTTCCACAAAAGCACGCTACAAAACTTCAGCTTCATACAAATGAAGATCTTAATGAAGACTACAGAGGACCGTTCCAATGGATCTGGTCAACTAGAAATATGTACACAAGTACATCAATTTATAATTTTTTTTTTTTTTTGCGGATAATTAATGAATTATCACTCGTCACACTATTTGCCTCATATTTTAATATTACTAAATGAGTTTTGCTCAGTTGTAATTATATTGAATAAATAAAAAAAAAAAACCAGAGGGAGCTTAAGGGAAAAAAATTACAAAACATGTTTTAATGAAGCATGGTTCAATGTAAAAATTTTGTCCAAAAATGTCCATCGGATCTATGACGTATCCTTAACGAGTTACTATGCTTAAACCCCACTAAATTTGAAAATAAACAATAACCCCCGTATTCATACACACAGAGAAATAAAGTGTCAACCGAATTGTAAAGTGTGTTTTAATGGTAACAACTTATAAATTCAGTTAGTACAATGATATTTACATTAGATTTGTGAATATTTTGGGTGTTGCACCTAAAATTCAGTTGAGTTAACCGAGCTTTGTTTGTGAAAACTAATGTTCAGTTGTACAAACCGAATTTGAGTCGTTGGCAAATAGCTAAATTTTTCTCTGTGTGTAAAAATATTAAACAGCATTTCAAATACATTTTAGTTAAAACACAAATTTTAGCCTTAAAACTATATTCATAAAGGAATATTAACTTTTACACAAGGTTTACTATAGGTATTTTAAGCTAATATTCATTTATGAATACCGTTTTAAGGCTTAAAATGTATTTCAACTAAAATGTATTTGAAATCAGAATTAAGATTTTTTTATGAATACGGGCTTAAGTGTTTAGTTTACACTACTCCACCAGTTCCAACTTATTGCAGATCATGTCACTGAAATACACACTTTTTAATAGACTTATGTACACTGAATACAAATCTGTGAAACAAATCTAAATCTGATACAAACATCAACATGATTATTCACAAATAAAAGATAACTTGGTATAGGTTTTTATTTCTAAAAAAAAAAATCATGATTTTGCGTCTAATTTTCGAAAATTAAACAAAATATGCGAAAAATGTGGCGATATAAAAATCGTAATATTTAAAAAAAACTGCTAATGAGAAAAAAATTGTTTTAAATATTTGTTTTTTGGCCGTTGCGTAGTGTTATATAGTAGCAATTTACAAAATTCTTTTTAAATTATAAAATAAAATATTATTTGTTTAAAATTAAAAAGAAAATAATTAAAAAATTCCGGAAATATATAGTTAAAAAACGAAACACCCAAAAAAAAAAAAATCTAAAACACCAAAACGTGCAAGAATCCAAAGAACGATTTAACAAAGATATGTAAAACTTGAAGAACACTCAAAAATTATATTTATAATTTTAAAAAGTGATAAAATTAAACAATTCCTAAAATATTGAAATTAAAAAAATTTAAACTAAAGAATTTTCTAAAAAAAAAAAAAAAAATAAATAAAAACTAAATTTAAAATGTTTTTAAAAAACGTATTGCAAAAATAAAAGCAAGTTGTAAACGCTTGATAAGTTTTGCGTATACTTGAAAATGCTTAACCCACAGCAATGCCAAATTGTACTACACCATTTCAAGATTAATTGTAAAATAATATTTTTAATAAAGGGTCCGCCATCTAACGTTTTTTTTTTCAACTAGTGCTTATTTCGTGAATGGTAACACTTAGCTCATGTCTGATTTGACAGATAATTAGTTTTATCCTTCCGCTGAACGAATATGGTCCGCATGCTCGTTATCTTGTGAAAAAAGTGAAAGAAACTGGCATCCTCATCGATAAACCAAAGCGTGAAAAGCCAAAAACAGTGCGTACACCCGAGAATATTGCTGCTGTGGCAGAAAGTGTGCGTGAAGCGCCACCAACATCAATTCACCGTCGTTCTCAACAATTGAACATTTCGGAGACATCATTGAGACGAATTTTGCATAAAGACCTTGGTATGACGCCATACAAAGTCCAATTGGTTCAGGAGTTCAAAAAAAAAAAGTTATTTGGCGGACCCTTTATTTAGCAAATATAAAAAAATTTTCAGAAATTATCACCGACATTTTTTTTTAATATAATTTGCCAATTTTACAATCATTTTAGTTCAACTTATATTTTTGTAAAGTGCGCCCCGGCAGGCTAGTTGGTAGCGTGCTGGCTTATCAGTGCGGGGGTCGTGGGTTCGATTCCCACCAGATGCACTGGTCTTTTTTCGCTACAACGCGGATGTGACATAGGCTCCATAGAGAATATATATTTTTAATATAATGAAAATCAGAAGACATGAAAAAGTACTATATAATAAATGACCACCAGGGTTGCCATGGTGGTCCGTATTTAGAATTAAAATATTTAGAATAATATTTAATATTGTTTAAATCAATCATTTGCTTATTTTGTTATAATTGCTTAAATATTGTTGTTTATATTGTTGATTTATATAGATTTTTGATGCTTAATGCCTTTTACAGATTTGGCCGATTCCAAAAATTCCAAAAAATTTCGCTATTCCGGGGAGTTAAAAAGGTTGGGAATATGAAAACCCTAAGCATACCCCAATAGCCACAATACTACGCTCATGCCTATGCATATTAAATATAAACTGTTATTTTTCTACAATAAAATTGTTTTATTATAGATCACGTCTGATAATATCAAAAAAATTAATATCACATTTTTTGTTTAAATTCATTAAATATTTACATTTAAAATCTCATGGTAACATTTGTAAATTATTATGGCAATATTTTTTTATTAACGATTACACTGTGCTACACAGAAAAATCACTCGTCAATTGACCTAGTAATAAATTTTCGATATAACGGTGAAACACTGTATTTTGCGACTGGCGCATTTAAACATTTGTAACTCGGTATTTTTTAACCAATTTTGAATTTTTAAATCGCGTCTAGTCTTTCCAAATATGTATACTTTTTTATATTATTAATATAAATATGCAGACATTTTTTTTAAAACATTTAAAAATGTTATTTTTTTGTTTAACTTTTTCAACTTCTTTGAGGGTTTTTCCAGTCTTCATTTAAAACAACAATATTCTTACAGTTAGTGTTGTCCTGAGTTAAATGAGCCTTCCTTTGTTGAAATCGGTTGAAAATTGAAATTTCTATGCATTCTATACATTGTCGTTTTAAAAAAATATTCGAAAAAACACTCGTAAAAGTTGAAAAAGTTAAAAAAAAAAATTAAAATTTTACAAAAATCTATACATATTTCTTAGAGTTCGTCATAAAGGTTTGATTTTATGTTATCACTACTTTTTTATGGTTTTTGAATCAACAAAAAAAAAATGGCGTTATTATTTTTTTTTAAATTTCAACTAATTTTACTGGCGTGCGGTGGCCAAAAACGCTGATTTAGGGTCCCTTATACTACAGAGCAAAAATAGCAGTATTTATATGACATTTGAATTCACCTTTCAATTCTACACCAAATATTATTTTAAAACACTTTTTTCTCGTTTTTAAAGTGCACCATTTATTGATGCCAAAACATTTTAAAAAGTCATGATATCCCAAAAACAAAGAAACTTTATACTTTTCTGACGAACTCTTATATTTATATTAATAATATAAAGAAAGTATATACCCTATGGGGAATGAGGAGTCAATCGACCTAAAAGTGACTGGTTAAAGAAGGACTTATCACAGGACTGGTATAATTTATTACTGAAATGTGTTAAGCAGTGTCAACTGTCCTAAAATTACCAATACTGTGACTGGTAAAGGGAGGACATACCACTTAACCAGAATGTTTATTAACAAGAAAGAGCCAATTGGCCAGAATTTTACCCATTGGAAGCTGTTTAGTTTTCGTTTATTTTTATGCCCATCTTTGGTTAGTCCTGTGGCATGCCACGCAGGACCGGTCCCATTCCCCATTGGGTATATTTGGAAAGACCAGAAAATTTTCTTTTTAATACCGTTTAAAAATTTAAAATCTGTTAAAAAATTAATGAGTTAAAAAATGTTTAAATGCGCCAGTCGCAAAAAATACTCTGTTACCGTTATCTCGAAAATTTGAGGGTATATTGCAACTTCTTAAACCGGTTTTGTGAATCACTCAGCTAGACGTACAACCAACACTGGGTCACTTGAAAAGTGATTGGAATTTTTGTTTTTTGTAGCACCGTGTTAATAAATTTCATTTAAATAATATCAAGTAAACATTACACATGTTTTCTATTTGCAATATAACAGAATTATTAGTAAAAAAAAAAATACAATTGCTATTGAAAATTATAGTTCCTTATAAATTATTTAAAAATATACTCGTATATATTGACTCTCACGCTGTTTTATTTGCCAAAATTAAAATATAAAAAATAATTTAAACATTTGTGGAATGTTACCGGTTAAAATATAGCTTGCCGAGTTTTTTCAGGGATGGCAGGCAATGCCGCTAAAGTACCGTTATAAATTCAAAGCCATTTCAACTGACTATCGCCAAAATACCGTTAGCGATATTATTAAAATAGCGTTATCCTTAAACTGACAAGAGCAGAAAAAATAATCGCTGTAAGAAAATATATTTTCCCAAAGTGTTGGCTAAATGATAGGGCTAAAAATATTGTTGTGCATTGATATAAACATTTTCCCTAAGGCCAACTATATTTAGCGAAGTTGAATTAAGGCAGGCGCCGATCCAGGAAAAGGTTTTGGGGTTGGAACTTGGAGTATTTTTAATTAATTTTTTAATGTTTTTTACATTTTTGTATTGAAAAATATCATTTTGTGGGAGGAAATTTCCCATTTTCTCTCCCCTCGGAACCGCGCCTGGTTAAGGGAATGAGCGATTGTATGTAAAGAAATTGAAGCACCCATATTTAGCTCAAATCAACTTTCGTAAAGTTCCATCTCTATTTATTTTAGTGTCCGACAGACGACTTCGGCAAAAAACGATATGTGGTCGGTGCCAATATAGACAAATTTTGATATTGAAAACAGGTCACTGACGAAGGTTCAATACCAGAAACTGCGCAGTCTGATTCAGAAAAAATTTAAAATCCATAATGCTTTAAATCCATAATGCTTTAAAAACGGACAAGTCTTCGGTCGGACATTAATTAATTTGGGTAATTTCTAAAAACTGATACAAAAAAAAAAATATAGAATTAATTCGCAAATCTAGCGAAAATTTTCAAATTCAAATAAGTTAAATATGGTCGTTATAAAATTTGAAGAAAAATTAATCTAAATTTTGAACCGAATTTATAAAATTTAAGTCAATTGTGGTTCAAGCTTTAAAATAAAGAGTTTTTTATACAGGTATATAACTTTAAGTTGGCAACACTTTTTTAACTGGCGGCCATTTTGTCAGCTGTCAAGTGATTAATGTTTAGTTTGGTTTGGCATTTCAACATGAATATACTTACGACTGCCATCGCCATGGATAACAATCTTGTCGCGATGCGGTGGCTTAAGTGTTCTGGGGTTTGTATGCTGATACAAAGCACTGAAACATTGCGCACTTGTGCTCCTGCTCCGGTCTTTGTCTTAGTGTACTAAAAGCTGCAAGGAACATGAACTAATGGTTATCCTCCCCCCTCTCTAATTCCTCTCTTCCACTATTGCCTTACTAATCCTTCTTCAGTCCTCTGTATCCTCTTCCTTTATCCCCCACTTGTAAGGTCAAGGTGGTTGGTAGCAGTGCCGATGTCCTGAATGGCTAGTTAGTGGTAAAAGATGACTAGTCGTTAACAGCTCCCCTCCAACGCCAGGGCACGGGTTGGTTGTAACACTTTTTGCCTAGTCCATGTACGCCGTCACTGCATGGTACGGTCCATCCCCTTACGTGCCTACTCGTGGGACCAAAAATGAATTTTAAAAACAACAACAACAAAAACAACGACAACAACAAGAGCAATATAAAGATGGCTAGCGGGTTGCCTTGCAACTCGTCCGAAGATGACCTACTGGCTTCCAGTCAGGAGACGGTGGTTAACTTCCCAGGCACTGAGGGTACACTCCATAGTACTCCAGCGTCTCACCAGACAACATCTCAGGCAATATCCCAGCCTGGACAGGTCACCTCGGCAGGTGACTTGCCCAAGCGTAAGCGGAAGAAAAAATCCTCAGGCGACGTATGGAAGTCTAGATATTCAAGAGCGAAGTTTATTCTTGACAAAATTGCCAAGAACGCTTTGAATGGGACCGTTCATGAACGCGATGAAGAGGACCGCGTAAAATACCAAGCTGTGGTGGATGAGTACCTTAAGCGAAAGGAGACCGCACCCAGCACATCAGGCACGTCAAAGAAGGTAGAAGGGGCAAAGCGAAATCGCTCACAGATTGAGGGTGACAAATCGCCGAAGCGGAAAAAGGTCCACGAGCAGAGAACCGTTTCGCAGCCTATTTCTACCTCTCGTAGACCCTTTAATGAGGTTGTAAGGGATCATTTGCTTGTGGCTCTAGCAAATGTCAGTGGTGGGTTGCCTTCGCCTGTAGTAACAGAATGGAGTGCTATCGAATCCAGTTGTCAGAACTCGTGATGGCTCACGTGATCTCCAACAAGGATAGTCCGGTACCTCGTTTTGACTCCAGTGAAATTCACAGGGGATACAGGTTAATCAAATGTATGGACTTGTTCTCCCTGGAATTCCTCAGCAAATGCGTCACTACGATAAGCGATGCATGGGATGGCCTTATCTTAAAGCTTATCCCCGCTGCAGAAATTCCAGCTAGACCTCGTGCCAGAATTTGGTTACCAAAAATGGCAATGGACAACCGCAGGCTGCTAGAATGCCTCAAGGCTCAAAATCCTGAGGTTCCTATGAATGACTGGTCTGTCATCCGGGCAGAGGAGCCTCAGAACAACAGCATGAGCTACGTGCTTGTCATCTCCGAACAGGGTGTGTCAGCACTCGAGAAGGTGGGCAACAAGCTCTTCTTTGGTATAAGGGAGGCCAAGGTAAAGGTTTTCCGTCCTTCTGGGTCGGGTGGTGTCGACGGAAAAGATGAAATCGATGACGCCAACCAGCTGCTCGATAAGATGCAGCTCGAAGAACCCCCCAATATATCGAACAAAGATGGGAAAGCTAAAGGTCGTGCAGATTAATCTGCAGCATTCCCGGATTGCTACAGACAACCTGCGGGTTCTTCTAGCCGAGGAGGACCTTGACATAGGCATCATCCAGGAGCCCTGGGTCAATGACTCACAGGTTAAAGGGTTTCAGGGTGCCCCGTACTCAATACTATACATCAACCATAAGGGTAAGCCAAGATCCTGTATAATAGCTAAAAAGAACATAAAGATTTTTCTATGCTCTCAATTTAGCTCAGCTGACCTTACTGTTGCGAAGGTTGAAATGACAGGTGGCCGCAATATCACTATTGCCTCCTGCTATATGGCTCACAATCGAGATGCCCCGCCAGAAGAAGTGAGGTTCCTGTTGTCCTCCATTGCTGCAGAAGATACTTTGATCCTGGGCTGTGATGCCAATGCCAGGCACACAATCTGGGGTAGCACTGAAATCAACGAGAGAGGTGAGTCTTTTCTTGATTTTATTAACACTAACAATCTCAATATATGTAATTCTGGTACTAACCCAACTTTTATATTTCCGAGTTCCGATAACTATAGGGGTTGGGAGGAAGTTCTAGATATCACAGCTATCTCAGGTAATTCTCAGGTACGTGTTGAAAAGTGGAGGGTATCCGATAAGAAGTCCTTTTCGGATCACAATTGGATACTTTTCGATATCAACACGAACGTTAGGGAGAGCGTTTGCTTCAGGAATCCTAGGAGAACTGTTTGGCCTAAGTTCAATAGGATTCTTAGGACGAAGCTGTGTAGGGGGCCAAGGGTCGAAGAGACAATCGAAAGTCTCGAGGACTCTGTAGGGGTCCTGGAAAAGGCCATTGATGTGGCGTTCAAAGCTTCCTGCCCTCAGACTAGGGCAAGGAAGAGTTTTCCTCCCTGGTGGAATTCTGAACTGTCAGAGCTTCGGAGGGAGACACGAAGAGCTTTCAACACTAGCTATTCCAGCAGACAGTGGAAGCCATACCGCGACAAGCTGAAGGTGTACAAGAAAGCATTGGCGTTGGCAAAGCGGAACTCATGGAGAGAGTTCTGCGAATCCATAGACAACACTAGGGACACTGCTAGACTTAGCAAGGTGCTGGCAAAGGGTCACTCTAACCCTACTTATGTTAAGAGGGGTGATGGATCCTGGTCAGAGTCATCGGCTGAGTCGTTGGAGATCCTTCTGAATATTCATTTTCCTGGCTGCTTGGATGCAGATACCTTGGACAATGACCAACGTAGCCGCTCTAGGGGCGCTTCAAATGGGATGGAAAACGAGATAATTACACTTGATAGGATAGCCTGGGCAATTGGCAGTTTCTCCCCATATAAATCGCCGGGTCTGGATGGCATTTTACCGATAATGCTGCAGAGGGGTCAAGATTTGATTACTCCCTGGCTGCTTGTGATATACAGACTTTGCCTCTCTCTTAACTACGTGCCCGTAAGCTGGAGGAAGGTTAAAGTAGTTTTTATTCCTAAAATTGGCAAATGTGGTCACGAGGCTGCAAAGGACTTTAGGCCAATCAGTCTCTCATCTTTTCTACTGAAGACGTTGGAAAGACTCATTGACGTACATATAAGGCTGAAACTCGAGGGATCGCCTCAACTTTCGGGTAGTCAACATGCGTATATCAAGGGACGCTCAACGGAAACTGCACTCCATGAGGTTGTGAGAGTGGTGGAGAGATCCTTGGAATTTGGACAATACACACTGGCCGCCTTTCTGGACATAGAGGGGGCTTTCAACAATGTCACGACCAATGCAATACAGGGAGCCCTCGTGGATCTGGGCGCTGAGACTTTCATCAGCGACTGGATAGTGAACATGTTGGACTCCCGTGTTGTCAGTGCTAGTCTGGGAAATAGCGAGTTGTCAAAGCAGGTCAGGAGAGGTACACCTCAGGGTGGTGTGATCTCGCCCCTGTTATGGCTCCTTGTTATTAACTCAGTTCTCGTCACGCTGGATGATAAGGGTGTTAAGGTTGTCGCTTATGCGGACGATGTGGTGATATTGGTATCAGGGATGTTCTTGGACGTGATTAGCGATATTATGACCAGCGCTCTGGATACTCTCAGTAGCTGGGCCACCAGTTGTGGCTTAGGAGTGAATCCGAGTAAAACAGAACTGGTACTTTTCACCACTCGGTCCAATTCGGGCTTCAGACCTCATCTTGGACTCTAAACTATCATGGCGACTTAACACCGAGCACAGGGTCAGGAAGGCAACGGTAGCCTTCTACTCCTGTAGGAGGATGTTTGGTTCAAGGTGGGGTTTGAGTCCGAAAATGGTGCTGTGGATGTACATGGCTATTGTGCGTCCAATACTGACATATGGCTCTATCGTGTGGTGGACTGCGACCACTAAGAGGGTGGTCACGGATCGTCTGTATAGGGTGCAGCGCTCTGCTTGCATTGGGGTCACGGGCGCGATAAGAACTTGCCCCTCGGAGGCTCTCAATGTAATGCTTCACATTATCCCTGTTGATTTGCATATAATGGCGGTTTCTTCTAGCAGCGCAGCGCGGCTTGCTGCAACGGGTTCCTGGAAGTCCAGGACCTATGGACATGCTAGGCTTCTTGATGGACTTCACCCACGTGTGGGATTTGAGTCCGACTATGTTACTCCTAGATTGGATTTCTGCCGACCTTTTCGGGTTAGCTTTCCCTCCAGGCGGGAGTGGGATATGGGGGATCCAACTTTTGGTTTTGACATCAGGGTATATACCGACGGCTCAAAGATGAGTTGTGGTGTAGGCTCCGGGGTCTTCTCGGGTGAGTGTAACTTGCGGTGTTCTTTCAGGCTACCTGATCATGCTACTGTTTTCCAGGCGGAAATTCTGGCTATCAGGGAAGCCTGCAGACTCCTGTCTGAAAGGGGGGCTCGAGGGACAGTGGGCATCTTCGCCGATAGCCAAGCGGCTTTAATGTCCCTGAGCTCGTACGTCACATCCTCTGCTCTCGTTGGTCAGTGCAGGGAGGAACTGTCCAGGCTAAGCTGTCTATCCCAAGTTACTCTAGTTTGGGTCCCCGGCCACAGAGACCTCTACGGTAATGAAAGGGCAGACGAATTGGCAAGGGCAGGATCTGCCTTAAACGTCTCCACATCGGTGTCAGTCGCTGCACCGCTGGGGACTGTTAAGGGGGAAATTTTCCGGCACTACTTTCGCAGGGCGGGGGACAGGTGGCATAATTTGGATACCTGTAGGACCGCGAGACTTACGTGGCCCAACTACGACCTAGTGCGTACAAACTCTCTCCTGAGCAGGAGCAGGAGGGATGTCTCGAGGTTGACGGCTGTTCTGACCGGTCACTGGCTGATTGGTAGGCATGGCATTAGACTTGGGATTGTACGCGGTTCGCATTGTCGCAGCTGCGGCATACCGGGCGAGGAGGAGACTGTGGAGCATCTTCTCTGCGATTGTCCGGCGCTGCAGAATATTCGACTCCGGATCTTGGGTGACCATATACTGGACGACCTCTCGGTAATATCACGTGTGGGATTCGGTGATCTCATACGTTATCTTAACCGAACGGGGTGGGTCTAGTACTCCGGATACCAGTTCCTTACGGGTAGTGTGGTCTCTTCAAAACGGAGTCGCTTTTTGACTCTACTTGATGCTCACGAGTAGCGTGAGCTGCCACTTAAACCAACCAACCAACCATACTTACGACTGAACAACGCTTCAAAATTGTGCAAATTTATTTTGAAATTCATGGTTCTATTCAAAATACGTATAGCGCACAGCGTACATTTTACGGTCCATCAGAGCAATTAATTCGGAGCAACTATGGATCGTTTTCGCACCACGTTTACTCTAAATTATAATATGCATCCACAGAGACGTCGTACAGTGCGTACAGAAGAAGTCATTGCTGCTGTAGAGCGTAGCGTAGAGGAAGAACCCAATCAGTCTATATCCGTCAATGGTGACCGCTATAGAGCCATGATTACTAACTTTTTCGTTCATCAATTGAACAGCCATGATGTGCAGGAACTGTGGTTTCAACAAGACGGAGCAACATGTCGCACAGCTCGTGCCACAATTGATTTATTGAAGAAAACGTTAGGTAACCGCATAGTTTCATGCTCGTGAATGACCTGCAAGATCGTGCGATTTAACGCCGCTGAACTATTTTCTGTGGGGATATGTGAAGTTGCTAGTCTACGCCGATAAGCCCGAAACGATTGACCACTTGGAGGACAACATTCGCCGCGTTATTGCCAATATACGGCCTCAAATGTTGAAAAAAGTCATCGAAAATTGGACCTCCATATTAGACTACGTCCGAGCCAGCCGTGGCGGTCATATGCCAAAAGTCATATTTAAATGCTAATTTAAAAAAATCATCTTTGTTTTATTCCATTTCAAAGTTTTATACCTCTATAAAAAACACCCTTTACCTATACCGAAATATTTAAGTTATTTAATGTTACCCTTAAAACTCTTCTAGAGTTGTGTTTCATTTAGCCATGCTCCCATGTTTAGCATAGATCTAGGTCCATAAATTAAATAGATGCAAAGAAAAATGTTGTGGATTACCTTGAAACGCCCAAAGAAAATATTCAAAAACATTTTGAAAACAATTAAAATTGTATAAATGTAATATTTTTATTTAGAACTAAAACAATATTAATGAATTATACTTTATTAACGCCTGGGATTAGAAATTGGTACATTTATCTAGTGAAACTAATATTTTTTTTAGTTAAATGCTTATTTCAATGCTGGTTCACTGTAAAAATAAATCATTTTTGACATATAGGCTGGTAATATAAGAAAGGTCCATGTAAAAGTTTAAAAACTCGAATATTTGTTTTTGACATTCAAATTTAAAAAAAAAAAAATTACATATTGGCATTCAAAAGAGACATAAATCAAGGACCTTATTCTAGTGGATATACTAAGGCAAAAATTGCTATTTAATTATTCCATTTTCAATGAAACGGATCAATAAAATATGTTGAAAAATAGGCTTTCAGTACCGATATATTAACATTAGTCTAATAAATTGTAAGTTTAAATGATTCTTACATATCATTAAAGAAAAATATGGAACAAAGTCATTTTAAGCGCAAATGAAAGCAAAATATAATAATGATAAAGGGTGTAAATGACTCGAACAGACCGATTATAGCACTCTTATTTCTTTATTACTGACCTTTTATCGATTTATTCTCAACTATAGTATAGTTATATTGAATAAAAACTGACAAGTGTGGTCTAAAAAAAACATTTTTTCTACTATAAAAATTAACGTTTCAATTTACTTTAAAACAATATTTCAAAAATGTGAAAATTTGCAATAATTTTTAAACTTGAAGTATTTTTGTAAATTTTAATACTATTTAAGTACGCTTACAAATAAATATATCTCACTTTAAGTCGTTTCATGGTACACTACATTCCCCTAATTATATAATTCTGGAGTTGAGATTTCTGAGTTAGTTAACTTACATATTTTTGATTTTTGTTCACAAGAACGACTCTAGCTCCTGTGGGCGCACACTTGTGCAAAATTATTAGCTATGTTCTCTTATAGAAAATTAAGAACAAAGTTAATCCTCTCTCGCCACATACATATTTTTGATCCCCGTCAGTTAGCATAAGTTAACATAAGAAGTTTAACATATCGCTCATTTACTGCAAGACTGACATAACTCAAAAAAGACGATTTTGCAGAAAACGAGTATAAAGTTTTCAATCCATATCTGCCTCGCTCAACCCTTTCTTTATTTATTTCGTAGCGTTTTTTATAAATAGGGGGATTTTAATGTATTTTTCTCTTAGTGAGAATTGTGTGCGAATTCGTTAATTATCGAGAGAGCCGTGAGTAGCACAGTTTCTCTATGAACCCACTTTAAATAAAAAATAAAATATTTTATCCTCTATCTCGAAAAGTATACATGATATTAATATGACATTTTTACACAATATAAAGCATCATGTAACTTATTAATCTGCATCATTAACTCAACAATCGCATTTTTTGAGTTATGACAGTCTTGAAGTAAATGAGCGATATGCTAAGAGTTCATACAGACAAAAGAAAAAGATTTATGCAATTTAATAGTAAACAGAGAACAAATAATTTTGCTACAAAACAGCCCTGATCGGAGTTAAATTGTGAAAATAGAGCCATGATTTTTTAGCTTCTCACTTTCACCTTTGTAAAAAAAACTGTAGATATGATATTAGTTACATACATAAGTTTATGAAATTAGATATAATTTGATGTAATTGTTGAGAGAAACTAAAAAAAAAATGTTTGTATCAACTTTTATCTAATAATACCGAATTATATCTAATTCAATACAATTATATATAATACACAAAAATTTGTATGGGGACAAAATTCTGATGAAATTGTACAAAATTGTGTTTAATTGCATCGAATTAGATCTAATTCGATACAATTTGATATATTTTAGATACAATTATATGTTCTCATTTTCCGGATCAAATTTGATCTTATCTAATTTATAAACGTATATAATTTAATGAAATTTGATGAGGCTCCACATGAAGTTTTTTTTTCTTGGGATGCTATCACAATAATTGTTATATTTTAATTGCTTTTTCATAAAACTTTCTTTCAACAATTTCCATTCCATTCATTGGTATTATTTTAAACAAATACCCCAAAAAAGACAAACAATTTTTCAATTCAAGTTTAAACTGTTCATTGAACCATATTGAAACTGTAAATATCTATATACTTGTTTAAAAGCCTCAAATGATTGTGGTTTACTTGTCTTTAAACTAAAATCTATTTTTACCATTATTTTTTATGTTATTAATTTAAAAATGAAATAAAAAAAAAAATACTTTGTATAAAAAACAAATAACTGGCGCCAAATATTTGCTTTAATTTCAGTCATTGAACATGTGCTGTTTGCATACAAAATTGGCTTGATATCGTCGTCGTTGCGATTTAAAATAAGAATAAACAAAATAAAAAACATAAAAATGTTGAAAGAATATTAATAAATATGTAAACTTTTGAAATTATTTCTTTTTTTATGTACTTACAAGATGATTTTTAAGATGGGAATGTTTAAGACAAGGTCATATAATAACACAGTACAGTGAGTTAAAAAAAATGCGTACATAATCTAAAAAAATATATATCGGTCTTCCACGATATATCGTCCAAAATCTGACCTTGGGTCTTCTAATTTAAAGTGTTACAAATTTAATAAAAAGTGATAAGTGATTTATTTTAAAATTTTTTGCACTCACGCAAAAAAAATATTGTTAAAGAAAAAAAGTATAATAGAATTATAAAGAAAAAATTTAAACAAAATAAACGTGCTTTTAAGTTTGTAGTACGAAATAATCATAACGTGTTTGCTATAATCATAATATGGTAAGAAATTATGACGAAATTCTTTTTCATGATTATAGGACTAGGACTATAATATGGATATAATGCAGATATTCCCTATGGGGAATGAGGAGTCAATTGACCTAAAAGTGACTGGTTAAAGAAGGACTTATCACAGGACTGGTATAACTTAATACTGAAGTGGGTTGAGCAGTGTCAATTGTCCTAAAATTACCACTTCTGTGAATGGTAAAGGGAGGACATACCACTTAACCAGAATGCTTATTAACAAGAAAAAGCCAGTTGGCCAGAATTTTACCCATTGGAAGCTGTTTAGTTTTCGTTTATTTTATATGACATTTCCCTTTTTCGGCAGTCTTGTAGTATGCCCATCTTTGGTTAGTCCTGTGACATGCCACCATGTGGTTTAAACAGAACAAATGACCCCCTCCTATGACAAGCCAATGTTAAAGTTGCCAGTTATTTACACAGGGTAGGGCTTAGTAGAGGACCGTTCTCTGGCACGAAGGGACCGATCCTGTGGCACACGCAGAACCGGTCCCATTCCCCATAGGGTTATGATTGCTGCAAACATGGTTTGATCATTATAAATGTATTGTGAAATTGTATTCTTAACAATATTTTTATGTGTAATCACATGTATAGCTTGACAGAATACAGAATATTTCACAAAGCTTATTCTTCAGAGCAAAGACAATTTGATTACATACGTTATGTTAAACCTAAGCTTATCAATGTGTAAATTATTTAATCAAATATACTATTAAAAAAATATGCATAACTTTTTAATCCAGCTTCAACAGAATGATGGAAGAATACTGTAGAACTCATATTATGATAAGTCATAAAAATTTCCAGAACCATAATATGATAATACGGGGTTCTATTTGGAACAATAATATGGTAATCTAATTATCATATTATGATACAGAAACAGATAAGAGTATGGTTGCCACAACCATAATTACATGGTTGTCGCAATCATAAATAACAAAATGTATGATGCTCTTCGAATATGGTTACCTCAACAATGTTTTTTATTTACCTCAACAATGTTTTTTATTTATTTTTATTTTTATTTATTGCTAAGTATGCAAATATTTTTTTTATAATTTTGTTTTGTATAACTTAGTTATTCATTAGCATACAGAAATCGGAATTAATTTCATCATAAAATGGTCCACAATAAATTTATATCTATTGCCTTCATTTTTCTATTGGAATTTACAAAAACGAATTTCGAAGATACTTTCCTCGAACGTTACTTTTACACAAAGTCTCAAAACATGGAAAATATAGATTCTCAATATTATTTTAAGATGTTAATAAACTAAATTGATTAAGAAATAATTAAATGGCAGCACTTCAAAAAAATTCTTATTTAATAGTAATTCACCCGTGGGAGTTGTTTCAAATTATGATTTTTTTACAGGTTATAAAAAATGTGTCAGAATGGACCAGTTTAAAAAAAGAAAGATTTGCATTTTCATGTACTAGGTATATACAAAATATCTTACAACTAACAAAACTTTCATAATTTTGAGAGCTTCCTATAACGAAAACGTCTCAAAATATTTAAATTTATCAAAAACTCGTAACTTCACTAACAGAAAAACGCCTTTACTGAATTTTGTATGCAATAACTTAAAATTCATTAAAAATTTATATATTTAAACAGTATTAATTTCATTACAAACCAATAAAACAAATTTTGACAAATACAAATGAAAATCACCCTTATAGTGAATTAAAAACATCTAACATTTTTTAATACTAGAAATCAATGTAAGAAATTTATATTACAAATGAATACAATAGGGATACAACTTTTGCATTTTTTTTAGTATCAATTCTCCCAAGGCCTGTTCGGGTAGGGCATAAAAACTGATTAAAAATGTGATATTACTTTTTATCCATTGGTTAAAAATGTTCACGCACCAAACGCGTTGAAGTTTTAAGTTTAACCCTTAAACCACTAAGACCGTCTACAGACGGCCATCACTTAAATCCAATTACATTAAAATTTAAAATATCCCAGTGGCTTAAGGGTTAAATACATACAGTTGTGTTTTCCAAATTAGCCCACCCAGCATGGCATTTTCTTTTTCATATTTTTGTATATCATATATTTGTCATATAGTTTTTAATATTTTAATATAAATACAATGTACTAATTTAAATACATGACTTGCCCTAATTTCACTGTTAATTTTGACCCTCAAATAATAAATAATTTTTCCCTACTTTGAGGACTCTTAGCAGGAAAGTGGAATCAGATTGAGATTTACCGCACTCCACATTTTTTTTTGCCCAAACCCTCACTTACAAATTACGTTCGGACATACACAATCATACTTGAGTGTGGTCATCAAAGGGTTAAAAGTCAGGTTAACATATTATGGCAATTAACAGAAACATTGGCAACATTGTATTTTATATATATTCAAATAAAAAAGTTAGTCGCTAATGTCAGCAAAATCCTTTGCTGAAAATCAGCGAGCTGATTTTTAGCAACAAAATTAGTAGATTCAGCAAAAGTTTTGCTAACACTTAGTAGATTAGAAATTAAAAAACTCCTGCTAAAAATTAATAAAATTTTTGCTGAATATTAGTAGACTGAAAAAAACTCAAAATTTTTTTACAAAAATTATACTTTAGTTAATTTATTTGCTGAAAATCATAAAACATTTTTTTGTGATTCTTTTTAAAATAATTTACAATACGTTACAAAATATAAAAATGTTCATACTCCTAAATTAACGATATTAATTAATGTAAACAATTGAAATAATTCTATATAACATAAACTACTTTGAACTACTTACATCAATTATTGTCTAAATGATGCTATCTTTTAAAGAAACGCAAATGCCGCAGAGAATAATAGAAACAAAACGAAAAAATAACAAAATATAACATATACAACATAAGAAAAAGGAAACAGAAAAATCTACCTAAGATGCATGTCTTTGTCTTTCGCTTTAGTGTGTCTACCTATTGCATATTTGTTTGCAATTTGACCACACAAGATTATTAATATATATAAACATTTAGTTTACAAATACACATTTAATCTTCATTAAATTTAAATATTTTATTTAAGCCGGTGACGACGCAAAATTTAAGTTGTTTTAATCCACAATTTTGTTTTATGTATGAAAAACAGATACAAAAATCTTCCATGGGTGATTTTTTTATATTATGTCTTACTATAGTTGTACTTTTTAGTATAATTTTCCTCGTCACTACTACATCGTGACATGCGCGACATCTAATTCATTCTGAGTATATCTTTCAGTCTGGTTGTCGTTCACACTATTGATGTGCTAATCAACACAATTTTTTTAGCAAAACAAATTAGTAAAACATTAGTAAAATATTAGTAAAACATTAGTTCAAAACAGTTAAGTTCTGAATAAGTATAACTAAAATTTTAGTTTAAAACATAATTTTAGCAAAAAATTTGCTGAAAAATAGTATACCTAATTTACAAGATGTTTGACTAACTTTTCTACTAACTTATTTTTTTGAGTGTACAATATATTTCACCAATATATATATTTTTAAAAGATTTTAAATTGAGAATTAAATATTTCGAAACATTTATGCAAATCATCGGCTGAGTATTGCTTTGCCGTATGTTTACGGCAAACGCTGTGCATATACGGCAAAACAATACTAAGCCGATGAAATGGCGAAATTTTATCATGGTTCATACAAATTTGTTTTAATACATAGTTATTTCTCTTTGTTTTAACTATTTCCTAAACTTGAGAATAATATCATTTTAATACCAAAAATAGTGAATTAATTATATTGAATTACATATTCGTGAGTTGTTGTTTATACCATGTTTAGACAAATGCATGTTAAAAGGTCTAATTTCAATATATAAATGAAAGCAATTACATTTTATCAGGGATGGCAGGCAATATCGCAAAAATACCGTTATCGATTTAAAGCCATTTCAACTGACTATCGTTATCCCTAAAATAACGTTACCGAAATAATTAAAATATCGTTGTCCGTAAAATACCGTTACCGATATAAATGAAATACCGATATCTTTAAAATACCGTTGCCGTAATAACTTAAATAGCGTTATCGCTAAAATACCCTTACCGATATAATTGAAATAGCGTTATCCTTAAAATACCCATACCGAAATATGAATACCTTTATTTTTGAATTTAAATCGAGATCAGGAAAAATAATCGCTGTATGTACTAGGATGGGGCGATTAGTATGGAAGGAAAAAAATCTTAATGTGCGCTTAGCGTTTCTGATTCTTGGGATTGTACTGAGCAAAAAAGTCCACTAGACCATACGTCTACGGTGAAAATCGAGCTTCCAGATTTTGACTTTACGGCAAAAAAGCGCTATTTTCAAATTAAAAATTAATCCCTTAAACCTTGAATAAGCACCTTTAACTTGGATAAGCTCCTCCTACTTCCTGAGATATGTCCATCCCACACATTGTTGCTTTCACAAAATATGGCTAAAAAGTCAAAATCTGGAAGCTCGATTTTTACCGTAGACGTATGGTCTAGTGGACTTTTTTGCTCAGTACAATCCCAAGAATCAGAAACGCGAAGCGCCCATTAAGATGTTCAAATCGCCCCACCCTAATGTAGAGAGACATATTTTCGCAAAGTTTGATCATTAACTAGCCAGTCATTTGAATTCGGTCATGATGAGTTTGAAAATATTAGTTTGCATGGATATTAAGGTTATCATTTAAAAAGTGATAACGAAATAACTAAAATAACGTTACCCTTTAAATACCATTACCGAAATAACTAAAAAACCGTTAACCTAAAATAGCATTACCGACATAAGTAAAATACCGCTATCGCTAAAATAACATTACCGAAATAACTTAAATATCGTTATCTCTAAAAAGCCTTTACCGGAATAAAAGAACTTAGAGTTACCCTTATCGATACCCGCTTCGAATCGGTTGCCATCCATGCATTTTATAGTATTAACAACCACTACATTATTTTTTATCGACACGTTCTTTTAATTAAAAATGATTTTAAAATATCAGTTCAATTTTATAGAATATCGTGACTTTGGAAAATTTATTAAAATTATGTACTTTATATTATAATTTTGTATTATGATGTCGACAAAATATCTATAGTAGTACAAAATTTAAAAACTATCATTCCAAATAGACTTTTTCTCAAATAATTATAAAAAGTTGTTAACAGAAGATTTTCTTTGGAAACTTTAAACGAAAACCAATTAAATAGTTATTATATAAGATTGACGAAGGATTTAGGAACCCCTAAAATGATATTGATTTGAAAATAAAAACAAAGTGTGAACATTTTACAAGATAATGTTTGACAGTTTAAAATATAAAAATTGAGTTCCATTAGATTCTAGCAAACACATTTTAACCCCTAAAAAAAGAACATCATTTAATTTTATAGACAATTTTTAAAATAAATATTTCTTCTTTGTAGAGCAATTGTTGTATGACCCCCTCAATTGGTTATGGCACACGTGCTAAAGTCATAATTTATGATTAAATTAGAAAATTGAAAATTATATTGGGGTGATGTTAATGACAAATGTGCCAAAAATTGTCACAACAATACTACGGAAAAAATTTTTTTGTAGGTACACATTTCTTTTTTTTTTTTAAACCACACTCAAATAAGTTTGACGGTAGAATCTACTAAAAATGACAGGTAAACACACAAATAAATGCAGCTAAAAAGGTTATTTAACTTTAAAATAACTAAAATTTTGCTATTTTTAACCGTTGAAAAAGAACTAAGCAAATTTTTACATCACTTCACAATTTTGAGAAAACCGCGATTAAAAACGTAAAAAATCGCGTTTTTCACCATTTTTGAAGCTGTGCACACAACACATCCGAACAGCTTAAGCATTTTTATTACGATGCTAGATATACTGAACTTTATTCTCTATAATGAGTTACTAACATACGTTTGAAATTTCTTTATTATTATAGGTAAAAATTGCATTTTAAAAATACTCCAACAAAAAAATTGCCAAATATTACATTTTTAAAAATAGTCTAGGCCATGCATCCGAACAGCTTTTATTTCTTTTTTTTGGGTCACGATATAAACTTTCAACTTTCTTTTTTTAATGTCGGCGAAAAACGTTAAAGTTATTACTCCAACTTCGTTTAAATTGCATTTCAAATATAAGCTATCTTTAAAAGAAAGAAACAGGCATCCTTCATCGATAAACCAAAGCGTGAAAAGCCAAAAACAGTACGTACACCCGAGAATATTGCTGCTGTGGCAGAAAGTGTGCGTGAAGCGCCATCAACATCAATTCACCGTCGTTCTCAACAATTGAACATTTCGGAGACATCATTGAGACGAATTTTGCATAAAGACCTTGGTATGACACCGTTGGACTATTATTTGTGGGGTGCCGTCAAAGATAAGTGTTACGCCAACAAGCCAGAGACAATTGGCGCTTTAAAGGACAATATTCGTGAAGCCTTTGGTGAAATACAGCTGTACACAATCGATAGTGTGCTTAAAAATTGGACCGATCGTGTAGGCTACTGCATGTCCAGCCGAGGCAGCCATTTGATTGAAATTATTTTCCATTATTAACCGGAAGGATTGTACTTTCAAATAAAAAAAGAAATTTGAGAAAATATTCAGTAGTTTTTTTTTATAGCATTTTCAAAAAAAAAAAAGTTATTTGGTGGACCCTTCAGATTTTTCTATGTTTAAAAGTGAACTTTAACCACGGTTTTCTAAAAATTTGGAATCAGGGCATCAAAAGTATGTAAATAGCAAGTCTGAATTCAAACCAAGTCTGAATTAAAAAACAACGTTATAATTATTTATAGTTAGAAACCAACGAACATTTAGACTAAATAAGAACCAAGGTACTCAACATCTGTTAAATTTTATATGCCAACTGGTTTTAAGAGAAACAGTTTTTAGAGGGTTTTTAATGCAAACTTTTTAGAATGTATAAACAAAATTTTGCATTAGTTATGCAGAGAATACATCAAACAATGCAAATTTACTTTAAAATTTAATTGAAATTGCTTAAAAGTAAGAAAATTAATTAATTAAAAGTACCACTATTAACACATTTTTTTGAAACTCTCTTAAAACCAGTTCAGGTTTTTAAAAGAGAGCGCGGAAAACGGATTGTTTAAACAAATGAAAGTTTAAATGAGAAAGAAACATGCGTAATGGATTATAAATTTTCAATTTTAAAAATTAAATAGTTGCTTAGTTCCACTAAAGGCAATATACTTTCTACCACTGATCCGTTTTTGTGGTTAACAAAATAGTACTGAAGTACTAAAAAAAGAGATTTATAATTCACAAAAAAAATATCGCATTGATCCATAATACCGACCTATAAATTATTTTGTATGATAAGGATGTGTAAAGTTTGATTTATATTTCTGCTTTGGAAAAAATCTTCTACTTGAAAATTTTGCGAACACAAAACTTGATTTTCTTCCTCAGTAAGTGTTGTTTTTTTACCTAGCGTTTTAAATTTACAAAGGGTCCACCAAATAACTTTTTTTTTTGAAAATGCTATAAAAAAAAAAACTACTGAATATTTTCTCAAATTTCTTTTTTTATTTGAAAGTACAATCCTTCCGGTTAATAATGGAAAATAATTTCATTCAAATGGCTGCCTCGGCTGGCCATGCAGTAGCCTACACGATCGGTCCAATTTTGAAGCACATTATCGATTGTGTGCAGCTGTCTCTGGCTTGTTGGCGTAACACTTATCTTTGACGGCACCCCACAAATAATATTTAGTCCAACGGTGTCAAATCGCAGCTCCGAGGTGGCCAAACGACATCAGCTCTGCGGCTGATAATGTGATCTTCAAAAACAGGGCGCAAAACATCGAGTGTAGCTTCGGCTGTGTGGCACGTAGCGCCGTCCTGTTGAAACCTGTTGCGTATACACAACCATATTCGTTCAGCGGAAGGATAAAACTAATTATCTGCCAAATCAGACATGAGCTAAGTATTACCATTCACTAAATAAGCACTAGTTGAAAAAAACCTTAGATGGCGGACCCTTTATGTTCCAAATTTAGGTTCATAAAAAGCATACATTTTTTTAATATTTATATGTTTTATAAATTAATTACAAGTAGTAGTCCTCAGGGACTTGAGTCGGATAAGGGAATCATTTTCCCTTATCCGAATCTTCTTTTCGACCTAACCTAATAGTATTAAAATAAAAAGTGCTAATCTCTAAACCATTTTAAATTTTTTTGAAATTTTTAATCAAAAACTTATTAGATAAAATTATATTAAATTATATATAATTTTATCACATTTGTTAGAAACATTTTTCGGATCAAATTATATGAGATTAGATCCCATTCGATACCATGATATCAGCTTATTTTGCGGATCAGATGAGGTGTGATGTGATGTTTCGTTATATGTGATACTATATATAATCATATATGATTATATCGGAACTTTTTCGTCGTTTGTTTGTTTGTTTTGGCAGTTGTTACATTTCATATAAAAATAATTGTAATCGCAGTCAACAAAAACAACAACTACGGACTATTACACAAGCAACTGTCATGAAGTAGCTGTGTAATTTGTTTGAGTGTACTCTATGACAGTTTTTGTGTATATATTTCATTATAACTGGTAAAATTGGTGTAGGTATGTAGGTGGTTGACAATATTAGTAATATAAGCCTTTTATTATAAAAACATTTTCAGGGGGGGTTATTGTAATAGATTTAAAATCGTATATCCTTTTTTATGTTTATATTTTTTTTTGAAATATATACAAGGGTTTTTTGGTGTTTGGTTTATTTGTATTTTTTGGTTTGTTTTACAAAACAATAAATAAATATTTATATCTTTTTGTTTTACTTTTAGACAGCTACAAATTTTATTTTAAAGTCTTTTTAGTACTTACACAAAGCCTCTCTATTATAAATAAATCATAGACTTTGGGTAAGAGATTTAAGATATAATATTAATTTTAAGGGGAGAAGGGGGATCATATTTAAAAACAAATCTATAACAAAACACATAAAACACGCATTAGTAAAAATGTTAAGATTAGGTTTCCAAAATATATTAACAATTTCGTGCTAAAATTTTATTGTCTTTGAACTTTTAGATCAAACTTTGTGAAAACAAAGATTTGTCACCATACACAGGGAGAATTTTCGAAGACGAAGTTGTTATTATGAAGCGAATGAAAAATTTCTTAATGTTTATGAAAAGAATCTTCATATTTTTATGATACTATTTTTAATGAAACTTTTTTATTAGGTGTAAACAAATTTTAATAAATAAATAAATAAAAAAAATTCATAAAATTTTATGAAAGACTGCATTCCGGAGTAAAATAAATTAATCTGATTCAACAAAGAATTATACAAAATTTGATGTAGACTTTTTCTAATTAAAATATAATTTGATGCGAAAAATGTTGGATCGTATTGTATATAAATGGATTGTATAACATTGAGTTTGATATAATCTGATACGATTCAATTCAGTGATAATAAATTAGTTAAATTTAATGCAGAGGCTAAATATTATGGCCCGATTATTAAGAACCCAATTTAAATTTAGCGTACAATTAAATATAAATGTTATATGCTTAACAATTAAAAATTTATATGTCAAACTAAACCACTATTTTTTGTGAATTTAAAATTAGTTACTGCTCTTTTTGTCAAACATTTGAAGATATATAAAAATATATTTAAAAATTCTACGATTCTGCATTAAAAAATTATTAAAAACTGTTTTTCGACTCGATCTAATACAATTTTAATGTATTTTTTTATGTTTTTTAATGTAAGTTTCATAAAAGTTTCCCATTGTTTATCCGTTTTTTATTTTGAATACATATTTGGAAAGTGTTTACATCCGCTAATAATTTCAATATAATAACCCTGCGGAATATGAACGGTCGATTGATCCAAAGTGACGATTTTGTGATACATGATTGGGTGGCACGTCACGAAACAGGCGAAACCGAAATTGTGGAGTACCAAAAAGTGTTAATTTGTGTGAAATGACCAATCACGTGACTATAGTAATGGTGACAAAACATTGACAAGTTGGTATCAGGTATATCATGTAACTGGAGAAATAGTAACATAACATTATAGTGTACTAAAGCAACTAAGGCCGATGCAGTTGAAGTTCTTACTGGTCATTGAACTGGTTCAATGAAAACATGGCAATTAGTGCCAAAGGATTCAGTCCCTTGACTGCTACAAATCGGATATAACACTGAAATAAACTTATTTTAAAATTGATTTTTGTTGTGCCTTTTTGAAGGTTTTTTGAACAGGTGACATGACACACTGTTTTGGATAAGTGCAGTGACTGTTTCCGGATGGGCTATTTAGCAACCCGTACATATTATGACACATGCTGAATAAAAAGTGTCAGGTTAATTGCTAATTATTTTTCGAAAGCCGGGCGACATGTACCCCTTAGACCAGTGCAGTGGAACGCCGCAAAACTATTCCTGTCAAACTATCCCTATCACAGAACACATTGCGCTTAATATGTGACTAGTTTTCTTTCAAAAATGTTTCTCCAGTTCTATGATACGTATACCTACACCAGCCACGTGATAAATTTTTTTCCACTGGTTCTGTGGCATATCACATTAATCCTAAAATGGTCATACTTTGACACTACCTACTTCTAACTTGTCCCGTAGCATATTCATTTCAGTCGGTACGGTGATAGGTTCCCTTAGTCAAGTTATTCGCCACATCACACAGTGCTCCACAGGTGGTATGAGAGGTTGATACACACAAAGTTCTAGTCACGTGACCATACCAGTGACTGGTCCATTTCTACGTAACGCGTAAACTAGAGACTTCGACGAATAATATCTTATATCAAATATGCAAAACCGTTGAATACTTCCTGAAATATTTGCAAAACAAATCAAAATTTAAAAAAATATATAGGCCTGGGTTCTATATTCCACTACGAAGTGAAAGTGGAATCGTTTTTAATTCCACATTTTCAATTCCGCTGTGTTCTGAAAAACGAGTGAATCGTTTTTTTCACGACGATTTCATTTTCATTTTGTTCTTAGCAACAACATAAAAAAATGCGGGGAAAAAACCAAATTATCACTTTAAAGTGAATGAAATTGCAATAAAGAAGAGTGCATTTTTTAACAAAAATAAAAATTAAACAAAAAAATACTTATTTTTAAAATAATATAAAATGAGTTTCGCAATTGTGATTTCCTGGTAGTTAATTAAAAAAGAAAAACAAAGAACGGAAAATCTAAATAGTAAAAGGCTTCGTGACTGTTCAAATCCTTTGGAATTACCAGAAAAATCGTAAGACAATAATTAAAACTGAGTCGCAAGTGTTTAAAATTAATAAAAAAAAAATTGTTTTATTGCGTATTTTAGATTAAATAAGTATGCATTTATGATGGTTTTAGAAGAATTATTACCAATGGCTAAAAAGACAAGCATTCCAATTATTTTGCAATTGGGCACATCACTACGCTACTTCAGACAAGGAATTTACCAACAAATGATCGCAAAGGACTTCAATCTAGCAGTGGAAAGAAGTACAGCGTCAAAAATTTTAACAATTCAGTAGATGAATTTGTGGTTGTTTACCCTTTGCTAGTCATCCCGAATGATTTAGCAGCTGGAACACCTTCGACTGCTGTATAAAGGCCAGAAAGTCTGGCAACTGAATCTTCTTTGAATGATATGTGTTGGATGTTATTGGGTCCTCCACCTGTCGCCGTTACCTCTGCTCTATTTTCGGCCAATTTTTTACGAATGGTAGCCTTCCAATCAGCCCAAGCCTTTTTCCAACCAGTTGCATCGATTTCTGGAGGTCCTAAGCTGTTTAATGTACTTGCTAAGTCCTTCCACGACTGGTCTTCAACTGTTTTGTCGCCCCTCTAAAAACCTTTGGCCAAACCAGATTTTTTTCCATGAATGTTAAAAATGGAGCCTCTTGTTCCGGATTCATGTGTTTTCCCGTAAAAAATACAACACTTTTTCAGTTAAATAAACGTATATTAACAACATATCACATTTACTTACATTGTTTTATTTTTTTTTTTACGTTTAATATTCAAAATAATTTTATTTTCTAAAAAGTTTGGTTTTTCACTCAGTTAACGAATACCGTTTTACAATTACTTTTTTTGTAGTGAAATTGTTTTATAGAACACATCAAATCACTTTAATTCCACTAGAAACAAAATGAAAATGAAATTTTTCTTTTCAAATCACTTATGTGGAATTGGGAACACAAATTGAGCGGAAGTTTCACTTTCACTTCATTTTCGGAATGTAGAACCCATGCGATAATGTTTTTTTTCTAAATATGAAACATTAAGTTTCAGTAAATAAAAAATATTGTAATGTTTGCATTAAATACTAAGTTTTATGCATACAAAGTGTATGTAAAAAATAAGCACCACAGCGCAAGTAAGGGCTATCGAGTTACCAATATTATTAGAGGATTTGGAAAAAAATTCCGACGATGTATTAGAAATGGAAGAGTTGTTCAATATTTTATAAAAATCGCGTTTAAAAACGTCAATAAAATGGCATACAAATCGTATTATCTCGAGCCAAGAGGCTGAATTTTATGCTTTTTTAATGCAGAACAATAGAATTTTTTAATCTTTTTTACATTTGACGAAATTTTTGACAAAAGTTACAGCAACAACTTTTAAATTAATGAAAAATAGTGTTTTTCGTTTTTTTTTTTAACTGTTAGCTCACGGGTTGTTATCGCTAGAGCCAACACATTTTAGGAATCATCATAAAACATGTTAATCTTTATTTTCAGGGGGTGCATCATGAACTAATTTTTTGGCGGCACTCTAAAATAGTCGTACACATTTGGTAATGGCAAGTACTTACAATTGTCATTACAAATTCCATTACTTTTATATGTCACGCAAAATAATATACTTATTATTACACTAAAAAAAAAGTTAGTAGAAAAGTTAGTAACACGTCTTGTAAATCAAGTATACTATTTTTCAGCAAAATTTTTTGCTAAAATTATGTTTTCAGCTAAAATGTTAGTTATACTTATTCAGCACTTAACTGTTTTGAACTAATGTTTTACAAATGTTTTACTAATTTATTTTGCTAAAAAAAATTGTGCCGATAAGCAAATTAATAGTGTGGACGACAATCAGATTGAAAGATATACGCAGAGTGAAGTAAATGTCGCGGCATGTCAAGATGTAGCAGAGACAATGAAAATGATACTAAAAAGTACAACTCTTGTAAGACATATAAAAAAATCAAAAATATATACGCAGAATGAAGTAGATGTCGCGGCATGGTTGATTTTTCTGTTTTTCATACATAATAATACAAAAGGACTCCAATAATGTTTATCGTATACATATAAGTTGCAGATTTAAAAAGCATAAATTTTTTGTTGTCACCGACTTTTCAAAGTAATTGTTTATTAATTAAATTAAAGACAAAATAAAATATTTAAATTCAATAAAGTTTAAATGTGTATTTGTAAACAAAATGATTATAGTGACTATTAATATAGTTTCTTCAATTTGCAAAAAAAATATATACGTTCCGGTAGACAGACTAAAGCGTAAAACAAGGACACACATCTTACGTTTCCTTTTTCTTATTGCAAAAAAAGAGTTTTATGTTTCATATTTTGTTATTTTGCTTTGTTTCGTTTCTAGAAAAATGCCAACATTTAGAAAACCATTAATGTAAGTAGTTGAAAGATAATTTGTTTATGTTATATATAATTTTTTTTTCTATATTTTTATTTTTAGATATTAAATGAAATCGTGTAGTCGTGAAAATTTTTATATTTTGTAACGTATTGTAAATTATTTTTAGAAGAATAACAAAAAAAACTTTTAAGATTTTTAGCAAATAAATTAACTAACGTATAATTTTTCTATAAATTTTTTAGTTTTTTTTTCAGTCTACTAATATTCAGCAATAATTTTATTAACTTTTAGCAAGGATTTTTTAATTTAGAATCAACTAAGTGTTAGTAAAACTTTTGCTGAATCTACTAATTTTGTTGCTAAGATATATCAAAATGTTGCTTAATTTCTGGAAATCGAACTTTTTGGTCTTAAATTTTTTAGTTTCGATGTCTACATAAACTAAACCTTTATTTGAGTATCATAATCGGAGAAGACAAATATGCTTTTTTTTTTTGCTATTTTTATCCATATTTGTTTTTTTTGGCATTTTTTTATTTTTAATTTTTTGGGCTTAAAAATTGCTTTTTCTTAAGATTTTTAAGCTTTGAAATTGCCTTATCATATATTCTTTGCTTAAAATGATTTTTTCCTTTTTTTTTTATTACATAGATCTCAAACTCTTCGTCTTCTTTTAGCAACAACCACATTTTTGCATACACACTAAAATATTGTTTGTATAGGTATTAGAGTTACGTGCACTGACAGCTAATGTGAAAGAGTTGGATATCTATGTAATCCATGAAAAAGTTCTTCACAAAAAAGTGTCGCTCTAATGCAATTATTATAGCAGGGTACATTTTTGCAAAAAATAACTGTGTCTACCCATCATACGGATAAATCATTCTATAAAACAGCGTGTCAATAAGATGATTAAGGCATTATAAAATTATCCACTAAACACAATACAAAAAAAAAATCCAAATCAAACCACACCCAGTTATTAAAAAGCAGTAGAGCAAATTATCGCATAGAAACAGTTGCAAAAAATTTAATACATAAATCGAAAGGAAGATAAAAAAAAAAATAACATGAAGGAAAAGCTTTGGGAAAATATTTTTTCTATTTTCGCTTTTTTGTCCATGGGACAACAAATTGAAACGAAAATTTGTTGAAAAAGTCAAATTTGTTCACCAAATGTCAAGAACTTTGATTTAATGTCATGTTATTGTATAAATGGTTGTTAAATTCACACACTTTAGAATACGATTCTACTACTCCGGGGTTGGAAACTTATGGATACAAAAAAAAAAATTGGAAACAAATTCAAACGTGTGAATTGAGTATCAATGCTGTTATAAGTGAAAAATTGTGTAGCAAATCACGCACATGCTGAGTTTTCGAAAGTTTCGAAAAAATACGAAAAAAAAAATTAAAGACGGTTCGGTTCATATGAAAAGTTAGTTTTTTTTTGTATGGTTTATGTGAATTATATTATTAGAATCACCCTCAAAATTGATGTATTTATAAAAAGAAATTATTTTTGTATAGTTTCATATATAAACCCTACATACTATAGTTTATTTAAGGTATCCTGTTTCAGTTTTTTTTTGCTTCATAAGGGGGAGTTTTGCCGCATTTAAACTGAGCACAATAAGAAATGGTCAGTTACACTTCAACCGAAATAAACTGTAATTTGATTCAGTTTTTTTTTGCTATGCGTATATATATATATTTTTTTTTTGTGTTTTATAATACGATAACCAACGTGATACACATGCTGAATCACGCACATTCATAATAAATTTTATTTAAATATCAAGGACATTATACCAGTAAAAAAATCCTTAGGTACTATAATAACACAGTGCAACATTTTTGAAGTCATCGTGTGGTCTTTCTCGAAGTACTTATCGAAATTAACAAAACTCCATTTGGGTTTTGCTAGAAAAAATTATAAAAAATTAAAAATGTTCGATTAGAAATGTTGAGGCTCTAGATGCAGTTTTTTCGGTTTAGTTGGTTTTACACTCTTATTCTCCTTGTATATAGGTAAAAATGTGCCGACGACAGGAATATAAAAAAACAAAAAACTAACAAAACTGTAAAAAAATATTACTTGAGCCAGAGTAAAAACTAATCTTTTTTTATAAAAATAGAACATTTTTGGTCTTCAAAGTTTAGTAACGTCATGATGCATGTTATTAAAAGACCCTAACCACGTGCTTGATTACTAAGAAGACAAGAATGGAGCAAAACTAAAGATTAATAGGTTTTTTTTTTGTTAAAGTTCTGCCTATTATGGAGGCTCTAACTTTTCAAAAACTTCGGGTTGTGATGAGATCTTTAGCCGGATCGAAATACTAGTATCAGCCTAGCTAATATGTTTGATTTGCTTTATTTTTGTAAATATACGGAGGTTGGAAGCTCGTTATAAATAAAAAATAACATAAAATAGTCTCGATGTATATAAAAACAAAAATCTAACAAAACTGTAAAAACAAATATTACTTGAGCCAGAGTAAAAACTAATTTTTTTTTATAAAAATAGAACATTTTTGATCTTCAAAGTTTAGTAACGTCATGATGCATGTTAGGAAAAGACCCTAACCACGTGCTTGATTACTAAGAAGACAAGAATGGAGAAAAACTAAAGATTAATAGGTTTTTTGTTAAAGTTCTGCCTATTATGGAGGCTCTAACTATTCTAAAACTTCGGGTTCTGATGAAATCTTTAGCCAGATCGAAATACTAGTACCTGCCTAGCTAATATGATTGATTTGCTTTATTTTTGTAAATATACGGAAGCTCGTTATAAATTAAAAATAACATAAAAATAGTCTCGATGTATATAAAAACAAAAAACTAACAAAACCGTAACAAAATTCCAATTGATTTCCAAAATATACATGAGGCCATAAAATCCAAACAGCAGCTTAACTAGCAAAACCCAAATGGGGTTTTGTTAGTTTCGATAAGTACTCCGAATAACCGCACACGAGAAGGAGTTTACATTTTATGTGTGGCACTGTGTAATAAACGAATTAATGTAGTGGATTTTATGCAAAAACAAAAAAGGATATCCGGTAATTATACATTTACTGAAAATTCATAAACTGCTCTTTTGACAATTCGGGATGAAGAACAAAAAAATTAATTTTGACAAATAATTTTTTTATTTTATAATCCTTCTTTTGTTTTTTTTTTTTTTTTTTTGGTTTCCATATGAAATTATAACTAAACCCCTTTAGAAATTCTTGTATTTTTGTTGAAATATCACATTAAAGAATTTTCTTTATATGATGACCATAGATTACATAGATCTCAAACTCTTCTTCTTTTAACAACAAACACAGTTTTTCATACACATTCAAATATATTTGTTTAGGTATACAACGTATTTCAAAAACATTCTCATGAGTTACCTGCACTGACAGCTAATGTCAAAGAGTTGCAGATCTATGTAGTCTATGATGATGACAAAGCAGGAGTTATTTTCAAGTGTGTATTTTTGCAAGTGTTGCCAGATTTCAGAGCTTTTTTATGTCAACACGATAAAAGAGTATAAGTCAACAAGAGAAACCAAAGTAATATAGCAAGTGATTTCTTATAGAAAATAGCGACTGGTTTCATATAGAAACCAAAGTAATACCAGTGTTCGAAATTTTTTGAAAATCTGGGTAATTTTTATAAGAAAATGGTGTAAAATTGTTTAGATAATGGAGATTCATCTTCAGGAAAAAATTCAATCCACGTTTATGTGGCTAGGACTCAGGAAATCACTACAATACTTATGGTTTCCGAACTAGGCTTTTGGCGAGCTCCCATTCAAACTTATCTAAGAGTTTTCACAAACGATTTGAAAGTTTTAAGGCTTTTTAGTTAATTAAAAATCAAAATGAGATAGCTTTTTATGTAAAAGTGTTCTAATATTTAGAGCATCGAATCTAAAAAGCATGCCTAGAACTGGAAAGCGTTTTTAGGATCTAATAACAATGGTCTACAAATCAAGAAAAAAATTATCTCCACGGAATTAAAATAGTTGAACCTGAAGAATTTTGGTTTTCTGATTCTAAATCTGTTTTCCAAAACTGTCCCTAACATGAAATTTTTGAGCAAGTTTTTAAGTTTTTAGTATTTTTTGGAGGTCTGCATTATGTTGTCCCAAAAAAAATAAAAATTTGGATTTTCTTAGAAGATCTTTTCTAATTTGGATACTCATAAGGTAAAGTATTTTTGAGATTTTTATCAGAGTTTTCGGAAGTGGTTTAGAGGTCGCGCAAACCGATTTTGTACCAAAAATCGAGCTTTTTGGGCTTTTATTGAATTATTCTTAAAAATTGCTAAAAAAATTTTCGGCTTCTGAGTAAATATTCTTAAAGAAAATTTTCCGATCTTTAATTTTATGTGCATAAGTAATAAGTTTCGTCAGGGATTTTGCACATTTTGATACATTATATAACAGTTTTTGTAAATTTTCAACAAATATGAAAAAGAATGCTTTATAACTTTTAAAATTTGTATGAAGACTATAAAAACTAATGATGCAGTTTAAAAGATTATGAAGTTTTAAATAAATTAGCAGAAAAAACAATATAATTTTCTCTTACCGTTCTCGAGTTATACCCTTTTAAAGCTTTGTACCCATTGTATGAAATTTTTAGTACTATAAGATTTGGGTCTCCGATTTGTTGCAAACTTTAGATTATGAGATTTGAAAATTTATTTATTGTATGTCAAAGCTTTGTTTTAAGTGTTGTCAAGTTGTGGACATCAAAAAAGTAGCCAAAAAGCCGTTATCACTAGGTGGCACTGTGGCTCGAACTAAAATTCATGATTTATTCATGAAAATAAACAAATTCAGTGTTTTATTACAAAAGCCAGCCTAACTTTTTTTGAAGCCTGCAACAGTTCTACTGATTTTTTACAAACGGATCCAGAAAAATGGGAAAACAAAAAATCATTTCAGGAAGCAAAACACAAAGTACAACAATTGCAAGTTGTAAATGATGTCGCAGAACGTGGTGTGGCCTTGGCTAATAGTTATATCAATATCACAACTTCTGAAACAGACTTTCAGAGTTTACTGCAGGGGGTAGAGCAGCATCGCAAGAACTCTAATAAATGATTTATAACAAATCTATTTTTCTTTGTTTTTAACATAATTGTTATGTATGAGTGGTAAGTAACTATTATTTTATTTGAAACACATTTTCTAAATCCAATTATTTAAAGTTTAAACCAATGCAAACCTAGTTCACACCTTATAGTATTATACATTTCATACAATGTGTACAAAGCTTTAAAAGGGTATTACTCGAGAACGGTGAGAGAAAATTCATTTTTTTGCTGCTAATTAATTTAAAACTTAATAATCTATTAAACTGCATCATTAGTTTTTTAGTCTTTATACAAATTTTAAAAGTTATAAAGCATTATTTTCCATATTTGTTGAAAATTTACGAAAAACCGTTATTAAATTGTCAAAATGTGCAAAATCATTGCCGAAACTTATTATTTATGCACATAAAATTAAAGATCGGAAAATTTTCTTTAAGAATATTGACTCAGAAGCTTAAGAAATATCGATTTTTTTACCAATTTTCAAGCAAAATTCAAAAAAAGCCCAAAAAGCTCGATTTTTGGTAAAAAATCGATTTGCGCGACCTCTAAACCACCTCTGAACCACCTCCGAAAAATCTGAAAAAATTCTCAAAAATTCTTAGCCTTATGAGTATTCAAATTAAGAATGATCCCCAAAATTTTTTTTTGAATGGGACACCCTAGTCTGCATCTACAACCGATTTTTTAAAGAATTTCATTTAAAATACTCCCATGACAAAAAAATTGATTAAATTAAAAATATCGATTAAATTGACAAAAAAAAAACACCAAAATTAAAAAAAACCGTCAAAATTACAAAGGAAAAAAATTGCAAAAATAAAAAACTTATAAGAAAAATCGCTAAAATTAAAAGAAATTGAAAAATATAGCCAAAATTAAAAAAAAAATAATTTAATATGGCTAAAACTAAAACAAAAATCAATAAAAAATTTAAACACATAATGTTAAAATTAAAAAAAAAATCGCTAAAATTATAAAAAAAAATCGGCGTTTTTTTATTAATTTATTATTTAGCTTTCTCCACAAACCTTTGTTTAATGGTTCGAAATTTTAAAAATTATGCCTCATTCCAAATTTTTTTTATCATATCTATTATAAAAAGTAATCTCTTTTTCACTTTTCTCAATCAGCAATGCCAATTTTGGTCAAACTAAGAATTTACGTGCTATGGTTCTCCAATCGAAAAAAAAACTTCAAAATGTTCCTCTCCAAAGCATTGTCTTCCGATTCAGGTAAAATCTAATGCTCGCATTTGTAAGGCGGTTTGAGATAAATTGGGACTAAAATTAATAGACACAATAATTAGTGTCCGACCGAGTACTCGGCTTCGGCTTCGGAGTTCGGCCAAAAAGTGAAGTTCGGCCAAGTTCGGTGTTCGGCCAAATTTTGGCCGAATTTGGCCGAACTACCGAACTTTTTATGATTATTTATAAAAAGCACAAATAAATAACAACTGTGGGTATATTTACTTTTCCGAATTTACAAAAAAACTACATAAAAAAAATACAACGTTGAATATGATAGAATATCAAAAAAAAAAAAACCAACGATATTTAAATATCAATGTGTGTGAAAAAATTTCAAAAAGCCAAGAGTTTAAAAAAAAATTTCCAGAAATATACCTACAAGACTTATAAGCAAATAATCAAATTTAATGCGATATATGTAATTAAATATATATATATAAAACAAAAAAAAAAATCGAATGGTAATTAATCCTAAAAAGAGAATAACAGGTTCATCAATTTGGGAAAGACATGATGCAGTACCAGACTTAGAAGTAGCAGAACCAAACGAAAATTTTATTGAAAAAGAAATTAAAATGTTTATTACGGAGCCTTTAAGTCCCGAAATATAAATATATTTGAGTATTGGAATTCAAGTCCATTTACAAATATAAAAGCTGTAGCAATAAAATATTTATCAGCCCCACCAACTAGTGTAGCTAGCGAACAGCTTTTTAGCGCTGCCGGACAGCTGTATTCTGATAGACGAAGCAATTCACATGGTGTGAATGCGGAAAAATTGCTTTTCTGTCATTACAAGATCAAGCTTTTTATTTTTAAATATTAAAGTTTAAGCTTTTTTTCTATATCAACTTAAAAATCGATCAACTATTTTTCTTTGACTATAAAATATAGTACAAATATTTTATTCTTTTTTTGTACTTAAAATAGTACAACTATTTTCCAAATATGATTTTTTAAAAAAATATACCTATAAATTTGTATTTTGTTTATGTTTAATAACTTTTTGGTTTAAATTTATTGATCTAAAAAAACAATTTATATTTTTTTTTATTAAAATAAAAAGTTCGGCTTCGGCTTCGGTTTCGGCCGAACATTGATGTTATGGCCGAAGTTCGGCTTCGGCTTCGGCTTCCGCCGAAAAAAATGAGTTCGGTCGGACACTAACAATAATTACCCAGAGGAAACAATTCATATTATGATTTTCGTCAAAGAGGTAGCGTTAAAGCCTTAAGGAATGGAAAGTAACTTAGCAAATCAAAAATTGTATTACATTATTTCTTTATAAGATAAGTTTTTCAATTTTGGCGATTTTTTTTTTAATTGCAAAGATTTTTTTTTTAAGTTTGACTATTTTTTTAAATTTTTCAGATTTTTTTTTTTTAATTTTTACGATTTTTTAAATGTTAGCGTTTTTACGATATTTTCTCCAATTTTGGAGAGTTTTTGCAGTTTGAATTAAAGTTTTAATAGTATCAATATAATAGCAATATTCACTTCAACTTTTAGTAGATACTATTAAATTATTAATCGAATCTAAATCAATTTAATACTTTTAAAATATTTTAATTTATACAACAATTTTCTTAATAGGACTGACTTTAATTAAACTTTTGTTGGAATTAACAAATCTTTTAATAGAAACTCGATTTCAGTTTTTTCTGCGTAGTAATTTTCTTAAAATGTGTTAATTAGTAGGGCAACCAAATATACGCTCGACCTTGTATTTTTTTTGAAAGGATAGAACTATTTAGACTAAATACAAGTTCCAATCATGAAGTTGTAAAAATTTTAAGCTATATTTGTTAGAGCTTTTTTTTTTTGCTTACTTTTTTATATTTAAATGTCTCGCTCGAACAAGGGTATAAAATTCAAAAACACAATTTTTCAAAAACGTTCAAAAAATAGAGTTTTGATAAAAAAATTTTACTAATCTACAAATATAGGCCACATTTTTTAAATTTAACTTCTTATTTTAATATTTAAACATCTTATTTTTACTGTTTTTTGTACTTTTTTTAAGCGCTTAACTTTTTTTTAAGAGCTGTTTTGGTTGCCCTATTAATAAACAGCTGAAAAAAAGTGTTGAAATTTTATCTGTCATCACTTTTTATATTTTGAAATAGCCTTTACTTTCATATGATTTTTATAATTTTCATTGTTTCGCGACTCTTAGGTGGGATTTATTTTCATTTTCATACGCTAATAACAATTTTATGGAGATTATTATTTACTGCCAGTCAGATACAGTAGACGAAATAATTATAAGTTCACCAATGTAATTCTGATTTTTTTCAAAAATATTTGCAATATTTTAAAGTTTTTGCTACCACATCAGAATATCAATAATACCAGTCGATACCAAAACCTTCGAACCCATTTGCTGCAGTTTTTTCTGTATTTTTAACAATTTTACTTTTTTTTCCAGCGAAATAAATATAAATAAAAATAAGTTCAGTGATGTTAAACTCAGTTTTTCGGCAAAAGATTTTTATTTTTTTTTACTTTTTTTCACAGGCGTAGTTTGCAAATTCATTCCATTCGTTTGATTCGTACTATTTTGATACGCAGAGTGCATTTCTAAAACAATTGTGCACTTTAAAATCGATGTTATTTAATAAAAAAAAAAACAAGAAAATTTTTAAAAATTCAACACTAAAAGTGTGTTTTTTTAAGAGTAAAACCATTTGAGTAGCATTGAAGCATTTTAATTTATGTTTAAAAACAATGTGCTTTGGTGCAACTTTAAACCTACTCTTTGGACTTTGGCGCCAACTCTGCGATGAAAATCGATTATAAGTCGAACTGCAACGTCTGGATAATATTTTTTTTGTTACATTTGGCACCAGTTTAAATTCCAGGAATGCTTTAATGCGTGTAACAAATTTACCTTGGCTAAGCTGAATTTATTTTTAATGATAAAGACTTATACATTTAGCTTTCTCCAAGGAGCTTTGTTTAAAAGTCCACAATCTTAAAAATTATGCCCAATTCATAAATTTGTTATCATATTTATTACAAAAAGTAATCTCTTCGCAATCAGCAATACCAAACTAAGACTTGATGTGATATGGTTTTCAAATAGAAAAAACTTCGAAAGTGTCATTCATACCAGAGCTCAAATTTTTTTTTTTTTTTTTTTTTATTAATTAATAATCATATAATTACAAATTATATGCTATTACCCTAACCGAGCACTAGCTACTATGGCCTTCGGCGCGTTGTTTTACATTATTTCTTTATAATGTGAAAGCAAAAATTTTATTACTTATATGGATCAAACCATAAAAACAGTATTAGCGCTGAATTTTCCAAAAATTTAGTTGTTTTGTATTTATAAAAAAAACATTGATTTACGGCTTTTTTGAACAAATTGAAAAATTTTTTTTATAAAAAAAAGAACGCTGCACAATAAAATTGTAATTAAAGTGAATGGAAAGAAGTTTTTTTTAAAAAAAAAAAAAAAAAAAAGAAGCAACACTCAGGAAATTCTTCCTATTAATTAATGTGTTGCTTTCTTTAGAAAGGGGATAGTGGAGAGATGAAAGGTGGTGAAAGATGAAGGGCTTCAAACATGGCAACACTGTAATTGCGCGAGATGATTAGTCTTAGAGCAGTTGTGGCTTGCCACCTGATGTAGAGTTGGCGAATTTATTGGAGCTTTTTGTTTCATAGCCCTGATTCATTATTTTACTTCGGTGGGGTTAAGTGCTATGGGAACACCGAAGGTGGGCGCAGCGATACATATAAGTGATAGAAAACTCATACATATTATTTTTCTAAATTGATGTTGTCGTCACCGGGAATCGAAATCGGGACCATCTGTGTAACAGTCCAACACGCTAACCATTACACCATATTTTGCCAAAAAACTGAGTTTATCGTAATCAACTTATATTTATTTTGCTAGCAAATATTGAATAATTTTTAAAAATGGTTAAAAAATCCATCAAAAGCAACACGAAATGGAAGGAAACGGAGTTGCTATCTGCTCGTTATATTGCTATTTTTATGTAATAGTACACTAATAGGATTTTCCATCATACTATTAATGAATGTCTTTCATTAATTTGGATTCATTGGTTGAATGAAACATTTTCGTTAAATTTTCATTAACTGTATTTGTTTGATCCTTAAAATATGCAATCATTTTTACATAAATATTTTTTGTACAGCATACAATAAGTTCCATAAAATTTCCACTGTAGGCGCTTCAACTATTGAAAAAAAATATTTTCCTACAAAAGTCTAAATAAGCACATCCTGTTGGTTTTGTAATTTAGGTCAATTGGTAAGGCGGTGCTGTTTGTATGGTGATGGTTGCGGGTTCAAGTCGTGTTCAGGGAGATAAAAAAAACGGAAAAATAAATATAAGATAATAAAAAAGAAAAAACTAACACAAAATAAATATGAAACAAGAAAAAAAATATTTTTTTCAATTATTATTTGATTAATGAAAAATATTTCATTGAGCCAATGAAACTTTCTTTGGGAAATGAACATAATTCTATCAGTGTACAAACTTTTAAGCATTGTAATTATTTTCAAAAAATTCACAATTTTTTGAGTGAACTTATAATTATTTCGTCCACTGTATTTCCATTTATGTTCTAACATTGTTTGGCTAAGGATTTTATGATCTTTTAAATATTTTTATGGCAGTTTTAGTAAATGTGGTTTATATGTTGGAATGCTTCGAAGCATATGAGTCGTATGAAATATAAATTTTGTGACATTAAAGAAGTTAATTAAAGATTTTCATAATAGCATTTTTTATGATATTTCCATTAGGTTTTATTAGTGTTTTTAATTGAACAGGAATTTGGTATGTTAAATAGAAAGTTTATTAAAACATTAACAATAAAAGGAATTTAAAACATGTTTTTATAGTGTTTATATACACTCATGAAAAACTATTAAATATAACGTAAATTTCTTTAGTATTTACTAAATTTTTGTTTTAAGCCTAAAAACTAACCCTCTTCTTATTCTTGAAGAAAAGTACACCTGTTCATTATTTTTAATTTTTTTTTATTCTTATTTGTTAACAACACTGCAATATTTTTCTGCATCATTGCTTCCTTTCTTAAATCAAACCTATCAAATTACACTAACTGTCTTTTATATCTGAAGTCTTAAAACAGAATAAATGGAACATTATACAAAGTTTACGAACAAACAAGTATCTTATAAATACATTTATTTGTAACAGCTCAAGATAAAAATGTTTTTCTCTACTTTAAAATACAACAAAAAAAAAAAAAACAAGAACACATGTCCAAAATAAAAAAAAAAAATAAAAAAAGTTTTGTAAATATTCTCATATCTGTTCGCAAAGTATAAAGTGAATGGCAATCATTCAAATACGTTAAGAAACAACTACAGAATACAATGATGGCTCTTTCAAAAACTGCAATTATATGGTAAAAGATTACGGGATACAAACTAAAAATGATTGAAATATTTGTGGTCGAATAGATACAAAATAATAAAAGACTGCATAGAAATATGAAAAAGATAAATGATTTTTAATATAAAGATATGATAGTTTGGACAAGAACAAAATTAAGAAAACTCTTAAATTAAAAATTTGAAATACATCGTTTCCTCGTATAATGCGTTTAAGTCTGAAATGCTACAACTTCTCTTAAGTCTTGTAAAAAACACAAAAGGGGGTAAGCGTGGAATAAAATCAAGAGGTTGCTCTTTAAACTATTTTTCATATTTAAAACGGGGAAAAAGTCTCTACCTTGGCGGCCAGATTAAACCAGGGAACGTAATTATTATTTATTTTTTCATAAAAGTGAGATGCAAAAAGTTAATTTTTGAGGAAATAAAAATTTTTTTATGATTTTTTTTTTTGTTCAGACAGAAATAAAAGTTATATTTTTATAAGTTTGATATAATTTTTATTAAAAATAAAAATAATGTTTTTTTCGACCTCTAGTTGTGCAATGAAAATGAAAATTATTCAATTATTATTATTATTATTATTCTTTGTTAGGATATTGTCCTAACAAATAATCTATAGTTTTTTTTGTTTTTAAATTTATTATTTGACCCCTTCAGGAATGTGTTGATAGATCTATTTCGGGAATTTTCTAGGTTCCTATCATCAGAACACGTTTTGAAAGAGGTAACAATCCCATGCCAAACAGCAAACATTCATACTCACTTCATGAGAACTAATATATATATAAGCTCGAAGTTAAAGATTATCACCATTGATCAACAAATAAATTGAAAACTTGTTTGTTATGTGCAAGGGGCACCTATGGTGGATATTCAATACACGTTTTTGTTTTTTTTTTCTCCTTTTTATTTTTTGTTTTGTCTATAAACAAAAACAGGGGGAGTAAAGTAGACTGTACTTGCACATAACAAACAAGTTTTCAATTTATTTTTTGATCAATGGTGATAATCTTTTACTTCGAGCTCATATATATATTAGTTCTCATTTAGTGAGGAAACTAGTTTATATGAACACTTGATGTCTCGCATGGGATTCGTACACTTAGGAAATTATGTTGGCAAAGACGACAGCAATTGTAGTCAAAAACAAATGAAATTTCATTTAAAAAAAGGACGACTTACATTTCATTAAATTCAACTAACATTGTCATTTGTTTTTTAATGTTCAAAAAATGACTAACAATTGTTGTAAAAATGAACCACATGGTAGTAAAAAATAAACAAACATTTATTTATTTTTATTTTTTTAAATAACATAAAACAACTGTAAAAAATGAATGTAAAATCATAAAACAGTCATTTAATGTGACTTATTTTTTAAAATGAACCACAAGGTTAGTTAAAAATTTTATTTGTTCTACAAATGACTTACATTTACCTTAAAAATAATGAAACTGTATTACAACCCAAACAACTACATATTTTTAAAGCAGAAGTTCCCTGAGTGTACCTCTTTCAAAACGTGTTCTGATGATGGGAACCTGGAAAATTCCCGAAATAGATCTATATACACATTCCTGAAAGGGTCAGTTAATAAATTTAATAACAAAAAAACTCTATAGATTATTTGTTAGGACAATATCCTAATAAAGAAACATAGAGTATGGCCTCGAACTTAAATAAGTTTCATTTTCATTGTTATATTTTTATTTTATTTTTTTTAGTTTTTGTTTTTTTCTTTTTTAAATTCATGGCAATTAAAATATTCCCATGAGGGTAATTTTTATCGATATTCCTCTAACTTTTAAGCGTTCGATAAGAGCTTTTCAAATTTAAAAAAAAAATCATTATACTGCATTTTTGTATAAAAACGATAACTGTTATTTTTTCTCTAAAAAATTTCTTTTATTTTTGCTCAAAAAAATAAACTTATATATACAAAAAGCAGAGCACAAGGATCAATATGATGGTATAATTGAATCAGTCCCTGGCTTAAACCTTTTTGCCAAGAATTTAAAGTATATGTTTCTGCGAATAGGACCTAACTGATTCATATGATACTAATTGGATTTGTGGATAGGAACGTGGGAACAATAGCGGTTAAAAGGGGACAAGTCTCCGCCTTTGCAGCCTGCCCATACCCCTTTTGCACAAATTTAAAATAAGTATTGCTTCGAATATGGTCTAACTCACTGATACGATGCTTTCTAGGGTTCTGGGCATGAACGTGGTAGAAATAGTTGTTAAAGGGCGAAAAGTATTCTCTCTGGAGGGATGCCCAAACAGCTTCGACTTGGAATTTGAAATTAAAAAATATATACTTTTCAAAAGTATTGCCAAAATAATGATTAAATGGGGAAAGGGGTGTCCCTTTCCCAAAGCCCTTTGATTTCAAATTTTAGATATGGTTACATTCTTTTAGGTTCTGACAGTGAACGTGTTTAAAAATAGGGCTTAGGTTGAAAAGAGAATTCGGAAGTGAAGATATCCTTCACAACCGACTCATGCCTAATAAAATAGGATGGACATATACTTAAGCCCAAAAGTCCGCTTGTTGCGCTCTCGCATGTCGCGGTGGTTCCCGTCCATATCTATTCCAGAAACGTCTAACATTAGTCGATTTTCGATTTTCTTGCTAAATATTGATGAAATAAGAACAGCAAAAATAAAACTGTTAACTTTACAACATTTTAGTTATATTCGAGTTGAATAGTTATTAGTTACTTGAAAATAGAATTTACTCTACTAAAATTAGCAGAAACATTTGCTAAGTATTTGTAGACTAGAAACAGCAAACAAAAACTGTAATATCAACAAAATTTGTCCTATATTAAACTTAAATTTAGTAGAATGCAAATAACAGTATATATTGATGAAATCAAATTTTTCCTAAAAAATTGTGGATTGTTGATTGCAGAAGGGAAGATTTTTCTTTGCATTCAAAAATTCTAAAACAAACTCATATTTGTTTATGTTATTTTTTATTAACTAATTTTTGGCATATTTTTTTTGCTGATTTTAGCAGATTAATTTGTTAACTTCAACTAACTAAAATTTAGCTCAAATATAACTAAAAAATTGAGGTGTCCTATGTAGCAATAACAGTCCATTAACATAGTTCAGCCCTAAAAGCCTGAAATGGTTTCACGCTCTCTAAGTTGACTGTGCCCAGAGAAGAACCTTGCCTGGCTAATTCGTCTGCCATCTCCTTCCCTGCGATATAACAACGCACCAGAACCCAATATAATTGCAAATACTGCTCCCGGTTTAGAAAACTTGGGGTTAGAAGGGGAAAAAGCCTCCCCTCGATTACCTGGCTAAACCGCTAAAGCGAGCAACTTGAATATTGGTATGTGGGTTCCTTATCCTGCGTTGACATCTGCTTTTCCGGGATATTTAGAAAATCCTAAGGAAACGGGGAAAAAGCCTTTACGGCTTGATTAAAACTCTGAAGTTAGAAACTAAAGATTTGGTAAGTAGGTTCCTTCTCCGGTGTGGTCGGTCGTTCATTAATGAGGATTTTTTTTAAATTTCTACATGAAAAAGCAAAAGGGGAAAGTCTCCCTTAGGCGACCTGCCCAAATTTATTTGGTAAGAAAACTGAATTTTGACCAGGAATGTCGTAATATTTTAGGTAGAAAAGTCTTCCCCTTGTCGGCCTGGCCAAACCATTAAAGAGAGGAACTTGAAATTTGGTATATGGTTTCCCAATTCCACTTAGACTTCAGCACGAAGGGGAAAAGTCCCCCGCTTGGCCTATACATACAGTTAAACCGATGAACTTGCAATTTGGTATGTGCAAAGCGGAATTTTTAGAAAAAATGTGACCCATTTGCGATCTGGACAAACCACTTAAGCGAGGAACTTGAAAATTGGTATGCGGGCTTTCATGCCGCTTAGAAATTAGCTTAGACTGCATTTAAAGGTTAAAATGGGGAAAAAGTCTCCCCCTTGAATTCTGAAAAAAGTAACTTCAAAAAAGTAACTCCCAATCCCACATAGACTTGCGCTTAGACGGGATTTTTGGAAATTACTACCCCCTTGGCGGCATGCCCAAACTTCGAAAGCGAGATCTTGAAATTTTTATGTGTGAGTTTCGCTTATACAGAAATTTCGGATATTCCTACTGGAACGGAAATAAAGAGGATAAGTATCCCCTTTGGCACGGTCTATCATCTTAAGCTAGGAACTTAAAATCTGGTTTATAGGTATCTAATATTTTGATATAAATAGGGGTTTTGGTATAAATGGAGTTTAAATGATACAAAGTAAAAAATATTAATGACCTATGCAAAGTCAAAATCTGAATCTTGAATCATTAACTAACTACAAGGGATTAAAAAAATTTTTAAAGGAGAAAAATAAAAGAATAAATCAGTTTTCTGCTAAATATATTTCGATATATAAAACAATCGGTAATGGGATTTTCAGCTCGTGGTATACTAAAAAAATTGTCCATTTGCTTTTTAGTCACCCTGTAATAACTTTACGCATATGGACAACACAAATTTAAGTAAAGTATACATGTGCGTTTCACACATACGATATCATCGATATCACTTTGGCACAAAATATATTGTTGTGCGTCTATTTGTCTAGCTACTTGGTCGTTTGTTCTGTCATACTTGACTTTTGTTAGTGACTTGTCACTCCATTCGGTTGTTGTTATCGTTGTTGCTGTTGTTTGGTGAACTGTTTAATATTATGATAATTATTGCAACATTTGTATTCTCTACTTAACTTTTGCTGCCGTTGTTGTCGTAGTTTTGTTATTTATTTGTTTTAATTTTTTTTTTCTTATCGAAATGTATAAAGTGTCGACAATATTGGCAACTTTTTCATTCAAGAGGTGTAGATGAGTCAACGATTTTGAAAAAAAACAAAGAAAATTAAAAGAAAAACGTCATCAAAATTCAAGAACAAAGCAAATCTAAAATTTATGTACGCTAAAGAATGAAATAAAATGTAACATATTGTTTTTAAACTACACCAATTTTCATTAAACTAATGAAACGAAAAATGTTTAAATGCTTCATACTTTTTATGATACTAGTTTTCTTCTTCATTGAGTGAATGAAAATTTTAAGAAATAGAATAACATTTTTCCTAAAACTTTATTCATTAAATTAATGCAAAATTTAATGAAAAGTTTCAATTTACTAGTTCCAGCGCCACTTCATTGCTTCAATACAAAAATTCATTAGTATCATGGAGATAATTCTCTCAGTATATAAAAAAGAAAGATTCATTAACATTACACCCAGATAGCCAATCGAATAGTTCGATTGTAGCTATCGATTTTTTTGGTATTTCTCACCGAATTACTGTTGAGGCAATCGAAATTTTATGGTCGTGAAGGAATTTCTGTTGTTTCAATCGAAAGACTGTTATCACAGCCGAAAAATTCGGTGGCAACAACCGAAGCATTCGATTGGCAACAAATACGATTGCTACTACCGAGTCTGTTTTCTGAGTGTATTTTTTAATTAAACAAATATGAATTTTTTTAAAACTAGTACGCCAATGACAAATGCTTAAATTTATTTATAAAAAGCATTATCAACTTTCGTCCAATTAAAATCTTGATTATATTTATTAAGTATTTTTTAAGTCCTTAACTCGTAATTGCTTCCTAAAGTTATAGGATATATTTTCATAAAAAATTTGATTCGTAAATCTCCTATAACTTTTGCACAGTGGGGTGTTTCACAAATATATTGGAAATAATTCAGCCATTTATTTCTCGCTGTTCGCATTACCATTATAAATCAAAGTAATTTCAAGCTCCAAAGTTTCAAAGAAGAGCCCACGAGATCCATCAGGTGCTAGTCAATTAGACTCGTGTAGTTTTGAATAATCGAGGTATTCAAAAATTTGTATTCAAAAGTTTGTAATGGCCAACAATAAGTAAGCTCACTCATGTACGTTATCTCTTAAAGTGCATAATTTATCAGCATTTGAAAATCAAAATTTACCATTTTGCAATAACCCGGTCCGATTGCTTTGAAAAGTGCTGGTGATATTGACAACAATACAATACCTTGCTCACGCTTAAAATAAAATGCTTCTTAAGTTGGAATTTATAAAAAACCCGATTTTAGTAATTTTTTAGTCAAAAAGGTAGTAAGTCTCTTTAGGCTCCAGACTAAAAGTTTCTTCAGAAACATATACAAAGTTTACATTTTTCTGAAAGACTGTACTGATAGAAATTTGTGAGTAGTATTTCATTGAGTCAATGAAAGGTGTTTCATTAAATCAATTTTAATGAATGGTTTCATTGACCCAATGAAAATTTCATAAAGTATATGAAATTTTTTTCATTAATCCTAGCCTAAGCGTTATGAAAGTTGCATATGTTTAATGAATAAAATTCATAGTTTGTATTAAATATTTTCGTTGATATTTAATAATTTGCACTTTTTATGATTATTTTAGCATAGCATTAATTTGGTGGTTATTGAGAAATTATCATTCGTTGATATTATTTATAAGGTCTGGTCTATATAGGATCTATAAAATATTTTTATAAAAAAAGTTCGAAAGTAAACATCACAGGATGTTCTGCAAAAGCGATAGCAGATTTTTATTAAAATCAGCTTGATTCCGCAAATTTTCGTTACTTGGAATATTATGACATGTTAAATTATGAAATTGGAATATTATGACATGTTAAATTATGAAATGTTAATGAAAAAAATACCAATATTAATGAATTTTCATTCAGTTAATAAAATTTTTCATTAAACCAATGAATCGATTTTAATGAAATCGTTTCATTATTAATATGAAGGAAAATTCTATTAGTGTACTACATATAGACCCTCCGAATTCGACCATGGTATTAACCGATTTGATCCAAATACTATGTGCCAGGTTTCAACCGAATCGGATAAAATTTTCTGTTATCCATCAAAAATTATACAAGTTTGATATAATTTTTATTAAAAAAAAAATGGAAAATTATTCAAGTTCGAGGCCATATATTTCTATATTTCTTTATTATTGTCCTCACAAATAATCTACAGAGTTTTTGTTTTTAAATTTATTAATTGATCACTTTCAGAAATGTGTTGATAGATTTATTTTGGGAATTTTCTAGGTTCCCATCATCAGAACACGTTTTTAAAGAAGTGACAATCCCATGCAAAACATCAAACATTCATAAAAACCCGTTTTCTCACTAAATGAGAAGTGATATATGAGCTCGAAGTTAAAGATTATCACCATTGATGAAAAGTAAATTGGAAACTTGTTTGTTATTTTTGTAATTATTGTGAAAATGATTTACTTTTTTTTTAATTTTAAACGACCTTATTTTAGGTCAAAAATTAGAGTTATAATTTGTTAAATTTCAAACGTATTCTTTTATTTGTGTACTTTAATCAAAATCGCCTGATTTTAAGAAACTTTGATAAGACGTAAATTATTATTAATTACACCTGTAAATTTTATAGTTTTTAAAAAACTTCAATTAATGAATACTTTTCAATCTTTACTTCAAAAACTTTATTTATTAGTAGCATGCACTTTTCATTTTACACAAATCAAAAAATTAATATCTAAACATTTTTTTTCCTCGTTGCCTTGTAAAGAAATACGTTGCAAATGTTATTCATACAACTTTTCTTGTTATTTATTACTGGCATTTTTTCACAACTTATTATTACCGGTGCTTGGAAAGAAAAGTTGTAAATCGAGTTTTTAGCAGCATAATAAAAAAACTTAAATGAATTGTGAAAAAAATACTATTTTCTATTTATTTGGAATTATTGTTGGTTATAACAATTTTCATGCACTTGTGCTTTGAAAACAGAAACTGAAAAAAACTTCAACATATAAAAATAAAAAAAAAAATTATAAAAAATTTAAACAATACTCAAGGCGATATCATAAACTATTTATTTGGTGTTGTTTAAATGAATAAATATTTATTTATTGTTTTTAATTTTTAAAAGTAATATCTTTAATTATAATTATTATTTTAGAAATGTTGAGGTTAAGAAGAAGAATAAACGTTTTTCTCTAAAAATTATAAACACTATTAATTTTTAAATCAGACTAGACTAGTTTCTGCCTTTTTACGGACAGGCTCATCAGTGATTTTCCATTTTTAAATTGTATTATTATTTGTGTATTTATAATTGTCGGATTGTCTCTATATGATACATTTTTCAACAACCTGCCGGCTGTAAGAATCAGACCTGCGGTCTTCTTACATTACAAACGTAACAATACCAAGTCATGACCGATTAGCGATCACACCCAAGTATGGCCTCGAATCTAATGCAGCTAAATGCAGTTTTCTTTCCTATAAGCTTTTTCTGTTATTGTATATTATACTTAGAAGTGATCACACCCAAGTACGGCCTTGAATCTAATGAAGCTAAATTGCAGTTTTCTTTCCTATTAGCTTTTCTGTTATTGTATGTTATAGTCAGAAGTAACCAACACTAACATAACAAAACAAAATACAAATATTCTATTTTTAGATTTTTGTTTATTTTTCTAATCTCTTCCGTCTTTATTTCAAAATGTTGCCAGATTGATTATTATTATTATTATTAACATTTCAGTTTTCAGCAATAAATATAGTTAGGCTGATTTACAGAATTAGTCCCACAAGGAGCTTTGCAGAAAGTTTTAGGAGATTTCCGTTCATTGAAATTGCCTTAACGAACTCAACAAGAATGCAAAGATAATTAATTTTTAGTAAACTTTTGGTAATATCCCTAAGTTGTTTGGTATTGAAAATGAATAAAATCATTGGACAGATAAAAAATGTATGAATAAATTGCAAAAAAGTTGGTTTAGTATATAGTAGGAAAAACAAGCCGCTCAATAGTGGTAGCGTTTTTTCAAAAGAACTTTTTTGTTTCAAAAATCTAAGTTTTTAATAAAAAAATCAACAAAAACTAGACAGTCTACAATCCTTTTTCCTGGGTGTTGAAATCACCTTTACGACCTCAACAAGAATGTAAAAAAGATAATAAATTTTTAAGTAAACTTTGGGTAATATTTCTAAGTAGTTATGTACGTATTGAAAATTACCGGAAGTTGGTTTGGTATACAGTTGGAAAAACAAAGAGTGCAATAATCGTAGCGATCTTTCACAAGAACTATTTTTTTTTTTTCAAAAATATACATTTTTCATAAAAATTCAACAAAACTTAATAATTTCAAAAATTTTTTGTTCAATTTTTTAAATTTAAAATTGTTTTAAATAGTGGAATTTTTTATTTTTTTTTTTTTATTAAAAATATACATTTTTCATAAAAATTCAACAAAACTTAACAATAATTTCAAATAATTTTTTGTTCAATTTTTTAAATTTAAAATTGTTTTAAATAGTGGAATTTTTTATTTTTTTTTTTTATTAATTAATAATCATATAATTACAAATTATATACTATTATCCTAACCGAGCACTAGCTACTATGGCCTTCGGCGCGTTGTAGCGAAAACAGACCAGTGCCTCTGGTGGGAATCGAACCCACGACCCCCACACTGATAATCCAGCACGCTACCAACTAGCCTACCGGGGCGCACATGGTGGAGTTTACTTTTTACAGTTTTGTTAGTATTTTGTTTTTATATACATCGAGATTATTTTTATGTCATTTTTAATTTATAACGAGTTACCAACCTCCGTATATTTACAAAACAAAAATAAAGCAAATCAAACATATTAGCTAGGTTGATACTAGTATTTCGATCTGGCTAAAGATTTCATCACCACCCGAAGTTTTAGAAAAGTAAGAGCCTCTATAATAGGCAGAACTTTAACAAAAAACCTATTAATCATTAATTTTGCTCTATTCTTGTCTTCGTAGTAATCAAACACATGGCTAGGGTCTGTGCCTAACAAGCATCATGACGTTACTAAACTTTGAAGACCAAAAATGTTCTATTTATATAAAAAAATTTTAGTTTTTACTCTGGCTCAAGTAATATTTTTTACAGATTTGTTAGTTTTTTTGTTTTTATATACATCGAGATTATTTTTATGTTATTTCTAATTTATAACGATCTTCCCACCTCCGTATATTTACAAAACAAAAATAAAGCAAATTAAACATATTAGCTAGGTTGATACTAGTATTTCGATCTGGCTAAATATTTCATCACAACCCGAAGTTTTAGAAAAGTAAGAGCCTCTATAATAGGCAGAACTTTAACAAAAAACCTATTAATCATTAATTTTGCTCCATTCTTGTCTTCTTAGTAATCAAGCACGTGGTTAGGATCTTTTCCTAACAAGCATTATTGTTTATCTATAAATCGTATGTAAGATGTTATTTTCGCTCGGTTAAATATAATTAAAACTTTTCTTAATTTATATAAAAATCATATTTTATTTGTGATAATTTACTTTAAATAATACAGAAAAACACAGAAAAGGTTCTGACAGCAGCCAGAATGGGAACGCAATTTGAATGGAATGCATATTAAAAATATTATCTTTTGACTTAAGACTTGACTGCATGCAATTAGTTATTTTTTGTGCAATCGGCTGCCTAATTCTTATTTTTTCCAAATTTAAAATGTCTACAAATTAAATTATATCTTCAAAAATATTTTCTCCTGAATTCTTTCAAAATTTTTATGTATAAAAATATTTAATTTCACTAAAACTTAAATTAAACTACCACCACCTTAGTCGTAGGCAACGGTAACAGATGTTTAATATTTAGGCCTTGTATCAACTCATCGTTAAACTCCCCCTTTTATAGAATGCTAGACCCAAATAAAAAAGTTGCATTTGAACTTAATATTGTTCTAAAATTTTGTTTATTTTTATACTAATCAACTTAAACTTTATTTTGTTGTTCAACATCACGTAGAAAAGTTTTTTTCTAATTGATAATAAATACACATAGAACAACGGTTCCCAAATGGGGGTCCGTAGCAGTACTACAGGGGGTCCGAAAAGAGTTCCGACAAAATGATTGATAAAAACTTAAATGCCGTCTTTTTATTTAATTTAAAAGCTTTGCTAGCAAACAACATTAAAAAATAAGATAAAATCAAATTTCTAAAAATTAAGAATTAAAAATACTAAAAAATGCATGGTTCAAATATCAAACCTTTTTTGAATTATTTTTATTTGTTCAAAAAATATACAAGCTTTTTTCACACTTTTGCGTTTTTCTTGAGAAGTCTCCTAGAAGTTTCGTACAGTAAAACTCTTTTAAGATGAAATCTCAGTTATAACACTCTTATTTGAAAGTACTGACGTATTTGTTAAGAATTTCAATGTAGCATCTGTTTTTACGAACTTGCTTAAGATGCACGGTTAAGATGGACTGTTTTTGACAGTCCCACAAAAAACATTTCATTAAACTTTCCATTTTTAATACAAAATTCCCAAATTTTTAAAATTTTCCTCAAATTTCTTTGAATTTTAACAATTTTTAAACCGATTACACAAAAATACTTCCTTAAATGTATCGAAAACTATTTATGAAATCAAGTATTACGCTTTTTGGTACCTCGAAGATCATCTTAATCGGATTTTATTGTATTTGGTTTTGTAATGTTTTTTTTTTTCAATTTTTAAAACATAAGTTAAATTTTAGTTTGTGGCGTTATTTTTGCATTTTGTTTTAAATATATTATGAAATCCATGATACCTCACAAATGGAACTGACCGAAGGTCTTCAATTTTTATTGAATTTTTGTACATTAGGCCGGGTCGATTTGTATGGAGGCAAAAAACTCGCTCAACGTTCAAGGAAAATCGTTTTCTAGGGATCAAAATAAGAAACTTTGATGAAGGAACCATACCTCTAAAACGAATTCCGATGTCCCGACTTTTGACCCGTAGTTTAAAATTTTGAAAAATCCCACTTTGACCCATTTAGAGTGCCCCAATCGAATCCAACCCAATCGAATATAATTTATACATTAATCTGCTAGAGCGTCTTCCGGAGAAGAAATAGAGACCCTAATCTTGGAAAGACTCCTCCTACTTTCTGAAATATCTCTATCCCGAGATTTGCACATTTTGCTATAAAAACACGACTTAAAAGGCCCTCTTTCAACTTAAATTTTAACCCTTTAACGGTCACCTAGAATGATGTTTTATGCATTAATCTGCTAGCCTGTATCCCGGAGAAGAAGTATCTCCCATAATCTTGGAGAGATTCCTCCTACTTTCTGAAATATCAAAGTGGGCTTTTTCAAAATTTTACCCTACGGGTCAAAAGTCGGGACATCAGAATTCGTTTTAGAGGTATGGTTCCTTCGGCAAAGTTTCTTATTTTGATCCCTAGAATACGATTTTCTTTGAACGTTGAGCGATTTTTAAATCGACCCGCCCTAACATACATACTCCACAAGCCCATACTCCACAACCCCATATTCAGTATTTCAAATTTTTACAAATTCTTTTTTCACGGTTATAATTTTCAAAAAAAAAAATTTAAAAAAATCACTTAAGTACGTAATTTTGAAGAGATCTATATGCGAAAGTTGTTACGGATTTCTCTGATTCAAAAAGCATTCGATTTGCACATTTATGCAAAAAAAAATTTATGCAAATGCAATTTCAAAATTGCATTTTCAAAATGTTTCTCCCCCTCCAAAATTTTTTTTTAACATGGATAAATCGATAATCTAACATTTTTTATATAAAATTAAATTTCGCTTTTTTTGTAACGGGAATATCAGCTATAATTCCCGGTTTTTTTTTTTGAAAAAACATTATCCATTATTTCCATACGAACAATTTAATTTTTTGTATAATTTAAAATTTTTATATTTTGAACAGGTTTTTAAACAGTTACGGTTCTTTAAAGTTTCATAATTTTGGGATTTTTTATTTTTGTAAAAATTAAAACCGTGAAAAAATTGCGAGTTTCTGAAAAATTTAAAAACTGATTATGGAAAAATATGAAAAATCGGAACACATGAGTTCAAAAAATTTCAATTTCTTGGTCTTCTTTTCCAAGAATTAATGATATAAAAAAAGGAGTCCGTGAAGAAAAAGTTGGTGGGAACCGCAGACATAGAAACACGAAAGCAACAGAACATTAATATAAATAAAACGCTCAACAACTTCATTATTAAAGAAACTAACGGGCTAAAGAGGAAGAGCAGCGAGAGGTGTCTAAAATTTAGTATAAATGTCAGGGATGGAAATCTATATAAATGAAATGGTTAAGAACACATTATTGCCCAAAAATTTTCATTTAAATATTTGTTTGTAATAAACATTGATGTCAATTAAAATTTTAATTGGTTCCATTAAATTAATTATTAATTAATTATTTCAACAAAATTATCCATTCAAAAATTTATTAAAAATGTGAAACATTTTCAGAATGCTTTTTATGAAACTAACTATATCCCAAAATTTTTTATTTTTCAGTAAATTTTTTAAAATTTTTAATAAAATTTTTTTATTGTTACGATTAAAATTATAATTGAAATTCGGAATTATTTTTAATTTTATTTAGAATTGATATGATTAAAAGTTTAAATGGTCTTCATTCAATTAATTTTTTAAATGGTGTTTACAATTACTACACACAGAGAAAAATTCGGTTACTACGATTCACATTTGGTTATTACGAATTTTAGTATGTAGGCACAATTTATCATCAGTTTTCACAACAAAGTTTGATTAATTCAATAAAATTTTAGTTGCAACACCTAAAATATTCAGAAATCTAATGTAAATACACACACAAAAAACAAAATGTCATACTATTTATGAAAATTTTATGAAAAATATGCCAACGTACTAATTTAGGAACTTTTTCATAACATTTATGAACAGTTCAAAAAAAGTACTGGAAAAGTTTGTGTCTCGTAAATTATGACAAGGTTCTTAAAATATATGTAGAAACACTTAATATTTATGAAAAAGTACTTCAAAAATTTGCCACTGCACAAAATCCTAATATTTAAGAAAACTTGCATAAATTGCAATAATACTTGGAATTTTATGTACCTTTTCATAAATGCTAGGGATACTAGGAACACATCATAAATAGTAAGTAAATTTCATAAATAGTGTGAACCTTTAAAAATATGAACTTTTTCATAAAAAATTATGAATTTAATTTTTTTGTGTGTAGTTGTACTAACTGAATTTATAAGTTGTTACCACTAAAATACACTTTTAAATTCGGTTGGCACTTTATTTTGCTATGTGTAGTTTTTCTGTGTCGGATTTCAATGTATTCGTGAATGTCATATCATCAACTATTTTGATTCCAGCAAAAGTAATTTTATCGTAATTTGCCCCTTATATCGGCCGCTTAATATTGTACAATAGTATGCACAGAAAAGCGCAGCTAAAGTACTTAATTTTCCATCTCTGACCTATTTTGTATAAAATGTATTAGACAACAACATAGTCGATTGTTTGAATCCTACAACACAAAAAGATATGTAGACTATTTATAAAATCAACTGTCAATTTTTATTTTTACTACGACCACAGGCGGATTGTTTGTATTTTAGAGAATAGAGAAGTGTAAAATTGTAGCCGAAATTTATATTTAAAAATAAATAAATAATGTTTTTCCCAAAATTCTTAATTAAGTACCAATTTCTGATCAAATGTTGGTCAAAGTGGGCGTTGTGGTGTAATGGTTAGCGCGTTGGACTTTTACACAGAAGGTCCCGGGTGCCGGCAACATCAAAATAATATGTATGAGTTTTTTCTATCCCTCATACGTATTGCAATGTCCACCTTCGGTGTTCCCATAGCAATTAACCCCACCGAAGTAAAATAATGAATCAGGGATATGAACCAAAAAGCTTCAATAAGTTCGCCAACTCTCCATTAGGTGGCGAGCAACAACTGTTCTAAGACTTATCATCTCGCGCAATTACAGTGTTGCCATGTCTGAAGCCCTTCAGCTTTCCCCACCTTTCATCTCTATACTAGCCCTTTCCAAAGAAAGCAACACACTAAATATAGGAAGTATTTCCTGAGTGTTGCCTCTCTTTAAAAAAAAAAAAAAAAACAAAGTGTTCTTTTCCATACGAACCTTTAAATGGCACTATTTTTGTACTCGAAAAAATTGTATTTTTGTTTTCGTTACTTAATTGCATCTTGGTTTTCATTACTTAGGTTGTTGGGTGAACAATTAAAAAAAATTTTATATGAAATCATATCTGAAATTTATTTGTAATCATTGTTAAAGTACTCAAGAAATCAAAAATGTTGATACCCATATTGCCTATACCGTGGAGCCGGAGAGGTCACATTTTTTAGTTATTCGAAATATAGAGGAAAAAGATGTTTAAGAAAAACGCCTCAAAAATAGCAAAAAAAAAAAAACGGGGGAAATTAAAAAATTGCAAAAATTCGACAAAATTTAAAACAAATCGTCAAAATTGAAAAAATCACCGAAATTGAAAAACAATCGCCAAACCTAAAAGAAAACGTCAAAATTAAAAAAAAACTTAGAAATTTGAAAGATGCGGTCAAATTGAAAAAATCGCTAAAATTAGCAAAAAAAAATCGTCAAAAATTAAAAAAACGCTAATATTTGAAAAAATTGTCATAATTAAAAAAAATTGCTAAAATTTAAAAAACATCACCAAAATCGCTAAAAATTGAAAAAATGACAAAATTTAAAAAAAATCACTATAAAATAAAAAAAAACACCAAAATTTAAAAAACATCGTCAAAAGTTAGTAATTGCCAAAATTGAAAAAAAAATTAAAAAAAAAAAAATATAGATAAAATTAAATAAAATTAAATAAAAAACAAAACTCTATAATTATAAAAAATCGACAAAATTGAAAAAACCGCTTATATTTGAAAAAAAAAATCGACAAAACTTATTTAATTTGGACGATTTTTTCAAATATTAACGATATATTGTAAAAACTGGAAATAAACATTTAATAGATATTATTAAAGCTCATTAAGATCTGTACATTTGGGTTGGGACACATCCCTTGCTAGCAACGAGTATAAAAAATAAATCTGTTGAATCTACAAAAATGTATATATATGATGGCAATTTTTTGTTAATTGAAAGTGACAATTAAATCGGCGGAAACCAGCCAAAAAATTGCTGAATATTATTGGACAAAAAATCCTAAAAAACCATTTCGCTAAATATTATTAGACAAAAAAATCAAAAACAAAATCATTTTAATGCAAATAAAAATCTGAGCTTCTGTTGATTTTAGCAATTTCTACTAATTTTAGCAAAATATACTAATACAGCAAACCTTTTATTGATATTACAGTTTTTTTTTATATGTGTAGACTAAAAACAGCAAATAAAAACTGTTATATAAACAACATTTTTGCTATATTTAAATTTAGTAGATTGAAAATAACAGTATATTTTGCTAAAATTTTCTTCAGGAGGGCAGATTTTTAGTTCACATATTTTTATAATTTTTTTTTTGTCTATTAATAAAGGGTCCACCATCTAACGTTTTTTTTTCAACTAGTGCGTGCTTATTTCGTGAATGGTAACACTTAGCTCATGTCTGATTTGACAGATAATTAGTTTTATCCTTCCGCTGAACGAATATGGTTGTGTATACGCTTGAACAACGCTGGGAAATATTGCGACATTATTTTGAAAATCATGGTAATGTTGCAGAATGAGTGCGAATCGTTATCAGGCGATATGGCGATCGTTATCGGGCCATGTTGAACGAATTTTTGTTCACAAAAATTGAAGAGGAGGATATTGGCAACATTTGGTTTCAACAGGACGGCGCTACGTGCCACACAGCCGAAGCTACACTCGATGTTTTGCGCCCTGTTTTTGAAGATCGCATTATCAGCCGCAGAGGTGATGTCGTTTGGCCACCTCGGAGCTGCGATTTGACACCTGTGGACTATTATTTGTGGGGTGCCGTCAAAGATAAGTGTTACGCCAACAAGCCGGAAACAATTGACGCTATAAAGGACAATATTCGTGAAGCCATTGGTGAAATACAGCTGCACACAATCGATAATGTGCTTAAAAATTGGACCGATCGTGTAGGCTACTGCATGGCCAGCCGAGGCAGCCATTTGAATGAAATTATTTTCCATTATAATGGAAACCGGAAGGATTGTACTTTCAAATAAAAAAAGAAATTTGAGAAAATATTCAGTAGTTTTTTTTATAGCATTTTCAAAAAAAAAAAGTTATTTGGCGGACCCTTTATTTAGCAAATTGTTTGCTGATTTTAGCAAATTAATTTGTTACTTTCAATTAAATAAAATTTAAATCATATATAACTAAATATTTGTTAATTCAACAGATTTATTTTTGCTATTCTTATCTTACTAATATTTAGCAAAAAAATTTGCTAATTATAGCAGTTTTTTATTTTCATTTTTAGTAGTTTTAGCAAACATTTCTATTAAATTTTATTTGATACCAAAAAAGTTCATAAAATCTAATAAAATATTGTTTAACCTACAACCATCTCTGCAAATGATATAACATTGAATATCAATTTAAAGCTACTTTAACAACGATATCCATCTCATTCGGATTCTACACGTGCTTTTTTTGATACTCGTACAAAAATTTTGCGACTTTGAAGATCCGCCCACTTTGCAAGGCACATGACCGCCAACAAAAAAACTAGCACCATTAAACTCATCGTGGACTTTTTAGTGAATGCAAAATTTTTGAGTAATTTCGGATAATTTATGCAAAAAATACAATATTTTCATTACTTTTTTTCAATACAATACAACTATCGTTTTTTTACAACTACAATATTCTAAGGCAAATTCTAAGGCAAGGTATTTTAATAGTATGTTTTTTCTGCATCGTTTTTAATATCTTGCATAGTTTTCGAGAAAGTCGGAAATTTAGAATTTTTCAAAATTCTAAACTGATTTTCTAAGAAAAATGTGCTCTATCGAAGATAATGATTTTGGTCGTACAATTTTCGTGAGACAACCAAAATACATTTTTGTTGTTTGCCCCGAAGCATATGCTATTAATTTATCCACTCATGTAAATTTTTATCTAAAACATTTAATTCATTTAAATTACAAATGCAAATTAGATGGAAAATATATTTAACCGAATTAATTTGAAAACTATTAATAGAATTAGTTTTAAATAAATAAATTTATAACAACAACAACAAAAAAGTATGCAAGTGTTTAGGTGTTAATTTTTTCGAATACAAATCAGGTCAAATTGATTAATTCAAATGTGGGTCTAAGGCGACGTAAGAAAAATAAACAATTTTGTACAAATTTTTTACAATTTAAAAACAAGAAATGGAAAAAAATAAAACAAAACTTAAGGGGAATTGTAGGTGGAATGAAAACTAAATAAACTATGCAAGTTTTTATAAAAAAAAAACTGGTTTGTTTGATTAAAGTCGAATACTGGTTGTTAAAATATTCAATGCATTTATGCTGCTTTAACTAAAGTATGGACTTTTTTATGGCTCATTCAAGAAAACAAAAAATGTTAAACAAAATATGAAAGAAGTAGCAAAGAAGCAAAAAATTCCAACAAAAAAAAAAATGCAGAGAAATTGTTACATGCGTTTTGGTAAAAAGCATGAAAAGTTTAACGATGCATACTTCAGGTTGCAAAAATGTACAAACAGACCATGCAGAAGTGCAGCAGCCACTATTAAAGTTGTATGAATGTATATTAAGATGGTCCAAAAAACAAAAAAGTTGCCATTCGCGAGCTCCACAACCCTTGAAAGATGGCATTATGAAAATAAATATAGTCTGCCAAAAAAATTTTAAAAAAAGTTTTATTTAGAGGTCGCAGGTGCAAATTGAAGTTTCAAAGTTGTAAAGGCTGTTTTTATAGAGGTATAGAACTTTGAATTGGAATAAAACAAAGATTAATTTTTTAAATTGACATGAATTTTAGAATTTCTAATCAGTTGTGTGTACTGGGTAACAGTTGGCTACTCAAATATGTCAGCACTGACATAAGGTTTGGTGGAATCAACTTGCCAAAGCTGTAAAAGCAAAAAAAAAAGTTTTTTTTATAAGAGCTTTTCCAGAAACAAAATAAATAATTTTATGTAGAAAAAAATATTCAAAACTATAAAAAAATTACAAAAAATGTATACCTTTAATTTGTATAAAATAAATGCTATACCACTTGTTAGACTTTTGAGCCGTTGTCAATTTTTGACTGGATAGCACTATGAAAACACTTTTTGCAAACGTTGGCCTAGTGGTCTCAGCCAATTCTTTGAACACGTTTTTTTTTTTTGTTGACCACTGAAGTTAATTATTCGAAAAAATCGCTTGCATGGATTAACCGGTTAATCGGCTCAGTTAATCAACAAAATTGGCGATTAATCGTTTGAAATGTGTTTCTTTGCTTTTTTCAATAAAAATAAAAGCATCATGCGATGTTTTCATGCCTCAGACTCTTGGGATTTTATATTGAAGGAATCTTATATTACATTCATTTATATATCCCCAAAATATTTGAGTCGAAAATACGTATTTTGGGTTCAGTGTGAATGTAGTTTATGGGCCGTTGAAAAACAAAAAGTTATCAGCAGGCAAATTTTTGTTGGCATTTCCCATTAAATGCCACTTTTCAAATTATTTTTTTAAAATTAAATTCTTTTAATCCTTACCATAACAACCCATTTTTTTAGACCTTCGTCAAAAATTTCTGTTAAATATAGTTGAATGTAAAAATTAGATGTTTATAAAAAATTAATTTCGGAATATTTTAAACTTTTAAGTTCATTCTTAGTTACGACGATAACAATTAAGTACTTTAACTGCAAATTTCTTCATTCTTGTTTTTAATTGAAAATATTATACAAAAAACTTTAAATCGTTATTTTGTATTCTGTTATTTTAATCAATTTTTGGAATTGTCATACCATTTTTGACTTTTTGTGAAAATGTTGCTTTATTTTTGTCGGTTTTATTGAAAATTGTTGTGGTTGGGAACCAATTATAAAAAATATTCTCGAGAAAAGGAATCGGATTCCTACACTCAGGGAACTTCTGCTTTAAAAATTTGTAGTTGTTTATGTTTTAATGCATCTTTTTTATTTTTTATGTAAATGTCATTTATTTGTAGAACAAATTAAACCTTTTACTAACCTTGTAGTCCATTTCAAAAAACAAACCACATCAAATGGCTGTTTTATGATTTTACTTTAATTTTTTTAAAATCGTTTTTTGTTATTTAAAAAAAAAAAAATATTAAAGGCCTGTTTCTCGATTTCGAAAGAATGCTTTCTTTCGCTTTCTTAGCGAAAGAAAATTAATTTGGGTTTCTCTAACTAAATTTCTATGCGAACGATGACTTGAAGTACAAGTCGAATGAAAACGTAACAGTTTTCATACAAAATTTGATTTCTCTATTTCGAACAAGTTGTCAACAGTGCGAACGTAAATGTCAAAACCAGTCACATGCTTTTTTGATTTCGAGTAACAAAATATTTTCAAAAAAATATATCATTCATTCCATTAGAAACGCAAAAAATCTGAACACGGGTCCTCTGATTTTGTTTATTTTTTGAACATGAATACTCTATGGTCCCATTTGTACATTTCCTTTTTCAGATCTCCAAATTTATAAAAACTCGTGATTTTATGCACGTTTTTAGTTCTCATAAATATCAAAAAATGCTAAAAGCACTTCACTTTGAAGTGTCATAACTTTTTAATTGTATATCGCATGTTATTAATTTAAACGATATTTTTGAAAGATGCACTTGTCTACTTTATAAATGGATTTTTTAAACAAAATGATTTTTGGTACTTTTAAAAGTTTAAAATATCCGGTCTGGCACCACTATGAGTTGTAAATACGTAAAACACAATAATTGACACACGTAAGTATAGGCGAACGATAGCTTTCGAAATAGAGAAACCCAAATTGATTCGAATTCGAGTGACTAGATTTCTTTCGACTAGGTTTTCGTTCGAGATCGAGGAACAGGCCATAAATGTTTTTTTTACTACAATCAATAAAAACAAATGACTAATGGTAGTTGAATTTAATGAAATGTTAGTCGTCCTTCAAGTTAAATTTCATTTGTTTTCGACTACAATTGATGTCGTCTTTTTACCTACATAATATCCTTAGTTTACAGAATTAATTCGTAAATTGGTTAACTACATTAAATACATTGAAATATTGGCCAACATTAATTTGAGTTTTTTAAAAAACTCAAAACCAGAAGGAGGCTAACGAATCGCTACCACTCGATTTAAAAAGAATTTGATGAAATTTTTTATAACGTTTCTTTTTTCTACGTTTTTCTACGTTTTTCTTGTAACTTTTTTTTAACCAAAGTTTTAAAAACTGACAAGTTTTAGGAAAAAAATCCATATACAAATTTTAAGCGGTTAATCGACATATTTTAACCGGTTATTTTTGTCGAATAATTTATTTCAGTTTTAAATTATTTGTTTCGACATTAACCGAAATAGATGCGATTAATCGAGAAATCTGTTAATCTATTAACCGAATTTTAAATACTAGTTTTTGGACATCAAGGAATTGGTTGGAACATTGTGGAGATAGCAAAATCCAACTTTCATAACTTTTTGGACTATTCTATGGTATATTTTTGTATAAAAAAAAGAAACAGGAAACTACAGTTACCGTTACTTTTAGAGTAGAAATGTTCATATTGTATAGAAGACCATCATAAAAAAAAATATATATATATGAAACTTTAAGACCAGTTTTTTTAGTCTAAGCCTCATAAAGTTTAACAATATTTTACTTTGGAGTTGTAACAAAAAAAAAAAAATGTTGTTCAACTTTTCTTTTTTTTCTTTATACGACCTTAGAACAGATTCTACCATGTTCGTGCCTATAATCTACAAAAGAAAAAACAAATCGTATCTTGAGGAGAGTACTCCGTATGTGTGTGTGTGTAAAGTATTTCCTGCTTTGTTTTCTTACTTCGTTTTTAATTTTTATTTTTTTTTTTCGTACAATAGTCTACGTCTTTGGCTACTGGCTATATGAATAGATGGATGCTTCATGTAAAATTTTATAAAGAATGCCTTTCAAAAATATCTACAGGAAAAAAATCGCCTTGCATAAGCTTATGCAACTTGTGGTAAGTCACGTACAAGACAACATTTTGTAGTTTATGTACAAAAAAATCAAGTAGCATGTTTTCATAAAATTTTAGTAGTTATTTTTAGTTTCTTTTTTTAGTTAAACATTAATGTAAAAAATTTAAGTAATTTTATTAATAAGGGAATGCAATTTACAAATGAATATTTCTATTACTGCACTAATATAAATACTGAAACTACAAAAAAAAATTGTCAAAATGACGTTGCAGGCAAAATTAGCAGAATTTTATTGCTAAATATTAGTAACACAAGCATAGCAAAAATAAGTATTTTGTAGTTTTGCTGAAACTACTACAAACAATTTGTTCAAAATGACGTTGCAGACAAAGCTGCCAAAATAAGCAGAATTTTATTGCTAAATATTAGTAACATAAGAATAGCAAAAATAAGTCTGTTGAATAAAAATGAATTCACAATGGCCTTGGAGGGAAAAGCTGCTAAACTTAGCAGAATTTTATTGTTAAATATTAGTAACATAAGAATAGCAAAAATAAATCTGTTGGATCTAGAAAAATTTTGTTATTTTTGTACAGAATTTTAGTTAATTGGAAGTAACAAATTAATATGCTAAACTCAGCAAAAGATTTGCTAAATACTAGTTGACAAAAAAATCAGAAAAAAATGTGAAATTTGAATTTTATTTTTCATTTTGAAATCAGTACTCTAGAATTTTTTGTTTATCTAATATATCTATTAATTTTAAAAAAAATTATTCAACCGAATTGATTCAGTTGCTGAAACCTCATAAATTCGGTTGTCGCCACCGATTTCAGTTGTCACAACCGAATTCAGTTGCCATAACCCCCAATTCGGTTACTACAACCGAATTCAGCTGGGACAGCCGAATTTACGAGGTTGCAGCAACCGAATCAATTCGTTTTGAAATAAGATCTATAAATTGATGTAACTTTAATTAATTTCTTGCGAAATCTTGCATCAAGCTTGAAACCGCCATAATTTTTTCGCCGTTAAAGATAAAAGGTTAACGCAGATGGATTTAACATGCTTAAACATCGGCTAACACATACACAGAAGGTTATGTATGTATAGAAAAAAAAAAATATTGAAAATACAGCGAATTAGTTCGTTATAAGCAAAGTTCGCTATAAGCGAGGTAAACATTCTCCAAAAAATTATTAAAATTTCAGAATTTTTTCTTAAATTCAACTAATTTTTTGTTTACAATTCTAAAACTACTCTTCCATTAAATTCCGTTTCATATAGTTTTTAATTCTTTTCTGTAAAATTGTAATAAAAATGTTTAAAATTTTTAAGATTTCCAGCAGAATTTTCATTTTGGAATCTCGATTTTTTAAGTGTTCGTTATAAGCGTAAAAATTCATATGAAAACTCGTAAAAAGGTCAAAAAAAGTACATTAAAAGTTCGTTATAAACGATAGCCGTATTATTTTGTATGAAATATATTAATAAATGCTTTGGGGCCTGAAAAATCGTTTGTTATAAAAAAAGTTCGTTATAACCGAGTTCCACTGTATTACATATTTATGATTTTTTGGAAGCTGGCAAGAAATTACATTTATTAAGTGCAAGCAAGTCATTTATGATTTTATCTCTCAAGTATAACATGTAGAAATAGCTCAGATGGTAAAACAGTTGAGAACCATGATAGAACACCGCGTAGTCGCACTTTAAAAAAAAATGTTCAATCAAAAAAAAAACTTTTGTTTCATTAAATTTAGTTTTTTTTTGAAAATCCGTTTCGAGTACCGCGTGAGCGCATTAAAAAAAATGTCAATCAAACAAATATTTTATTTGTTTTTGAAAATTTATTAATAGTCATTACTTTTGCCCATACTGGCAAGCATATAGGTAACCACATATTTTTGGACTTTTATTTAATGATATGTAATGAGATGTATAATGAGAAATGTAGGTACTTGGCATTACCAAATAATTGGGCATATTTATAACCCATTATTTGGTAATGCTTTACGACACAGGGAAATTTCTTAGACTTCCTAATTATCCATTATCGATATGAATTTCCTTAATATTTCAAAATAACACAAAACTATTTTTTTTTAATTTTTCCATAACTATTTTGTTACCACTTTAGCCAAGTTTTGTAGTTACCCAGCAAAACATTTCTTTAAGAATGTGAACGCCTATAAACGCCTATTTGATTAATCCATTTTGAAATGTCCAGCAGTGACCATAACATATCTGAAACCCAAGTCGATAAATGTTTTATAATTATACGAAAAAATTATATATATATATATAATTATATATATGCAAAGGCCAAAAAGAAAAAATCAAATCAAGCGAATTAGCAGACTACACACTTACATTTACTATCGAAATCTAGTTTAGTTAAGGGGGACATGACATTGGCCGTTTTTTGAAATCGACTTTTTTTATAATTTTGTATTTTAGTAAATATTCTTAAGACTCTAAGAAAAAAAAAATTTCATGGAAAACTTCCTACGGGTTCAAAAGTTACAGCCGGATTAGTGAGAGCGCATTTTTAATTTTCGCGCTACCTATGTACGGCAACTGGTATATACTTGTTTTACTTGCTACCTGACTTTTGGTGGTTGTTATTTCTCACCTACTTGAAGGGTGAAGAGTGATGGCATGTGAAGCTGCAAAAGAAGCCCGAATTGCTAAACGATTGCAAAAAACTGTAAGAAACAGCACAACACAAGATAACGAAGGCATACAGTACGAAGCAGGCATGGCAGATTAAAGGTAACCTTTTTTCTTTGTTCACAAACTTTGAACGCGTTTATCTCGAAACCATGTTTTTCGTACTGGTTGCGGCACTAGCGGGTTCATTTTTTGACAAATTTTTTTTTTTGTATTTATTTTAAACTGGATTTTTTTTCGATTTTTTATGAATTTTTAAAGTTAATATTTTATTTCGAAAAAACACACTTTTTAATTTGGAACATCACCAAAAATTGAAAAAAGCTCGTGTCATACGATAACCAATTTTGTTAAGATTTAAAAAAGTAATTTTTTTCCAGATCGGACAATTTTGCCACTCCCAGCGCTGCAACCACGAGGCCCCGTTTTTTCTCTGCCGCCAGTTTGGAGCTCTATAAAACCATATTGGAGTGAAAAATATATTTTTTTTTAATTTTTTTTCTTGTAATTTGTTCAATTCTCTACAATAATAAATAATAAATTTTGGAAAAATGTTTATTTTTGACTGAGTTCTGAATTTTTAAAAAAAGGTCTGTTTTCTCTGCCGCGAATGTAATGTCCCCCCTTAATCTAGATTTTGATCATATGGTAGTGAATTAAATGATACAAGAACTCGATTTCGATACTTAGTTTAAACTGGATTTTGAGTAAATGACTGAAAACATATAAAATCAACCATTTGATTTCCTCCACCCCTTCTGATTTCAACCAAACTTGGTATAAAAGATGTACATCATATAACTATAACCTCGCCCAAATGTCGGACAGCTAATCAAAGCGGATCTTGAAATATCGCGTTTCAAAATATGAAAAATATTCGAAAGTTTTTAAAAAGTAGTCGTACTTTATATTCCATTCGTTTTTAACGGCTTAAGCTACGAGAGTCGTTGATACCCCTTTTTAAAGCTACTAAAACCGATAGAACTAACAACCCAAAACTTGTACGATGACATACTTATATGACACACTTACCTTCCATACCAATTTGGTTATAATTGAAGGGGGTAGAGGTCGAAAATGGAATAGTTTTTGATGGTTTTATATGGAATGAGTCAAATGCAGCTTTAGATGATTTATATAATGTTTACAATAAAGCCAACATCGGTAGATAATGAACAGGGTTTCTTCATTACCGGAACTTTGCACTAAAATTCGAAGTCGGATGTCAAGCAAATAACTTAATGCTATATTTGCAGTATTCAAAAAATATGTTCCACATTTAATTATATTTATTTTGCAGTTTGACTGACCATTTTATATTATTTATAAAATGTTGTACACATTTTGGGTGGAAACTTTTTGTAATAAAGAAGTAACTTACTTTTCTATTACAAACCCTATTAACCTATTACCGAGGTTTTGCTGGGTTAAGCAAAAAAAAAGGGCCATATTTTCAAAATAAACAATGGCCTGCATTGTTTTTTTTTTGTTTAGTTTTTAATGGAAGTTTATGGTTATGTCAAGATAAAAAAAAAATCTAATATGAACCCTGCCAACATATGTTAAGCGGTAACTTTAAAGTAAATTTTTATAGCAAAACAGAAACTGAAAAACTAAATGAACCAAACACCCTGTTTAACTTGGGAATTACTCACAACGAAAAACCCCACCTCAATTTGTCTTAACAAATTAAATCATAGAATATATGTAAATGTCTAATCCAATGGTCAATAAAATACCAACGCTAGAAAAATCCAAACACACCCATTGGAAATTTTCAGCACTAATTTTTGAAAATTTTCAATTTATCTATAAACTTTATCACTCGAAATTAAAGTTATTAAAGTTGAAAGAACCCATCTGCATGCAGTTGCATTTGGTTAACATCAAAAAAATATAGACATATTTCTGACCATATTATTATTTCAATAAACATGTTTTTTTTTCTCTATCGAATATGTGATATAATCCAATACAATGCGTGTTCGTTTTTTTACTTCTTACCGATTATTGTACATTTGTTAAGTTTTATTACCACTTTATTGAATTTCAATATTGCAATTTTAAATGTGGGATTATGGAAAAAATGTTGTTGGTTTTTTGTTTCTTTTTCTTTAGTGGGTAAGCCACCATACGTTTTTTTTTTTTTTGTATCATAAACTCGTACTATGTATAAAAGTATGTGGTTAACCAAACATGTCGTCAAATAAAATGCAAAAGGCTAAAACTAATAAAGTTTTTTATGATTATGACTCATTTGGCCACACTACTTACAGGCTTCAACAAAATGTAAGTCTTCTACGATTAAAATTCGTTTCATCATCAAAAATAAGAAATGTAGTTTTTAGTTTTCCAAGTTTTTTGCTTGGAAATAGGATTAGAGTTAGCATGAAGCACCACCTAGATATGATCAAATTACCAATTTTGTCAACAAGTTTATTATATTTATCGACTTTTTTGGCTTTTCTGTAAAAAAAAAATCTAAAAATTATAATAACGCCCTTTTTCATTTTAACTGACGATATCAAGCGTAAAAATATGTGTACTTCTACAAGGTTATCTGCCTTACTAAAGTATTATGTAAATTTGTTTTGAAATGTAAAAATGTAATTGAGGTTTTTAAGCAGTTCTAATGAAATTTGTTTATACGATATAATGAAAGGAATAAAAACAAAAATATTTATAAAAAAAAATTAAAATTTATTTCAAAGAAAATCTTCAGCAGAAATATCAGACTTTTTTTTTAAATTAGCAAAAATATTTGGTAGAGTACACTGAAAATATGCGACTAATTTTTTTATAATGTATTTAAGCTAGGCTTGCCAGATATAGATTCGCAAAAAGCTGGACATTTAGATTAAAAAAGGTGGAGTTTGCAAAAAAATTGGACGTTTTCAAAACATGTTTTAACGAAAAAAACGTCATGTTTTGTTTCAAAAATTTTTAATTAAAATATTTTTTTTTTTATTTTATTTTATTAAGTAATAATCATATAATTACAAATTATATAATATTACCCTAACCGAGAACTAGCTACTATGGCCTTCGGCGCGTTGTACCGAAAACAGACCAGTGTCTCTGGTGGGAATCGAACCCACGACCCCCGCACTGATAAGCCAGCACGCTACCAACTAGCCTACCGGTCCGCACTAGTAATTAGAATATAGTTTTGCACATTGTTAGGAACATAAAGAATTAAAAAAACAATAAAACTTAAAAATTTTCAATTCAGTCTTCGAAATATGTGAGATTTAAAATAATACACTAAAAAATTAGACAAAAGTTAAAATTTTTCAGTTCAGTCTCTCAAGCCTTGAAATGTTAAATGTACTAATTCAAATATTTATAACTTAAAAAGAGTTTGTTTGATTTTTTGCGAAAATTTCACATGGACACTGGACAAGCATAAAAATAGCTGGACAATCCAGCCAAATACAGCCCGTCGGACAACCCTAATTTAGGCCCACTAATATCGAAAATCGCATAAAACAATTGTTTTTAGGGAGTAGTTTGTGCATTATTTTTTATTTTTTAATTTTAACTTTAATGTTATTTTACAATTTTGACTTTATATCAATTTAGGATCAGGCTACTTGAGCCAGTCAAACTGCGAAATAATTATAATTTTCTGTACAACATATCTTTAATTTAGGACCCACGAGCCGAAATTAGACGAAAAAATCTTTTTTTTTTTTGACAAAATTAGAAATGGAAAATTTCTAAAGAAAAATATTACAAGTTCTTTGATAATTTTTTGTACACACATACTATATGGGGCCCATACACAGAAAAAACTAAAATCGAAATTCTATTAAAATATTTGTTGATTCAATTAAAAGTTTAATTGAATTTTCGGACCTATTAAAAAAATTTTAATATCAATTAAAATAATTTGTAACTATTTAATTGATTTTATTTTCAATGAAGGTTTTAATCATATCTATTAATAAATCAATTGTATATTGTTTTTAATTCAAAAGTAATTTTAGTAGATACTGTTAAAAATTTAAAAAACAAAAATACTTTTATGTTCTGAAATTCTTGTGGTCCTTTAATTCTAGTAAACCGAATTTTAAAATTTTTCTACCTAATTCTAATTCTAATTTTATCATTTACGGAATAAAGCACATTTTTTAATAGCAATCGTAAATATTTAAACATCTGATCACTTTTTTAACAGACTTTTTCTAATTAAATTACGATATTTGAAAATATTTAAGAAAATGTTGCGTGCGATATTTGCAATTTTAAATTTTATGCTGAAACCGTTAATATTAAATACAATTTGTATAGCTTATGTCGTCATAGCGTTTAGAGCAATTCATTGACTGAAATGCATTTATAAAAAAAATGTTCGCGTTAATTGATTCTAACACGGACTTTCGTAAATTATTCCCAAAGCTTTTTCGCGATTTGGTTTCTTTTAAAATACTATTAATACTGTGTGTTAGTGACGATTTATGAAACAATATCGATATGGTAAAACTTTTTTCTCTGAGTGTATATGTATGTTTTCGTTCAATTTCAAAATTTTTGAAAAGCTTCGAAAGCAATATCGCTATAATGGATTACACACAGTCACACAATTAGAAAAAGTCAATATTTTTAACAGCTTTTGTATCACTGATTCCAAATCTGTTTTCGAAATTTTTACATCTCGTTAAAATTTTTAGAAAACCGCGATTAAAAATGCGAAAAATTGCGTTTTTAGCCAGTTTTGAATTTGTGAACAAACCACATCCGAACAGCTTAAGCTTTTCTATAACGAGGGTACACAGAAAAAACTAAAAACGGGTTCCAATTAAAAAATTAATTGTATCAATTAATATTTTAATTGATTTTCCACCCATCACGGCAATAATAACACTATGCTAGTTGAAAAACCCGACAAATGGGGCACCCAGTGGGTTAAACTAAATCGACTGTGCTGAATCGAATGGCGTTCGCCGTTTTTTTAGGTTAGCTCTTAAAAAAAAGTTAGCTAACCTAAAAAAACGGCGAATACCGGTATATAAAACTATGCTTTCTTTACATCTGAGGTGTAGGGTGTGTTCAGCAACTTTGTAGAAAATATTATGCCAAATATTTTTGTGGAACATATTAACCCTCTAACTGCCCCTCATAACGGCATTTTTTGGCTTTATTCTAACAAATCGTTAAAAACACCGCGAAAAAGGGGAGGGGAGGGCATGAAATGTTTTACAAAAATGTTGGCCATAAAATTTTACTATATACGTCAGAACACATCAAAACCATAAACTTTACACAAACACCAAAAACGAATCAAATTCAGGATTGCCCACACACAAGGTATGCAACCATAACACAGTGGGATAAATCACAAAATTTGTGGAAATAATTCGGCCATTTGTTAACTTGTGGTCCGATTTGGAGCATGCATAAAATGGAGTTTAAGTTTTGATTTTGAACCTTCCAGACTCTTTGGGGGCGGCAAAAAGGCTGCCCAAAGTTGGGTACTTTTTTCATAAAAAATTTTGAGTGTTTGCCATTTTTTTGTTTCTCATCCGATTTTCAAAAAATTAACATATTAGTAATCTTCTTGTAAAGATAAATAAAAAACATGCTTACATGTGTGGGTTACCTCCAATAGTTTCCGAGATATTCCGATTTGAAAATGTGAAATTCCAAATTTTGTCCGACTCAGGTCCAAAGTTTTTCGAATATCGGGAGAAAATTGGGACCAATTTTCGTTTTAAAATAACGGTTATTTAGCCAATAAAATTCTTGATGAAAAAAAAAAATTAGCCCAGTTGCATGCCTCTTAAAAGTGTCACCACTTTCAAATCTGAACATATTTTCCACTTGGGGTCTTCATATTTAATTAATTCTAATATTTTTTTCATTGATGAGTATGTCTCTTTAGTATTTGTGCTTAGTGCTATTGGGATAGGGTTTTTTAAATTAGTGGCATGTAGCAAAACTGCTTTTAAGCTACTTTTGGACGAATCAATGAATAATCGCCAATCTCCTGAATTATATTCATTTTGCATTGTTAAAATCAAGCCACGGATGTCAGTACAATACGCGAGAGAATTATTCTCAATAGATTTAAAAAAAAGTTGTACATTTACGATGGCGAATTATTGCCCCGTATATTTTTACATCGGGAACCAAAATGCTCTGTCTTTGTGATAATTTTAGGCGCCGTATCATTATATCCAGACGATTTTGCGTGATTTCATTGTGACTGCATGGAACCGTGATGCTTGACGGTTGATATATTGACACTGCGTCTTCACAGGTTTGAACAGATTCATATACTGAGGAACTATTTTCTCTTTGGCTTCGGTTATCCGGCACAGGAATTTCATTACAATGTGGCATCGGAAATTGAGCATATGTTGTTGCAGTTTAAGATAAAGAACCACTTTTTTTTCTGTTCATACCTGCTGTATGATTTATGCACGCATAACACTCACCTTCAACATGTAGTATGGGATCTCTCCAAATCATTGGAACACCAAATGGCATCGCGTCTCCATCTTTTTTCCATTTTTTAAAATGGTAAATGCAAGTTGTACACACTATCGAGGGTGTCCAATTCTTACCACATATAACACTTAAAGAAAAATATGATTCATACAAGTTAATTATTTCAATAGTAATTTTACGGCGACTGGGCATAATTGTAAATTTTCCACATACGTAACAAAAGTAGTTAAATTTATTACACGCCTCCATCTTAGATATTTAAGTATAACCGACTTGATAAGAGATTGTCAAAAACTTTAAAGTTAGACTTATTTTTAATACTTCTTATTTTTCAAAGTTAGTACCACTGTACAATTTTATAATTGAGGGTTTGCCGAAAAAAAAAATAACGGTAAAGAAATAAACCCGATTTGAGGCAGATTTCTAACGATTTCTTAGACCTTTAAGTGTAACTTTGTAAGAATGTTTTGAATGGGCTAGGTCCAAAAATGGAACAAGCTAGTTAAAACTTGGAATATATATAAAGGATTACAAAAAATATAAAATAATTTAGGAAGCAATAATAACTAAATTAACCCTTAATGTGCAGTATTTTTTTTTTTTGGCATAATATTTTCTACAAAGTTGCTGAACACACCCTACACCTCAGATGTAAAGAAAACATAGTTTTATATACCGGTATTCTGCAAGAACAGGACAAAAGGGGGAAACTTTAACCCCCCCTAACTTTTTTTTAAGAGCTAACCTAAAAAAACGGTAAACTCCATTCGATTCAGCACAGTCGATGTAGTTTAACCCACCGGGTGCCCCGTTTGTCGGCAAAAAAAGTTCTCAAAACTAGCACAGTGTAATTAGTGTCAGACCAAACAGTTGGGCCAGAAAATGCGTTTGGTCTGTATTCGGCATTTTAAAGCATTATGGACAAATTTGGCGGAAGGAAAAATGTTTATTGGGCTGATTAGATGCTATTTTTGTATTGTATTGTATTGTATTTATTAAATTGATTTTCTAATACAACAAGACACAATATCTTATAAATTATAGTATTAGAATCAGACAAGTTAACTTAGACAATATAGCAAAATCTATAATAATAAAAGATTTACATTTATAATGAAAAGAAAAAATAATATAAATAATATAAATAATAAATATAATAATTAAATTTTAACTTAATAAATATAAAGTCAAAGGTAAAATTAAAATTAAAAATTTATGAAAAATATTCCCTAAGTAAGCTTCTAAACCTTATTGCGTTGCTAGCTGTTGGCAAATTATTTGGAAGATGGTTCCAGAGACGTATGGTTAATATAAAGAATTGGCATTCTGAAGCATGGTCACGATGCCGAAATTGAATTATATCTTTTCCTCTGCTTGATCTTGAAAACTGTAAACGTTCATAAAGATATTTAGGCTCTTTTGTCATAACAATTTTGAAAAGAAAAATAACGTTTTTAAACTTAAGGTAGTTTGAAAAAGACATGTTCAGTACACGATAAGAATACTGCGATACATTATCAAACCTTTTCAAAGAAAATATATAACGGACGATGTTATTGTACGTTACGGTAAGCTTTCTCATATCATGTGAGTTGCATCCAGTAAAAATTTCGGATGAATATAAAAGTGTCGGTAAAAGATACGTTTTTGCCAGTAATATTCTAATACTCAGAGGGGTAAAGTGTTGAGTGGCCCATAAGCTTCGCAGCATACCGTATACTTTGCCACATGCGTGGGTAATATGATTAGTCCAGGTTAGACTTTTGTTAAATGTTACTCCTAAGTTTTTAGCAGAATCAACAATATCAATTTTTGAACCACCAAGTAATATATTTAGTTCATTATTTATTTGAAATGATTTTTTTCGTATTATTATACATTTTGATTTATTAGGATTGAGTCGCAAACCATTGGCCGAAGCCCATAAACTAATTTTATCAAGATCGTGATTCAATTCTTGTATTTTAGTTGTAATTAATTCCTTGGAGCAACTAAGATATAACTGAACGTCGTCGGCATATATTTGTATATTGGAGTAACAAAGTTGTTGAGGAAGATCGTTAGAATATAACGAGTATAACAGGGGCCCAAGAATTGAACCCTGCGGGACACCTCTAGTAACCAGCAAAGGCCGCGAAACAGACCCACCGTTGGTAACTGATTGAGATCTATTTGAGAGGTACGACGACATCAATTTGACAGCAAATGTAGAGAAATTAAATAATTTTAACAATTTTTTACATAATAATGAATGGTGCACAGTATCAAAAGCCTTTGAATGGTCTAATAATACCAAAAACGTTATTTTCCTCTCATCTAAATTTCTTCTAATTTCCTCTATAACATCAGTTAATGCTGTAATGCAGCTACGGTGAGGTCTAAATCCTGATTGACGATCAGTTAATAAGTTGTTGTCATTAACATGCTTATAAATTTGTTTGTGTAATAAATTTTCAAAAACTTTGGATAAATAGGGGAGGATCGCAATTGGACGATATTCATTTCCAGTTTTTGGCACCGGAACAATTTTGGCATGTTTCCACTCCATAGGAAAAGTATTAGTCATTATTATTGTATTAAAAAGGTGTGTGATGTAACGAATTATCCATGGTAGAATCATTTTTATAAATTTAGGATTAATGTTATCTAATCCTTCTGAATTAGATTTACTCGCTTTAAACGCTTCAGCTACTTCAATCACATTTAGAAATTGAAAATTGAATACACTACTTGAAATATTAGTTGAAATTTCGTCATAAAAGTGAGACTGAATCACCGGAGAAGGAATATTGGTAAAGTTTTCATTTAACAAGTTAACATCAACTTCTAACGAACGGTCCACTGACTTTCCAATGCCAATATCGTGTATATGTTTCCATTTACTTTTACTGTCAACTGCTCTATTAAACTTATTAAAATAATATAAAGATTTTTCATGTTTAATCTTTGAGACAACAGCTTTTCGTGCTAAACGATATTCCAGTTTAAATTCAGGTGTTCTGTAGCGTTTCCAATTATGGTATAGATTGTCTCGATGAACTATTAACAATTTAATTTCATTTGTGAACCATGGCCTAACTCTATTCCCAATTGTTTTTGTCTTTATTGGTACATGAATGTTATAAATCTGCAGTATTAATGTATTAAGAAAAGTAAGCTGCTCGTCAACCGTTGGTAAGTAGTAAATTCGGTCCCACTCTGTGTTATTTAGAGCACGCTGTAATTCTGTGGAATTAACACTGTTAAAATCCCGATAGCTGTACGTTTGAACCATATTTAAAGATGTAAAATTATATGATATAAAGATTAAATCATGCTTGGAAAATGTAGACACTGCCAACTGCTCATAATGTAATATTTTTTGCTTGTTACTTACAAAAATCAAATTTTGTGTGTCAAATTTGAAGAAAAGTCTGTAGTTAAGCAATGAATTCACTGTTCGGCCTCAGAAAGTTCGGCCAAATTGAAAATAGTTCGGCGGCCGAACTTTTAACTATATAGTTTATTTTTTATTTTTTTTTGTTCATCTTGTTTAATTTTTATTGTTTTTTGTTTTCTATATAAAAATTGTAATTAGTTATTAAGTTATTAATTAATGATCTTGTAATTTTTCATATCATCAGTTACATACTGCAAAATAAGACTTTTAGTCTTGTGTATGGAGCAATTCAAATAAATAAAGAAAAAAAAAAATAGCTAAACTTCGGCTTTTCTCTTAAATTTTATACACAAAATCGAATTAAATCGGCTCAACAAACATGTTTCCAATACCAAAATTTGTCATCATTACCTCTAGATATCAAAAAACCGACAAAATATTGTTTTTTGGCCGAACTGTTCGGTCGGACACTAATAATAATATTAATTATAACTTCTATTGAAAATTAAAATAAAGCTATAAATAACTATCTACAAAAAAAATTATGATACTAAAAAAAAAGTGTGTGAACGACATGTTTGTTTGTTAATGTGTTTTTGGTAATGATGTGTTTGTTTTATTTGTAAACTACAAATGCATTTGGTATTTTATACTAAAACGTATCTATTTAACATACAGTATATGAAAAAATAATTTGAGAATTATGTCTAAAATCAAATATATAAAATATTTATATATATATTTAAAAGTCATTTAAAATATTAATTGAATCAATTAAATATTTGTTTAGAAACAAATTTAGTTCAAATTATATCTTTTATTATATTATTTTAGGTTGATAACTTTTTCTGTGTAGATATATTCAACTTTTTTCACTATAAAGAGTTAACATAAGTTTCAAATTTGTGTATAATTATTGGTAAAAATTGCATTTGAAAAATACTCCATCAAACAAATTACCAAATATTAAATTTTTAAATGTAGCCTAGGCCATGCATCCCACCAGCTTAAATTTATTTTGGAGTCAATAATATAAACTTTGAACTTTCATTTTTTTTTAATATCGGCGAAAAACGTTAAAATTATTATATCAACTTTGTTTAAATTGCATTTCAAATATAAGCTGACTTTAGAATTGTACGAAATTACAATTTTTTTTTTCTCAAATTTCATGTAAAAATGTATTTTTTTTGTCGAAGACATTTGATAAATGTATTTTTATGCTATTTTAACAATTAGAATTAGAAAATTTCATCGCGGTATCTTCAAAAGTTAAGTGTTTTCTAAATATTTATTTTGATTCATAAGAAAGCGTCAAAACAGCTTCAAAAAGAGCCAAAATAGCCATTTATGGCAACTTTATCCGCGGTTTTCTGAAAATTGTGAGGTGATGGAAAAATTTGGTTGCCGGATGTGGAATCGGAGCATCAAAGAGTATACAAATCACATATTGGCATTCAAGCCAAGAAAGCTTGTCGAGGTGTGTTATCGGTTTTCCAGATAATTTTTTAACTTTTTTCCCCAAATATATGGCTTGAATTTTTTTTATTTTTTTTTTAAAGAGAAGCAACACTCAGGAAATTCTTCCTATTAATTAATGTGTTGCTTTCTTTGGAAAGGGGATAGTGGAGAGATGAGAGGTGGTGAAAGATGAAGGGCTTCAAACATGGCAACACTGTAATTGCGCGAGATGATAAGTCTTAGAACAGTTGTTGGTCGCCACTTGATGTAGAGTTGGCGAATTTATTGAAGCTTTTTATTTCATAGCCCTGATTCATTATTTTACTTCGGTGGGGTTAAGTGCTATGGGAACACCGAAGGTGGGCGCAGCGATACATATAAGTGATAGAAAACTCATACATATTATTTTTCTAAATTGATGTTGTCGTCACCGGGAATCGAACCCGGGACCATCTGTGTAACAGTCCAACGCGCTAACCATTTCACCACAACGCCCAATTGCAGAGCATTAGAGGGTTAAATTTTTTATATCTCAACTGGGGTTCAAAAATGCTATAAATTATAAAATACGCCTCTGTTCTAGACAACTGTCAAATTAATGATAAAACCATATGTATTTGAATAGTTTACAGGTGAAGGTGTTTATTTTTCGAATCATCTCTGCTAGATTGTAACAACAACAACACTAACCAACAACAACACTAACGCATTGCATGCATGAATGCATTCACAATATTTTAAAACACACAATCGATAAAGTTGTTTATCTTTAATCCAAAACTGGTTTTAAAACCGAAACATTGAAACTTTTAAGCCAAATTAAAAACAAATAACGGTTTATACTTTGAAAGTTCAAAACTAAGACAGCAATTAAGGTTTGGGATAGAAATGAGTTGGGTTTAAATATTGATAAATTAAAGAATGTATAAAGAAAGTACCAACAACCTACATTAAATATGCGATTCTAAAGACATTTAAGTTAATTATGTAGATTTCCAATGATATATTTTTAATATTTATTACTTATGTTGCTGATAATAAGTTGGCGTTATGTCAAATATATTTGCTGGTAAATAAATGTTGGGATTTATGTTTTGTTAACAAATCACGCCAACTCTTAAATAAATAAAAAATAACTATGCTGATTGTTTTTTATATATATTTTTTTTTTATTATTTTTTGTAAATGAAATTTTTTTTTTAAATTTATTTCCATAATAAAATTATGTAGTTTATGTTGATGTTGGTTGGATAGTTTGTTGTTTAAAGGCGTTTGTTCATAACAGTGGGTGTTAGTTCATTCGCTCATTTTTGTATGTAAAATAAATTGGCCTAAAACATGAATTGCTATCAAGTTCTGTTTTAAAGGCTTACGAAACTCTTAAGAAACCCACAATATTAAACATAAGTTCATAAAACATAAGATCTATAACATTTATTTTAATTTATGATCTAATTTGAAAATATATGTATATTAGGGTGTTTCAAAATTCTAGAAGTCGGAAATTTCCACCGGTTCAATGCCCAATCAATGCTTCTTTATGTGAAAAGTGTAAGGTCGCTAAATAGCAATAAGGTCGATAAATAGTAATATGGTCGCTAAATATCGATAAGGTCGCTAAATAGCAATAAGGTCGCTAAATAGTGATAAGGTCGCTAAATAGCGATAAGGTCGCTAAATAGCAATAAGGTCGCTAAAAAGCGATAAGGTCGCTAAATAGCGATAAGGTCGCTAAATAGCGATAAGGTCGCTAAATAGAGATAAGGTCGCTAAATAGCGATAAGGTCGCTAAATAGCGATAAGGTCGCTAAATAGAGATAAGGTCGCTAAATAGAGATAAGGTCGCTAAATAGCGATAAGGTCACTAAATAGCGATAAGGTCGCTAAATAGCGATAAGGTCGCTAAATAGCGATAAGGTCGCTTAATAGCGACAAGGTCGCTAAATAGCAATAAGGTCGCTAAATAGCGATAAGGTCGCTAAATAGCGATAAGGTCGGTAAATAGCGATAAGGTCGCTAAATAGCGATAAGGTCGCAAAATAGCGATAAGGTCGCTAAATAACGAAAAGGTCGCTAAATAGCGATAAGGTCGCTAAATAGCAATAAGGTCGCTAAATAGCAATAAGGTCGCTAGATATCGATAAGGTCGTTAAATAGCGATAAGGTCGCTAAATAGCGATACAATTTCGACTATAATTAATGCAAATTAAAAAAACATTTAAAATGATTAATTTTTAATTTAATGCAATACACTCAGGGAAAAAGCTTCATCATAATTATGAAAAACTTCATAACTATGATGAAAACCTTCATTGATTTTCATCCAATGTAACACTTTTTATATATGATGAAGTCGTTTCATAAGAGGGAAAATCGATGACATTCTGATTCAAATTTATGAAATATTTCATAAATATGATGAAGTTTCATAACTTTTTATGAAATGTTATTAAAAATTTCATAAATAGGATAAAGCAGTTTTACAAATTTTTATGAAACTTTTTTAAGTTTTTATGAAATGTTTCATAAATATTATAAAACATTTCATATTATATACAAAAAATTCTTTTTAAAATTAAGAACACATCATATACCACTTAAATTGTGTTCTAGGATTTCATATAATATCTGTTAATTTTTGAGTTTTAAAAAGTCTAAAGACTGAAACAAAATAGCATTAAGTGCCTTAAGTCAGGTGTTCGTATTAAAATGAAAATTAAAATTTTTTAAATTTATATAATTGTATTTCCAAATTTCCGTTTCATACCAACACCTGAATTAAGTCAATTAAACCAATTATGTTTCAGCCTTTAATTGTAAATGATATTTCCTAAATTTAAAATAAAAATTTCAATTAAAATCTAAAACTTTTACACAAAGTCTATGATATTTTTTTTTATGAAATGATGAAGACCTATGAAAAATTTTGGCGGTAAATATAATTATGAAGTCAGATTTTTAAATATAATAACAGTTTTCGAGAAAATGCGGATTCAAAATTTTCGAATGGTGTTGTTTGTTATATTTTTCAGGAACAAAAAAATTAATACAAAAAAACATAACCAGCAAAATCAATTTATTAGAGTCCTTTTAAATGAAAGTCGATTAATGCTCGACTTATACGCTCAAGATATACGCGACAACTCTTTAAAAACTCTTTTTGCATAATACTACATTTAAGCAATAAATATCATCTGTAAAGAAATCCCGTAATCATCCTGTAAAGAAATATTTTAAAAAATTTTCATTCGTTTTTGACCGCGAATTTTTCGAAAAGTGCAATTTTGAGGTTCGAAAAACTTAATAAACTGAAATATTGAAATGATTTTTATCACGGATGCGGGCTTCGGTAAGGGTAACGCTATTTTCGTTTATTTCGGTACCGGCATTTTAGAGCTAACGATATTTTAGTTATTTTGGTATCGATTTTTAGCCTTAACGTTATTTTACTTATTTCGGTAATGGTATTTTAGAGGTAATGGTATTTCAGTTATTTCGGTAACGTTATTTTAAGGATAAAGGTTTTAAAGTTCTTTCGGTAACGTTATTTTTTAGTTATTCAGGTAATGTCAATGGACACCGATATTTTAAAGCTCCGTTATGCCCGAATTGCAATGACTGGCTAGTTTACGATCGAACTTTGGGAAGATATATCTACTAACAGCGATTATTTTTCTTAATCTTGTCAACATTATATCGGTAACGGTATTTTAGGGATAACGATATTTTAATTATTTCGGTAACGGTATTTTACGGATAACGATATTTCAATTATTTCTGTAACGGTATTTTAGGAAGAACGATAGTCAGCTGAATGGGTTTTGAATCGATAACGATATTTTAATGGCATAGAATGATATACCTGATTTTTATACATTGCACATGAGTAATTAAAATAGTTTAACTAATACCCTTTTAAATTGCAAATACTTCATTCAAAGATTTAAAAATCAATAAAAAAAATATTGAAAAATTATTGAAAAATTATCAAATTTAAATGTAAAATTCAACCAATTCCATGAATAATATTTGGATGAATTTTTTACACGCGTACAATTCAACTTGTATTATTGAGCTGTAATCAAAAATAACACAAAATGTGATTTTATAAGAGTTTCCTACGTTCTTCTGTTCTCCTGCAAAGATCTGAAAATGGATAATATACCCTTATTCGACCGAAGCATTCAAATATATTAAGTAACTAACAAAATTAATACATACACAGAAAAAATTATCAACCTAAAATATCTAATTAAAGATTTGATTTGAATTTAATTTGTTTCTAAACAAATATTTAATTGAATCAATTAATATTTTAATTGACTTTTAAATATATAAATACATATTTTATTTTAGACGCAATTATCATATTATTTTTTCATACACTGTATGCATAAATAGAAAATTTTCAGTATAAAATACCAAATACATTTGAAGTTAACAAACAAAACAAGCACTCACACAAACAGACTCAGCATTGCAAAAAACACACATACCAACGTATAGATCACACACTTTTTTTGTGAGTAGCATATTTTTTTTTGTAGAAGTTATTTATAACTTTTTTTTCCTTCTTAATTTCAATAAAAGGTTTAATTGATAGTATCATTGCCGTGATAGGTGCAAAATCAATTAAAATATTAACTGATTCAATAATTTTTTTAATTGAAACCCGTTTTTAGTTTTTTCTAAGTATGTTTAGAAATAAATAAAACAAACAAAAAACTTTTGGAATATTTTTTTCAGTTTGGTGTCTTATATTATAAAACTTTTACTACTTAGAATTTCGGCTTTGTCAAAAAACGTTATCTACTTATATAAAGTCTATTTTCGAAAAAAAACTGTATTCATTATCTAAAAACTTGTTCAGAAGAAGGTAAAATAACTGATATTTTATGAAAAATCCCCAGGATAACGTTATCCTCCCTACAATGGGTATGCCATTAATTTATATTTTAAGCTTTAAAGAAGAGGATTAAATTGCAATATTGAATATATCATTGCTTAGGCCACATCGGCTCTTAAAATAAAAAATTATAAAATTTATTTTTTTTGAAAATCACAAAAAACGCGAGTACCTTGAAAACCTTTAAAAATGTATTAAAGGTTTGTTCTATAATCTAAAAGATAACAAAATAATGATTCAGAATTCATGCAGAAGTCCCAAAGGATGTAATTAGAAATTATTAAAAATTTAATGTAAAATTTTTTTTTATTTGTATGTAAATTTCCATACAAAATATTCGAAAAATGTTAAGTTTATAGCGACCTTACAATGTCATACGATTTATCTGAAGTTTTGAACATATGTACATATAGTCCATACACAACGATCCAGCCTTGATCATCACAAATCGGACTACGTCTAGTTTTTTCATACGACTTTGAAGACCCTAATGTATATTATAATATTTTTTTGTTTGGTCGTCCTCTTCGCTTATTAACAAAAATTATAAGATATAGATTTGAAATTATATATTTTTTTGTTAAAACTTGCTTCATGTGTGTTTTAAATTTGAATCTTCTTCTTTTGGCTTTTGTTTCTCATTAAGTAAATGTATATTTTTTTCAGCGTTTTGTTTTTTTTTTTATATTTCGTATCTAGATGTTTTTACGTTTTGTCGGTAGATAATACTAAAGTACTTAGCACACGTGTTAAGTACATTCTGTAACCAAATACGTAAATTTTTTATAAACTCCCACACTCCCTTTTGAATACGTTTTCTTTTTTAATAATTTTGTTTTTCATTCATATCATATAGTACTACGAGTACAATTAACAAGTCCACCATATAAAGTCATCATTATGTATGAGCTTGATGGATTTTAAACAACTCCTCAACTCAAAATTCTTAACATGTTTTTTTTATTTCGAGCTTTTATAATAATAATCGCAGAGTAATTGTAATTATAAATATTTCAAAATATAACTTGACTTTTTCTTAATCTTTGTTTGTTATTTATTCTTGTTGGATGGGACAGTAGAACGGAAAAATTTAATGTTTTGAATATTTATAATTAGAAGTCACTTTGCTATTTCACAACTCTTTGGTCCCGAAATTGCTACTAGTTTCTTGTTCCTTACACAAACAGTGATAATTCTTTGGCAGTCTGCCACATCTCAAAAACAGGAGGGCAGGTTTTGCCACTTTTACATAATTTTTCGTTTGTAGACTGTATTTTTTGAATGTAAGTTTTATAATTAAAGAAGCTTAATTATTTCGACAGAAAATATAATCTACTACAATTTCGGTGATCAAATTTTGTATGCTTTAGGAGCGAGAAATTGTGTAAACTAACACTTTTAATTCTGCACTCATAGAAATAAAGCTGTAAAAATAGCAACAAAAAAAAAGCAACTAAGAGGCAATTTACACGATAAAATTAATTGCAGGCAATTTTTGAATTCTCTTTTGTTGCTTCTAAAAATCATGAACATTTACACAAGGAGTTTTTGCATGCAATTTTTTTGACGTTTATTTTGCCAATCTTCTTTAATTGTTCATTCGTTGAAATTTAATTTATTCGTAATTCGTTAGATTCGTAAGATTCTCATTTTCCTGGTACTTTATAAGTAAAAGTTCCACTAGTTCTTTATTCCACATTATTTATTTTTTTATTTTACGAAATATTTTCGATACACAACACCTTAGAAGCCGAATACGAATAAAACAAATTAACAAGAATACGAACGATAGCAAAAAGAAATGTAAAAAAATATCTTGCAAAACGAAAACCGTGTAATTTTTGCTACCCCGCTTGCTTCTCTACCCCGTTTGCCTACAAACAATAATTGCACGCAACATTACATGCAAAAATTGCCTCGTGTAAATTGCGTCTAAAAAATGACCATGCAGAAAAGACGGCTAAAATTAGCAGATTTTTCGACTAAATATTAGTAATATCAGAATAGCAAAAATAAATCTGTTGAATTTACAAATATTTTTTGTTATATTTGAGCTAAATTTTAGTTAATTGAAAGTAACGAAATAATCTGCTAAAATCAGCAAAATCATTTACTAAATATTAGTAGACAAAAAAATCATTAAAAATGTGAAATTTGTAAAGTTTGTTTTTTAATGCGAATAAATGTCTGCCCTTATAATATCAGCAATCTACAATTTTTTAGTAACAATTTCTGTTGATTTTAGCAACATAAACAGTTATTTGCATTCTACTAAATTTGAGGTAAATATGGCAAAAATTTTGATAATATTACAGTTTTTGTTTGCTTTTTTCAGTCTACAAATATTTGGTAAAAGTTTTTGCTAATTTTACAGAGTAAAATGCTACTTTCAGTTAACTCAAATTCACATCGACTATAACTAAAGTTTTGTAAAGTTAACATATTTACTTATGCTGTTCTTATTGTATTAATATTTAGCAAAAAAAACCTGCTAACTTTAGCAGTTTTTTCTGCAAGGCAATTTTTAACTAATTTTTAGTAGCTTTTCTGCTATTTTTACAGGTTTATTTCTATGAGTGTGTGTGTTTTTTTTTTTTTTTTATATTACCACATTCGCCTAAATTTTCACTTCACCACAAAATGTGTTTTCTTTAAAAAATTCATAAAAATGTAACTAAAGAGTTATTCCACTTGTAATTCTGTATGATCTGTCTATTATAAAACGTTTGTGGGGGTTTTTAAAGAGCTATGTAAATAAAGTGTGTTACCATTCCACCCCAAACTCCCCTTAATATTTGAAAATAAATCCAAATTTGTAAAAATTGCCGAAAATATTAACTCTACTAGAAGACTTCGATATTAATTACAAAATTATGAGAAAGTCGCTTCTTTAAAAATAAATTAAGTATTTGGTTAAAGGACTCACCGAATTCGGTGTGGAAACTTTTGGCGGGTAAACGGATTTTAAAAAATTTGGTAACGTATATACGTTTTATATAAGTAGAGAAATATATAATTTTTCGGCCTTTCCACAGAAACTAAGCGATACTGAAAACAGAAAAAAGACCATTAGAGGGTTAAATGAACTAAATCGGCTGAACGAGTTAGGAGTCAAAATTTTTAGTGAGAAAAACTGAATGACCGTCATGCCATTAAATAAATAAAACAAATAATAAATTTTATATGAAAAATGTACTTTCCTAAATAATGTATTCAACGAAGCAGCGAAAAAGGACTTAAAATCACTATATTAGGAAAATTGTTCTTAATTATTTTTATCGCCTTCTCTAATTTCCAAAGTCAAGCGACATAATAGTTATAGGGCTAATACTGGTGGAGGCAACACGGAGTTACGATACCACTATCAGAGACGCTAAAAACATGTTAAGATTGACGGAGTTTTCTTTTAAATTGTAACTTGTGAGGTTTTATTTTTAAATTTCAACACGGCAGATAATTTTGAGAACTTTCGGAATTCGCTTTAAAATTGATATTTTATAGTTTTTGGTATACGAATCTGAAATTAGAGTTTCAGAATTCTAATGTAGACAAAACGGCAGATTCAACATGGCGTACGACAACTAAAGCGATTAAAAAATTCAATCTAATTTCTATTTTTTTTTTTTTACTTTTAAATTTTAGATTTTAACCAAATAAATTCAAATCAAAACTGATCGCTTTTTATCACATTAGAGATTTTGGAAATAGCAAATAAAAAAATGTTTCGCACTAAAATATGAGACAATATCTGCAGTAAAATTATTACTCATGTAAATTTTAAAGTTGTAGAACACTCTCATTTTATTAATTCAAAATGACAGATCCAATATGGAGGATTATGTTAGAAGGTTTGTAGATTGCTATTAAATTGATACTTTCAATGATTTTAGATTGTTAACTATATACGAATCTGACAATAGATTTTTAAAATGTCGGATCCAATATGGGGTATAATTGCTTTTTTTTAAAGGAATTCAAATCAAATATTTTATCCGAAAGTTTTAAGGAACGCTGAACACAAGTTTGCTATCAGAAAAATTCAAAATGGAGTATTTAATATTGCGGAATTTTATTTTAAGTGATCGGTTTCGTTGTGAATTTTATACCGGCATATTTTGGAGGTCGTTAAATACGAATTTATCAGTTTTATGATTTAATTTTTTTTAAGACATCTAATTTCTTTTTTTCTCCTTAGAGTTTGAGAGTCGCTTAACACAAATCTCACAGCAGATGTTTTAATGTTTTAATGTTTTTTTTTTTTATTTTTATTTATTTTTTTTAACGTGGAAAATGACCTAGCGTGGGTTATAGGTCTTGTTGAGTACATTTCAAATTGTGTCAAAAAATTCCAGAAACACCATCAAATTCAGAAGTTATTCTAAAAAACCCGTTTTCAGTGATGTTCGTGAACTTATCGACCTGTAACTCAGTCAGTTTTTGTCTGATTTAAGTTTTTTTAACGGGTTTGGAAAGAAAACTGATTACGCTTTAAAATGGCGTGCATTTTTTGATACATTTGTAATTTATAATATATATATATTGTTTTTGTTAAGAATATCTACAAAAAACAAACGAAAATTATAAACTTTATTGAATTTAGTAGCTTTTCATTGCTTATTTTATTAATATAAAAGCTTATACAAATTTATACCAACGTATTAAGAAAATTTAGTTCTTAACAAAACATTGTTTTCATTTTTCAAATCGGATGAAAATTGTAAAAGTTATTCAACTTTTCATTAAGAGGGCTAGTAATCATTTTTAACTATACATGTTAACTTAGGTTAAGCTATTTGTACAGTTTTTAATTTACGTTTGTAAGTCAATTGGTTTACCAAAAGAATTTTTACTTTAGAAAAAGTTTAGTAACTTTTGCAAATATAAACCGATTTTAGCAAATAATATCTCGTTTTTTTCTATATAAAATTTAAAATACTGTGCAAAAAAAGATAAGTTTTCATAGAAAAAAATTAAAATAACACTTGTTGAATTTGAAAAATTAGGAAATAAACAAAAAAAAAAAATGAGAAACTTTTGATAAACACTTGCCTAATTTCTTGGAATATATATTTTATGAATACATTTTATGAAAGCTTAATTCTTTGCCTTTCCAAAACTGTTTAACATTTTGAAATCGGTCAGAAAATGTGTGAGTTAGAGGTACTAAAGTGCTACGACCTACCCTAAAACAGTTTTTTGAAACTAACTCAAAATTTTGAGGGTGTTTCAAAATTTTTGAAAACGGTTTCTGTATCTCCTTACCTAGGCCTACAACCCCCACTAGGTCGGTTTTCAAGTCCTGACAAAAAGTGTTTTTTTTTTTGGCAGTGTGTAACTATATAATTACAAACTATATACTATTACCCTAACCGAGCACTAGCTACTATGGCCTTTGGCGCGTTATAGCGAAAACAGACCAGTGCCTCTGGTGGGAATCGAACCCACGACCCCGCACGATAAGCCAGCACGCTACCAACTAGCCTACCGGGGCGCACGTGTTTTAATGTTAAATTGGCGCATACATTTCTTTAAAATTTATTTATTTCAAATGGGAGCATAATACGAAGCTCACATACAATTTCAAAATTAAAAGTTTCAAATTTAAAATAGCAGATGATGACTATCAGTAATCAACATATAATATTAGATCCACGATTTTAAATATTGACAATTTGATGTAAGATACTTAAATATTATCGATAAATAATTTTAAAATAACTCAATCATTTTAAATTTAAATTATACGCCATATTGAATCTGCCATTAAAGGTTTAAAAATTCTAATACCAGATTCGTATTCAACGACTCCCGAAAACGCACACATAGGATGTATTTTTATAAAACCATCCGCCATAATGAATCAGCGAACAAGAAAATATTTTGAAAAGTAATTTACAGCGACATGCTTTTTATCACATACGCTTTACCCCTTTGCTGCGTAAGACGAATATGTATACGTTTTATTCTATTCTGTTGCGTATGACTATTTTCGCTGCACTGTGCCATGTATTCGGATGGGAAGCTACCAATGTTAAGTGTTTGTTTTTTTTTACGTGCAGACAAGTAGTTTAAATAATGATGTGCATAAAATTTATAATGAATTTTTATATGAATTACGAAATATTCTTGGGAATATCATTAAGATATTAATATTTTAAATGTGATATTAAAGAATTATATTTAAAACAAATTATGAAATAACAGCTTAACTGTTAAAATGGTAAAACACTTAAAATATTTTAATAAATTTCAATTCAAAATCTCCAACACTAATGGTAAAAAAAAAAATATGTTACATCTTAATAATGGCTTTGATATTTTCATGTAATATTTATGCTAAACTTGCCTTCCAATTTGTTTATGAGTAATAAAATTTAATGAAGTATAACTAAAATTGTTAATACTCAAAAGGAAAGTGTGGAAAATATCATCCCCCTCAACACTTACAATGTATGTCAATTGTTTAGACATTTAAAAGCCGTTTCAATAACATTATTTTCAGTGTATATGAGTCAGTAGTAATTAGGGTGTCCCGAATATGGGACTTTTTCGATTTGGTTGAAGGAATATTAACTCAAAAGGTGCATATTAAAGATCTGAATATGGAAAGAATAAGTAAAACAAAAAATTGAAGTGGATCTTCAGTTCCAGCGATTGAAGTTGCCGGTTTTAGTGTATTTTGACCAAAAACCCGATTCGAATTTTTTTTTAAATATTCCTCAAAAGCTTCATAATTTTTAGCTTCGTACTGAAAAACTATTTTAAAATTTTCTGTATAGTAATTTTGGTCCACCAAAGGATTTTTTAATTTCGACCAAGTACAATTTCTTTACCTTATATTTTTTTAAATTTGTATATAAAAAAGTTGCTTAAAACTAAAAAATCATCTTGTACACCAAAATTACGCTACAGAAAATTAAAAAAATATTTTTCCAGTAATAAGTCGAAAATTTGAAGCGATATTTCGAAAAAAAATCAAAACTTTTTTTATCCAAATGTACTACAACCGGTAACTTTAAAGGGAACTGAAGAACCACTTAAAAAAATGTTTCTCATATTTAGCCTTGACTAAGTGCTTTTCTTATTTTGTTTGTATTCGGGGCACCCTTGTGAGTATATTGGAAAATTAGCAAAAAAAAAAAAAAAGAAGAAAACTTATTTATTCTTGCTTTTGAGAGTCTTCTTAATAATGAACTAAATTTATTTATGGAAATTATAAAGGCTCATTACATTCATAATAATAATCATATTATGGTAAAATGATTACATACTTTTGTGTCGATTAGAATGGGATTTTGTTAAAAGAGAATTACAAAAGGATAATAAAGAAATGAATGCAAAAAAATATTCCTTTGAGGTTAATGTGGGGGAAAAAAAAGAATTTAAAAAAAAAATATTTACAACAAAGCATGACAAAACCCCCAAAAAAAACAGATTTTTAGCCGTTTTTAAATAAAAAAATTTAGTTTTTCGAGCATAACATTCGATGTTATTGTAATGATTGTATTAATCATAACTAATCATATTGATCACTGCGGTTGATATTTTGATCATTTATTATCATATTATGATCATTAGTATTTCCAAACATCATATGATGCTCTTAGACCATATTCTTTCTCTATGTTTCGTAAAATATGTTTCCTAAAAGCAACAGTTGATAAGATTTTGAGACAGTTTTGTATTTTCTTAAGAAACATTTCAATTTAATCTACGATAATTAATATAATCCTAACTTATCATATTATCCTTACTGCGGCAAATATGATAATTAGGGATCATATTATGATCATTAAGGCCATACTTTAATCAATACGTATTCCCATTCTTTCCTATTCTTAAGATTCTTGGATGCTTTCCGTAAATTCCTAAGAAAAATTCTTACATTTTGAGTAATTCTTAGCTATTAAAATTAATGAATGGGGAACTTGAAAATTTTTCTACACTTATTAAGAGTTAAATTATTTTCAAATAATTTTTTGTTGTAACATTTGTGTATACTATGTTAGCCGATGTTCGCGTTAATCATTTACCTTTAACGGCGAGCAAATTATGTATGTTTTAAGTTTCAAATTAAAATATTAAAATTATAGTTTTTGCTTAGATTAAATAAAAGCTACTTCCATTTATAGATCTCATTACATTTATCACATTTCAAAATATATACCACACCACCAAAAAATATAAAAATACAATCAAGAAAATTTGTTTGCCATGTGTTAGAACTTAAAAATAAAACCACTATTATTTTGGAAAATACACAGTTTTGCCGGTTTAATGATACTTAATACTTAGTTCGGTTTAGGATTACATATTTATAGAAAATCATATATTAAATATTTTTAAATTCGCAAAATATTTAATTTTTTATAAGGATGCACTTTGAGGTTATGAACATTTTTTTCTCTTCATATCGACTTAAGTATTAAGCTCATTATAATCTTTTGTTTTGTGTACGTTTTGGCGGAATTGATACAGCGCTTTAGTTTTCACAAAGCGAAATGTGTTTTGAAAAAACTGCCCATGTACCCGCTAGGAATGAAACAAATTTATTTTTTGCACTTTATAAATTTAGTCCGTCGTAAGGGTTCACTTCTTGCTCTCAAGCCATGTTTTTTATAAAAAAAAATTTAAACAAAAGAATTAAATTTGGCAAAATTTTTAAAAAGTACTTTAAATTTTTGCGTTTGAAACTTTTTAAAATGACTTTTTGTTTGGAGGTGCTGTTTACAAACCAAACAAAAAAAAATTTGAATATAAAAGGCAAAATATACACATTTTCAAGAAATTTACTCCATTTCCTTATAAGTTTGTGATATATGCATCCCGTTATTTGTATTTGTATAAAATTAAACCGTTTTTTCAAATACTGTTCAAAACTCATTTCTATTAAACGGCACAGAACCCTATGAAAAAACTTCGAAAGTATAAAAATCGGAAAATTTTGGTTTCACTTGTAAAACACCATACAACTTTTCACCAAGCAGCGAAATACAAATTAATTTTGAATGTATCTCCAAAGTCTAGCGAGTAAATTTTTGTATTGTTTTGGATCAGAAAGTCAAAAAGTATGAGCAAAAAAAAAAATTAATAAAAAAAACTCTTGTAAGTTTCAAGCCATTGTTTTAATTTTTCGACTTTTCAATGGTCACCAATTCAACATGAAATTTTGCTCGTCATAACTTGTAAGTATAGTCAACCTAACCCCGTCCATCGTTCCTCTCAATTCATAAAACCTGGAGAAATAAAATGTATCTAAAGTCAGTTTCAACAGGTGTCGAAAATTTTTGAAGTAGCCTACATTTAATTATAATTTAAAATGATCTAGATTTTTGTCATTTCGTTAATCAATTTGTTTAAAAATTTATGTGAAAAACTTTTATACTAAAATATATTTCTACACACAGCGAAATAAAGTGCCAACCGAATTGTAAAGTGTATTTTAATGTATCAACTTATAAATTCAGTTAGTACAACGATATTTACATTAGATTTCTGAATATTTTTGTTGTTGCAACTAAAATTCAGTTGAATTAACCGAACTTTGTTGTGAAAACAAATGTTAAGTTGTGCCAACCGGCAAAAATTCATAATAATCGAATTTGAGTCGTAGTAACCAAATTTCAGTTGGCAACTAGCTAAATTTTTCTCTGTGTGTATATATCAAGGTACAGATTAATTACACACTGCAACAACAAAACACTTTTTGTCAGAACTTGAAAACCGAGCTAGTGAGGGTTGTAGGCCTAGGTGAGAACATACAAAAAACCGTTTTCAAAAATTTTAAAACACCCTAAAAAACTGTTTTAGGGTAGGTCAAAAAACTGTTTTAGGGTAGGTCGTAGCACTTTAGTACCTCTAATTCACACATTTTTTGACCGATTTCAAAATTTAAAACAGTTTTGGAAAGGCAAAGAATTAAGCTCTATTCATAAAATATACATTCCAAGAAATTAGGTAAGTGTTTATCAAAAGTTTCTCATTTTTTATTCCTAATTTTTCAAATTCAGCAAGAGTTATTTTCATTTTTTTCTATGAAAACCTACATTTTTTTGCACTGTATTTTAAAGACAATTTTATATAGAAAAAAGCGAGATGGTATTTGTTCAAATCAGTTTATATTAGCAAAAGTTACTAAACTTTTTCTAAAGTAAAAATTTTGGTATTGCAGACTTTTCTTTTGGTAAACCACTTGACTTACAAACGTAAATTAAAAACTGTACAAATAGCTTAACCTAAGTTAACATGTATAGTAAAAAACAGGTGTTATTGAAAAGTTGAATAACTTTTACAATTTTCATCCGATTTGAAAAATGAAAACCATGTTTTGTTAAGAACTAAGTTTGCTTTATAAGTTGGTATAAATTTTTATAAGCTTTCATATAAAAATAAGCAATGAAAAGCTACTAAAATCAAAAAACTTTATAATTTTCGTTTTTTTTTGTAGATATTCTTAACAAAAACAATACTTATAACTTACAAATGTATCAAAAAATGCACGCCATTTTAAAGCGTAATCAGTTTTCTTTCCAAACCCGTTAAAAAAATTTAAATCGCACAAAAACTGACTGAGTTACAGGTCGATAAGTTGACGAACATCACTGAAAACGGTTTTTTTAGAATAACTTCTGAATTTGAGGGTGTTTCTGAAATTTTTTGACAAAATTTATAATGTACTCAACAAGACCTATAACCCACGCTAGGTCGTTTTCCAAGTTTTTTTTTTCACTGTAGCACCGTGTTATTAATTATTATGTTAATACTCATACTTTGAGGATAACACATTATTTGGTAATTTAGTGGAAACATTCACGTACTTTGTTTAACATAATTGACCATAACTTTGGAATTTGTCCATGGATTTTTCTTATATTTATATTAAAGTTTAAAATGTCTGTTTTCTATAAAATCGACTACGAATTTTCTTCTTTTGATCCCACTGTTGATTGATAATTTTGAAGTTATCTGTTTTTTATTAGTGCTGTTATTATAACATTTGGAGTACCATGATTCCATAATAATATTTTAAATATGTGTGTATGTAATATAAAATATTGTCATTTACCTAATAATGTGTTGTTATAAATACAATTTGTTTTTGTTGTTATACCCCTTAGCTAAATAACACTGTGCAACAAATTTTGGGTAATCGTTGTAAGCCTCAATTTTTCGAAGGCGAAATGAAAGTAAACTATTGCTTAAAAAAAACCCACAATAACTCAGATTTCCAAAGATTTGTTTATTTTTATAGGGATCACAGAAAAATTTAATATACTAATTTTAAACCAGATTGTTTGGTATTCTCCTAAGTAGTTCGGTCGACCTCAGAAGCTGTAATAAAAAATATAAGTTGATCTGGTTTTGCAAGAAATGTATCATATTGTATAAAGATTTTAAACCGCTCGACCGACTTTAGTAATTTTTAACATTTGCTGAAGAAAATAACAAACAATATGGGAATTTTTAGAATTGTTTACCCTAAAATAGAAAGATATATAAAAAGGTCATACCTAACATAAAAATCCGATCCAACTGTGCAATACACTTTGGGGGATTTGTGCAACTGATGGTGCACTCAGAGAAAATCAGGAATAAGTTTCATCAATTTTCGTCCAATGTAACAATTTCATCAATATTGATGAAACTTTTCATGGACAACATGAATTATAATGAAATTTTTTCTACACAAAAATTATGAAATCCTTACTAATACAAAATATCCTTGTATATAGTGAAACATTTCATACCTATGATGAAATTGATTTTGTTTTTTTTAAATTTTTCACAAATACTATGAAACGTTACATTGGAGGAAAATCTATGAAACATTTCATATATATGAGGAAGCCTTTCCTTTGAAAGAAATTAAGTTTCCCCCTAACTCGTCCATCAAAACTTTTCATTAGGTTAATGCAAGTAAAAAAAAAATGAAATATGTCATCCGCGTTGGACATATAGTAAAACATTTCATACATGTGATGAAATTGATTTTGTTTTTTATGAAATGTTTCATAAATACTATGAAACGTTACATTGGAGGAAAATCTATGAAACATTTCATAAATATGATGAAGCCTTTCCTTTGAATGTACACTGATAGAATTATCCTTATGAATTCAAGGAGTTTTTAAAAGAAATTAAAATTCAACCTTACTCGTCCATCAAAATTTTTCAAGTAAAAATAATAAAATATGATAACACAGGTCTACAAAAAAAATTTTTTGTTTGGTGCCGCTAATTCTATGTTATAATTTGGTTAATTAGTCCGCAAGACGTCATGGTTAGCTGTCAAAATCGCGAAGCTACGTTCAGGTTTGTATCGATCGGTCATAACCTAAAAAATGTATTTTATTATACTTATGACCTGTTCCACGATCTCGAACGAAAACCTAAGCGAACGCAAGCTAGTCACTCGAATTCGAATCAATTTGGGTTTCTCTATTTCGAAAGCTATCGTTCGCCTATACTTACGTGTGTCAATTTTTGTCTTTTACGTATTTACAAATCATAGTGGTGCCAGATCGGATATTTTAAACTTCTATTACAATTTCCTTTACAAATACCAAAAATACTACTAAATTGTTTGAAGATAAATACAACATTACTTAACAGTGATCAGCTGTATATGACAAATAAATAAATAAAACAAATAAATAAAACAAGAAAAAAAGTACACCAGCGTTTTCAGCTGTTTCATTGTGGATTTCATTAAGCTGAAATTTAAAGTTCTTAAAAACTCCAAATATTCGTGTTATTTTATTCTTACCTTTTGTTATCCATTCTTTTTATTTTTAAATATTTATAATTTTTTATTATATCATTCATTCCAGCAAAGAACATTGAAAAATGAGGATTTTTTTTTTAGGTTCCCCGATTTTTTTATATTTTGTACATGAATACTCTATAGTCCCACTTACACATAGCCTTTTTCAGATCTCGAAATTTGTAAAAACTCGCGATTTTATGCGCGTTTTTAATTTTCATAAATTTGATAAAAATGCTAAAAGTGCTTCATAAAATATTTCCATTTTATAGAATAAAAATTTTTTTTTTTTTTTTTAAATCCTTAAAAACAAAAGACATGTTTGTTCCATAAAAATCAGTATTTGTATACTTAGCTAATATTCCATATTTTAGTAAACTGTATTTTTTTTTTCGAAAATCGTAGGATGAGAAAGTTTTGAAAAATGCATTGGCATTAAGTATGCATTTTTTTTAGCAATCATTTTGTTTAAAAAATCCAGTTATAAAGTAGACAAGTGCATCTTCAAAATATCGTTTAAATTAATAACATGCGATATACAATTAAATAGTTATGGTACTTCAAAGTGAAGTGCTTTTTGCATTTTTTTGATATTTATGACAACTAAAAACGTGCATAAAATCACGAGTTTTTACAAATTTGGAGATCTGAAAAAGGAAATGTACAAATGGGACCATAGAGTATTCATGTACAAAAAATAAACAAATTCAGAGGACCCGCGTTCAGATTTTTTGAGTTTTCTAATGGAATGAATGATATATTTTTTTTGAAAATATTTTGTTACTCGAAATCAAAAAAGCATGTGACTGGTTTTGACATTTACGTTCGCACTGTTGACAACTCGTGCGAAATAGAGAAACCAAATTTTGTATGAAAACTGTTACGTTTTCATTCGACTTGTACTTCAAGTCATCGTTCGCATAGAAATTTAGTTAGAGAAACCCAAATCAATTTTCTTTCGCTTAGAAAGCGAAAGAAAGCATTCTTTCGAAATCGAGAAACAGGCCATTAATGTCATTATAGTCAATTAATTTCTTTGATTAAATGATAATATCGATATGCCGTCGTCGAGAAGGTGTTGTGTAAATAATCCAAATACATTTTGTTATATTTGTGGTGAATATGTAGTAAAGAAGTTTAGAAAACCTATAACAGATGCAGTGAAGAAGACATACGTTGATTACTTTAATATAGAGATGAATGCTCGAAAACTACACGTAGCATTAAAAAAGTAAGTATCAATTTTTTATCAGGGTACCGAACGTACTTGAAATCTGTTTTATTTTTAGCGGCACCAAAATCATTGTAGGCCTGTGTAATATTTATTAAGGCCGAGTAGCTTTCCATATAATTATGACATTCATAACTATGGTAAAGCCTTAAATTTTGGTTAATTTGAGATAAGTTAGCACATCTCAAACTATCATACATTCAATAAAAAAATTTCATTCAAAACTAGTTCATATAAAGTATGAAGCTTTTCATTTATCAAAAAAAAAAAAAAAATCGTTCATATTGTTTCATAAGTTTTGTTAGTTTAACGAAAAATTTCATTATTTTTCGTCCATTAAAATGTCTTCTGTATATACTTTCTTTCCGCTTTGGACCCACTCAAGCTGAAATTTCCTGTTGCACTGTGTTATAAGAGTTAAATTTCTAATCTACCTTTGCAAACGAAATTACCTTTCATTTTCAATGCATTACAGTTGTTCTTATCTACAAAATGAAAAGCACTAATAATTACAAAAAAAATATTCAATATTTTTTTTATCTTTTATAGAATGTGACAACTTAAAAAATGTTGACTTGTTTCGGTGTGTCGGTTTCACGGAATGCACAAGTTAAATAAAAAAGTCTGACATTTATTTTTTCACGATATGGCTTTACTCGAGTAAATGTATATCGTCTAACGCTGACATTGTTGTATGATGCGATGGTATCTAAGTTTATTAATCCGTTTGCAACTTATCAATATAGAGCCCCTATGAAGTGGGGTGCACATTTTCAATATAAGGGGAGTTTGGGTTAGTGTGGTACTAGGGATGAAGTAATAAAGTTTTTTTTTTTTTAATACATTTTTAGACGTTCAACCTATTGTATCTTGGTCTTTAAAAATAAATTACTGCACTGATAGAAACAAATTAGTAAACTTTTTTGCTAAAATAACTGAAAATCAGTTAAAAGTGACGTTGCAGAAAAAACTTCTATAATTAGGCGATTTTTTGGTAAATATTAGTAAGATAAGAGTAGCAAAAAAAATCTGTTGAATACACAAATATTTAGTTATATTAGAGCTAAATTTTAGTTAATTGAAAGTACCAAATTAATCAGCAAAAAAAAATGTTGCTAAAGACTAGTAAACAAAAAAAAAAAAATAATAAAAAATGTGAAATTTTTAAAATTTTTTTTAGACGAATAATACGACTGGCTGCAAATACGGTTGCTATTGTCGAATCTGTTTCCTGGTTGCGCTTTTTAATGGCTGATCTCGTCATGAATGTTTTTTCTCGCTTTTCAACTCAGAATACCTCTTTTTATCTTTCAGAACTTCTTGATAATAATTGTTTGAAATTTGGCATACTCCCTTTATAAACACTTGGAAAACTTTGGAAATATTTGTCATTAAAAATGCAAAAATACTCAATTTTTTTTTTTTTTTTCAAATAATAATTTCTTAAGAAAAAAAATTAAAACTATTTATTAAGATGGGAAAAATTTAAGATGCCAACAACTCTACACAATTTTCGAAGCAATATTTGCGCGATTGTAATTAAGAAATTGGAATTTGATAAAATTCTCATTTTTAGGCAAACAATTTTAATATCAAGCTTTTTGCATCAAAATCCCGCTTTTCTCCTGCCGAGTCCCGCTTTTTGATATAAAATAGGTGGTCACGTTAGGTATAGTTAGACTTTTATCCAATTTTTTGTTAGCAAATGAATCAGGTTTAATCACAGTGTACAGAAAAAAGAGTTTTAAAATAAAATTATTTAAAGAAATATATGTTTTGAAGAGCATAGTTTTTACATTTTTAAAGCATATTTTTCGCTTTACGATTTTTAGAACATATTTTTGGTAGCCCTGGTCATTATAATATACCACTTCAAAATTTCTAGCTAATATTTGATATTTCTGCGTAATTTGTTTGAACGTAATGCCCACAATATTGAATTTAAGAATTCCGTAAACTGCAACACATGCAAGAGGGCACTTGAATTGTGCAAACATAACAGCCAGCTTTTTCACTTGTCGTTTGTGAATATTCAGACAGAGATTAATATTATTTATATGTAGTTGTAGTGATGTTTAATTTGCAGTTTTCTAAGTTTTGTATTATTTCTTAAAAATTGTCTTGCAGAAAAAACTGCTAAAATTAACTAAAATTCACATCGAATATAACTGAAATTTTGTAAATTTAACAGATTTATTTTTGCTGTTCTTATTTTGTTAATATTTTGCAAAAAAATCTCCTAAATTTTGCAGTTTAACTAATTTTTAGTAGCTTTTTCTGCTAATTTTACAGGTTAATTTATTCTCCTTCATGATATTAAAGAAACAATTTCATAGAAGTTTTTTTTCTCGGATTCAATGAAGAATTTCATTATATCCAAGAATTTTTATTAATATTAAAAAAATTTTCTTACCCTTTTTTCATAAAATTTCATAGTTTCACAAAAAAAGTTCATTCGATTTCATAAATTATCTCTTCATTAATTTAACGAAAATTTTTTTTAAAGCTATGAAATTATTTTAAAGACTTAATTTTTTTAATTTTTTCATAATTTCATTAATTTTCATACATTTAAAACTTTAGTTTTAAGATTTAATTCTTAAGTGTTCAACATATTTCATAAAGTGCTTCATTATTTCAATGTAGCCTTTTATTAATTTTGGACTTCTATGAAATTGTTTAAAATAACATATGAAGCGGTTCATTGGCTTAGTTCCAATGCATTATTCTAGACATTTATGAAGAGTTTTATTAATTGAAGGAACTTATTAAAATTTATGAAACTGTTTCATAAATTCTATAAACGTTTAATTGTCGGAATGATTCATTAGTTTTGTGAAGATTTTCATTAATTCTACAACAATTTTATAAACATTGACTTTAATAAAACCTGTTTTATAGATTCTATGAAGAGTTTCAATAGACGAATTCCAGTGACAATTTTCATTAAAACCATGAAGAAATTCATTACTGAAGTGAATATAATTTTCTCAGCATATTAATAAAACTCATTATAAAACCACGAATAAATTCGAAATAGAAGATCAGGATCGTTAGTTTTCATTCAAAACATTTACCATTGTCTAAACCAGTTTTGTTTTGAAAATTAACATATTCGTCCGATAGGTTCAAAAGTTATGATCATGTGAATTCATCAAAAAAATTTTAAAATTTGGTCCTACTATATATTTTCCAGCAGACATTTATTCATCTTAGAAATTCTTTACAAACTATTTTTTTTTTCTTTCGATTTCATAAGTTTTTTTTTATGGCAAAAAACTGTTTTTTAAAGGGTACAAATAATTCGTCACAGTGGAATTTATCACTCTGATTTGTTTATATGAAGATAATTATAAAATGTTAAACAAAAGTTGTAAATTATCGTTTTAATCGGTTGATAAATTTATTTGCTTGATAAAAATTTATTTTTCTCAACACCACTGTAAAATAGAACGAAATATTATTAATGTTTTAGAAAAAATGCTAAAGTTTTGTAACAATTTAATATGGGGGTAATCAAGCAGAAACTTAGAAAATACATACAGTAGCTGTTCATACAGAAATACGAAGAAATAATGGGATTTTTAGGTGACATCATAATAGCTAATGTATTACAGATAAATTTTAAATAATATTTTTTTTATCAAACTAGTTTAAAACTGTAATAGATAAAAAAAAAGTAGCTGCAATAAAATTTGGAAGAGTAAAACAAAAAAACATACACACAGAGAAAAATTTAGCTATTTGCCAACTGTTACTTCGGTTACTAAACTCAAATAAAAAAGTTAGTAAAGTCAGCAAAAAATTTTGCTGAGTCAGCAAAATTTTAATCAAGAGGGTGCTTGCAAAAAAAATTGCTAATGTCAGCAAAATCTTTTGCTGAAAATCAGCGAGCTGAATTTTAGCAACAAAATTAGTATATTCAGCAAAAGTTTTGCTAACACTTAGTAGATTAGAAATTAAAAAACCCTTGCTAAAAATTAATAAAATTTTTGCTTAAGATTAGTAGACTGAAAAAAAACTCAAAAAAAATTGTAGAAAAATTATACTTTAGTTAATTTATTTGCTGAAAATCATAAAACATATTTTTGTGATTCTTTTTAAAATAACGTATTGTAAACGTTACAAAATATAAAAATGTTTATACTCCCAAATTGACGATATGAATTAATGTAATATTTAAAAACAATAGAAATAATTATATATAACATAAACGAAATTATCTTTGAACTACTTACATCAATTATGGTCTAAATGATGCTATCTTTTAAAGCAACGCAAATGCCGAAGAGAATTATAGAAACGAAACGAAAAAATAACAAAATATAACATATACAACCCTTTTTTGCAATAAGAAAAAGGAAACAGAAAAATCTACCTAAGATGTATGTCTTTGCCTTTCGCTTTAGTCTGTGTACCTATTGCATATTTGTTTGCAATTTGACCACACAAGATTATTAATATATATAAACATTTAGTTTACAAATACACATTTAATCTTTATTAAATTTAAATATTTTATTTTGTCTTTTATTTAATTAATAGACAATTATTTTCACAAGCCGGTGACGACGCAAAATTTAAGATGTTTTAATCCACAATTTTGTTTTATATATATGAAAAACAGATACAAAAATCTTCCATAGTTGATTTTTTTATATGTCTAACTAGAGTTGTACTTTTTAGTATAATTTTCCTCGTCACTACTACATCGTGCCATGCCGCGACATCTAATTCATTCTGAGTATATCTTTCAGTCTGCTAATCAATACATTCTTTTTTAGCAAAATAAATTAGTAAAACATTAGTAAAATATTAGTAAAACATTAGTCCAAAACAGTTAAGTGCTGAATAAGTATAACTAAAAGTTTAGTTTAAAACATAATTTTAGCAAAAAATTTGCTGAAAAATAGTATACTTGATTTACAAGATGTTTTACTAACTTTTCTACTAACTTATTTTTTTGAGTGTACGACTCAAATTCGGTTATTACGAATTTCAGTCGGTTGGCACAACTTAACATTAGTTTTCACAACAAAGTTCGGTTAATTCAACTGAATTTTAGTTGCAACACCAAACATATTCAGAAATTTTATGTGAATATCATTGTACTAATTTAATTTATTAGTTGTTACCATTAAAATTTACTTTTCTATTATAGGTTGGCACTTTATTCCTCTGTGTGTACCATAGAAATCAAAATTATTTATAGAAATACTTTTTAATACAGTTTGATAATTTTTAATACCTATTTCCAACACAATAATTCATTTAATGATTATAAATCGTAGCAATTATTTAATATTTTTTTCTTTTTTGTATGACTTTTCCATTAGTTTTATTCCCATAAAACAAACACATAATGATATTTTGTTAAATTTCTTTTTTGTGTATTATTTTTTTTATAAATTAATTTATTTAAGATATTCTTTCAGTATTTATTTCTTTTGATAGTATTTTGTTACTAGGTAAATTAAAAAAATTTTATATATAAAATGTTGCTCTCAAAACATACAAAATCATTATCCATAACTTTAGAATACAGAGTTGGTTTGTTAACCATGCATAACAGATTTTTATAAGGTTTTTGTTCTATTTTTTTATAATTTTTAAAATGTTTTTCTAACTATTTTATTCAATGATTATTTTTTTAAATCGTGTTTCCGTGCGGCTCTTGTATTTTTATTTAAAAAATAAGTTTGTTTCATTTTTTATTTTATTTTGTTTATTTTTCATTTCATTTGTGTATTAAAAACAAATAAACACAAAAAATACTGTCTTGAAAAATACAAAACAAATATTAACCTCTTAACTGCTCAGTTTATTTGTTAATATCATAAACTAAATATACAAAACTGAAGAAAACTTTTCAATGAAATACGGGTAGGTTGATTATAATATAAAAAACCCTGCATGCCATTGACAGTTAACTGGTTAAAATGTTCATAAGAGAAAGAAATATATATAAAACAAACAACCGCAGGCTCTATAAAATAACCCTGTCAGAAAATTGTTAACGGACCACCGCTGGCAAGACACTTTAGCAAGTGGTACAAGTGCTTGCCAATCCCACAATGTTAACATCATTAGAAAAAAGGTCCGTCAAAAAGTGTTGGACAAGCACTGGGGAAACGAAATTTCCAACGTTGGCAAAATGTTGGTAAAATTATGAAAAAGTGTTTTTCAAAATAAAGTTTAAAAAAAGTTCATGCATACTTTTTTTGGTACCGTCGGGACTCGAACCCAGTCCAGTCCGCCGGATTGGCAGACGGCACAGACATATAATACTTTATAGCTTAGAACGTAAGTAAATAATAACAGCTGTGTAACAGTCGGCTGCTCAAATATTTCAGCAATTGCCTAAGGTTTGATGGAAACATCTTAACAACGTTGGGAAAAAAAAGTTGGTCTTAAAAGGGTTTTTAGAGAAACAAAAAATTTTATTTTATATGAAAAAAAAAATATTAAAAAGTATAAAAAAAATCACAGAAAAATGTTGGTCTGAAACCGGCCTCGAACTCGGAACTTTCCGACTACAAACTTTTTTAAACAAAGCATCCTAATTTTTTTACAAGTGGATAGCACTGGGAACAATTTGTTTGCCCTCGTTAGCATAGTGGTCTACGCCAATTCTATGTTAGTGACTTTTTCTGTAGACCACTGAAATTATTGTAAAACAAATACTGGCAAAACGCTTTTTGGAAACGATGGTAAAGCGTCTTGAACAGTAGTTTATTTACAATTCCTCGATTAGCCAGAGGTATAACAGTTCTTGGTTTTTTGTACCACTGCCGATTTCTGACTGGGTAACTAAAGACAAATTTATTATCGAATGCAAGCTTTTTTGAAGACACATTCGCTGGTGATTATATTTGAATTGTTATAAAAAAGAATGTGCTTTGAGTAACATTAAATCTGGAGTATCATTAGGGAATTGTAGTTGTATTTAATTGAGAGGGTGTTTTTATGCGACTTTTCCCGAGCAGCCTTTTTGCCCTATATTTCAAATAATTAAAAATTAAGGACTTCTGGGAATGCAATATAATCAATATGGTATCAAAATTTTTCTATGTACTTTAACACTGTGTACAAATATGTCTAATTTTAGTAAATCAAAGACAAATTTTCATACAAAAACCAATGAATTTTAAACCCCACATTTTAAACCTTTAACGTGATATTCGGCAGCTAACAAAAACGTGTCTCTTGCTTTAGCACCTTTACAACATATCCAAAGTTCGTTAAAATTTGCGAGTTCGGTTCGGGATAGCTTCCTTGTTAGTGTTGCCCTGTTAGCAGTGTTCCAGAAAAAATCGTCAAAATCGTGATCATATTTTGAAAAATCTTCAAAAAAAAATTGTAAACACAAGTCAAAATAAAAAGTGTTTTAAATGGGATAACGTTTTAATACAAAAAATAAAATACTGTAATTTAATTCGCATTTCAAGTGCTAACGTGCTATCGTTGTAATATAGCACGATTTTTGACACTTTTCAATGTTTTAACTTTGCAAATCTTGGTAGTTTATAACGATAGCACTTTACTATTTTAACTGTTAATAACTTCTGTATTGTTCTTGATAACGTATGTACGGATTTTCATGAAATTTTGAAGAAATATTATATTTGGCACTTGAATTAAAGCCTTTAAGTTTGAACAATATATATTTAAGTTAAGGTAATTTTTCGCTCAATGTCGCATTTTTCAAAAAACAAAAATCGCCGTATCTTCTTAAGTAAATTTTTATTTATGCCGAACACGTGGTACAAATTTCATTGAAAAAAGCTTGGGCCGGTTTGAGGGTTCCTGTTCTGGAGATGTTAGTTGAAGTTTTGAATCCCAAAATAGACGCAGTTGAAGCACTAAGTCTACCAGATTATAATTTTTTAGTAGCTGCTGCTGTTATAAATACAGGTTTTGATCAGCTTTTGTTAACAACATAATTTTATAAAAAAAATTTTCTAAAAAATTGCTGAGTCTATTAAAGCAAACTTAACCAAATGTTGGCATTAATAAATTATTTAAAAACACACAATAACTTTAATGCCAATTCTAAAACATACAAAAGCTCTTTAAAATAGTATGCTGAAACAATTTGATCAATCCATTTCTAAAATGTCCAGCAGTGGCAATGACATATCAGAAACCCAAGTCGATGAATATTTCAAAATGAAACTAAAAATTGCTAAAAAAAAGCAAAAATCAAATCTAGCGAATTTTTTAATGAGAGTAATTACTTTATATGAAGCAAGCAATATGCGCATTCAAAATTTGGATGATTTATATAATGCAATACAGCCAACATCGGTAGATAGTGAATGGGTTTTCTCCGTTTGCTGGAAACTTTGCCATACAAATTCGAAATCGGATGTCAAGCGAATTACTGAATGTTTTAGTAGATTAAAAACTTATTTTTTTTTTTAAAAACTGATGTATTTTTCATTCAATACACTCAGGGAACTTCTGCTTTGAAAATAGTATGTGTATAGTTGTTTGGGTTGTAATACAGTTTCTTTATTTTTAATTTAATTTAAATGTTAAATTAAATGTAGAACAAATTAAGTTTTTTTCTAACCTTGTAGTTCATTTAAAAAAAAAAAACAAACCACATCAAATGACTGTTTTATGATTTTACATTCATTTTTAACAGTAGTTTTTCGTTATTTAAAAAAATAAAAAAATGAATGTTTATTTTTTACAAACATGTGGTTAATTTTTACTACAATTGTGGTTCATTTTTTGAACATTGAAAAACAAATGATAATGTTAGTTGAATTTACTGAAATGTAAATGAAATTTCATTTCAACTACATTTACTGAGATCTTCACCTACTTAAGTGTAGTATATCATATTTCTTTTTAATTTAAAGTTATCTCAAATCATTGTAATACTATGTTTTTGTTTTAGTTTTCACTGCAAAAATTGAATACATACACTCACAATATTTTTTCCGTAAAGTCTACTGAATATACACATTAAATTAACTGAAAATCAGCTAAAAAAATGACTACTTACTTTTCGTTTAAAACAATTACATTTTTTAGTTTATTTTCAACTGTTGAAAATTTAATTGACAAAATCAATAAAAACAATAACAATTTCGTTTATTTCAATACACAATATAATCAGGCGCGGATCCAGGGGGGGGGGGAGAAGAGGATATCTCCCCCCCCCCCCAAAAATGACTTTTTTTTTTTTTTTGAAACATGTACAAACAAACTTTGTAGCTTATTTTCTAGAATTTTGTTATTTCTTGCTTCGAAATCTGTTTTTAGTAAACATTTAACTTTTATGGGTTACTTATAATCGAAGATTATTTCATGTTATTAAATATTCTCATATAGTTTGAATATATTATTATTGATATGCTCCTATTTTGCAAATAATAAGAAAACTTCATTATATCTTTAATACATAAAAAACATTATAACTGAATTCCTTTTGCATTGAATTGAATGATAAACATATCTTTTATTTAAATCTTCGAAACGTTATAGATTATATTTCTTGTAAGTAAATATTGTATTTTTTTTTGCTTTTGGCTTAGTTTTATTAAAATTTTGTTTTAAATTGAAAACAATATTTAATTGATACTTTAATGAAACTGAAATTAATTAGAAAGCTACAAACTATTTTAATTGGTGCTACAATTTTTTTAATTTGACCGAATTCGATAAAACTTTTAAACTGCTATTTGCCGATCACGGAGTTTTGTCTGAAGGCATTTTTATTTTTTTTAATTTCGTGATCTACAACTAAATAAGAGTTACTATGCCACAAATTGGATTCATAGGCCCCTCCTTGATCCTCATTTTTATACTGTTTTGGCTCTAAAATATAGATTTTTTCAACTTTGAGAGCTCCTAACGGGTAAGTGGAAACAGATAGAGATTTACCACACTCCACATTGTTGTTGCCCCAACCCTTCCTTACAAATTGCCATCGGTCATTATTACACAATATTTTACCTGGACAGTTTTAGGTTCCAAAAACGTTTTGGCAAGCATATGGCTAATAACTACAGAAAATTTTTGGCACATAAAAAAATAAAAAAATTTTTGCTCAAAAAAGTTCCCCCCCCCCCCCCCCCCCCAAACCGAAATTCTGGATCCGCGCCTGATATAATATAATAACTTTTTGTTTTAAATAGAAAATTTTAACTGAATATTGTAACTATTACCGAAGGTCCGTTTGTTTTGTTAAAAAATATATTTCTTTGGTAATATAGTTGTATATTGCATTGAAACAACTTTACCGATTAAATTTTTAAATAACTGTTGAACTGTTTTATGGAAAAGTTCTCGTGAGTGTACATCTGTGCTTTATTATTTAATTTTTAATAAAAACTTCTTTTTTACAAAAAAAAAAAAAAAAACAAAACGCATTCTGGTTTAAAATAAAAAAAAATCAATTTCCCGGTAATTTTATAGTTTTTCCCGGGAATTCCGGAAATTGAAAAAGTTTGGGAATTCCCAAACCCTAATGGCATCACATATTAGTCCAATTGAAATCACGTCTACTTTTCCAGTTTATTGGTTTATATTTAAAATTGTCATTATATTTGAGATGGGAAACAAAATAGTAGTGCGGATTTTGAAAGAATTTCATGAAGTTATGTCAAATTTGATCAAATCAGATAGACCCATTTTTCGGTTCAATTTATATCAGATGAGATGCCATGGGATCTCATGCGATAAGGTTATGTATGCCATTTTTCGGATCAGTTATAAAATGATGTGGCAATGTATTATATACCTAAATATATACCGCACACCTAGTACAAAAGTGACTCAACTCAAAATTTTTCATTTTTCAGAAATCGAAAAATAATATTTGCAACTTTATACCAATTGAAACATAAAGAAAGGCATAACTGTTTTTTAGCAACAACAAAATACACTGATATTTTTTTTATAGATAAACAAGTATATTGTGCATACTTTAAGCATATAAAACCGAAAAATTAAAATTTTGAGTTGAGTCACTTTTGAACTGGTTGTGCGATATGATTATACATATATCAAAACTTTTTCCATCGGGTGCTTTTATATAAATTTTATGTACTGTAGTAATAAGATAATAACAAGGTCTACAACAATTTATTCATACATGCATATTTAATGCGTTTTTAATCAATCCATATTATTAGATACAATATTTTTTGAAAATAAATTTTTAAAACATGTTGAATGAACATAGTGCAATGACTCATTTTGTGTTGTTTATATTTTTTGCAAAATAATTAAATTTTCTAAGAAATAAACGAGAAAAAAAAAGAATGAAAAAAAAAAATAACATGTTTTGTTATGTTTTTGAGACAATAAAAAATACACAAACAAATCTGATATTAATCACTTCTATATAGTAATTTTTACAAAATATTAAATTACATTAATTTCGTAACCATCAAAAAGAAATAAATACAGAAAGAATTGTTTGTATAAATAATCAAAAAAAAAAAAACATCCAATTTATTTTCAAAATTAAAGAAAATAAATTTCAATTGTATAAAAAATTTATTATATTTACGCAATTAAAATACAATTGCGTTACACAAATGCCCCAACAACAACAATATTTGTTAAAGTTTAAAAATTATCATGAGTTGTTGTTATTTTAATTGTTTGTTTGGCAGACGTCGCTTAAATACACAATAAACAACTACATAAGCACTTTTATTGTCGTTGTTGTAAATATTGCAATGCAATAAATACAATCTCCCATCAACGCTCTACTACAATTGCAATAAAGCACACACACTAACTAACACACACAACACAGCTACAATAGCAAATACTTTAGTACAACTTGTCGTAGCCGTAGCAATAATACATTTTTTTATTATTATTATTGTTGTTGTTGTTTTTACTCACACAATATTTGTTGTTGTTTTATCAAACAAAAAATTTTGTTGTATTTATTTAATTTTTTTCGCTGATATTTTTTTGGCACTCACAAATATATATTTTTTTTTATTTTTTGCTCAATTAATGCTTTTAAAGTTTTAATAAAATAAATAAAAATTTATATTTTTGTTTGATTTGCAATTTCCGTTTTAAATGAATTTTATTTTTTTTTTTTTTTCAAAATCAGCACTTAGCTTAAAACTTTAAATAAATTTTGACGTTTTTTGTTGCTGTTGTTAATTTTTTTTTTTACTAAATTTGGTATTGAAGTTTATATTACTTCGTTTTTTTTTTTTTTGTATAATTATTTTTTTTTTTCACAAAAAGAGCTTAAAAAAACACATATACAAGCATTTTGTATTATTTTTTTTTTTTGTTGAAATTTGTAATCAAATATCTCTTGGATACAATTTTGCTTATTTTAGTTTCCTAGACAACCGTCCGTAGACAAACCGTTCCGCTTGAAAAACAACCGCACCGTGTGGAATCTAAAACGCAACTAAAATTAACTTACGAGACTTTTGAGTTGTTTGCTGTAAAGAAAAAAACAACTTTGCACATGCTGCTGCTTTTATGTTGGCGGCAGGGATGATAATGTTGTTACACAAAAAAGTACTTTTTTTTGTCCATTTTTATTTTCTAAATATCAATGGAGCTTTAATTTTGTATGCATCTAAAAAAAAAAACAGTTAATTAAAGAATTATCTACACACAGAGAAATAAAGTTCCAACCGAATTGAAAAATGCATTTTAATAGTAACAACTTATAAATTCAGTTAGTACCACGATATTTACATACGATTTGTGAATATTTTTTGTGTTGCAACAAAAATTCAGTTGCGTTATCCAAACTTTGTTGTGTTCAGTTGAACTAACTGACTGAAATTCTTAATAACCGAAATTAATTCGAAGTAACCGAATTTCACTTGGCAAAGAGCTAAAATTTTCTCTGTGTGTACATAATATTAATGTAGCAACTTTTCATTAAACTAATACATGTTTTTATAAAGTTTTATGAAAAATATCATTTAAATTATTAAAACTTGTATTTATTCAATGAAAAAGTTTCGTCAAAAATCTAGTTTAGCGGTTCCCTCCAACTTTTGCTTCACGTAAACGTTGACACATTTCTACTGGTTCATGGACCCCCAAAAATGTATGTTTTATATATTTAAAAAAATGCAGAAGTAAACAAATTATATTTTTTCTTAAAAATCATTACAAAATCCAAATGCAATAAAAATAATTAAGATAAACTCCGAAGGAGTTCTGTAAACACAGAGAAAAATTTAGATATTTGCCAACTGAAATTCTGTTACTACAACTTAAATTCGGTTATTACGAATTTCAGTGGGTTGGCACAACTTAACATTAGTTTTTACAACAAAGTTCGCTTAACTCAACAGAGTTTTAGTTGCAACACCCAAACTATTCAGAAATCTAATGCAAATATCTTTGTACTAACTGAATTTATAAGTTGTTACCAATAATATACACTTTTCAATTCGGTTGTCATTTTATTTCTCTGTGTGTACTGCAGTACTGTAGTAAAATTTTAAAAATGTGTATAAACTTTTTTTAAACTTTTTGCATTTCGATTTCATAAATACATTTCGGAAAAAATTTCGGTGTGTTCGGATTAAAATATATTCAAAGAGATTTCAGGAAAATTTGCAAAATTTTTGTAATTTTGTATTAAAAGTGGAAAATTATAAAAAAATTGTTTGTGGACGATCAAAAACAATTCATCTTTAGAAATGGGCATTCGATAACTTTTCGTATTAACGGTAGTTGGCTACCACAGTAACGTTAAGACCGATATGAAAATTTAAAAAAACGATTCCATTAAATTTATTTTGTTTCTTCTCATATAATCGGTTTTATTTTGCTATTTTACTGGTTTGATTTAGAAATATCTTGAACTAAAGTCAAAATAACGCTAAAATACCGAAACGACTATTATGTTATGTTGATGAAAACATATAAAGAATTTGTTTAAAAATAGCATTTTTGCTATAAAATATTATTCTAAAATTATAATTTAAAATGCGAACTAACATGACAATCCTGGTGGCCATTTCATTATATACTCCCTTTTTTTAAGGGCAAGATCGGTTACCACCGTGGAGGCAAGGGAACTCATCTGAGAATAAAGTTCTTAAATTTCTTTTTACACGAATAAGTTCTTCAGTACCTAAAGTAGTTGTTTTTTCAAATTTTTTAATAGTACCCTATAAAACTTTAAAAACCGATTGATAAACCGTCTGTTCCTTAAGGCTGCAGTGTGCCACAGAAAAAGGCTTTTAACGACGCTTTATAACGCTATTATGTTATGTTAATGAAAACATATAAAGAAATAGTTTAAAAATAGTATTTTCGCTATAAAATATTAAATGTTTTTCTAAAATTATAATTTAAAATACGAACAATTTTGGTGACCATTTCATTATATACCCCCTTTTTTAAGGGCAAGACCGGTTACCACAGTGGAGGCAAAGGAACTCATCTGAGAATAAAGTTCTTAAATTTCTTTTTACACGAATAAGTTCTTCAGTACCTTAAGCAGTTGTTTTTTCAAATTGTTGTTTAGTACCCTATAAAACTTAAAAAAACAAATCGATAAACGGTCTATTCCTTAAGGATGCAGTGTGCCACAGAAAAGGGCTTTTAAATTAAATACCGCTCAAGTAAAATATAATACAAGTTTGTTTGTTTCACAAGCCGTATTTTTTTTTATTTCTGCGAAATTTTCACCAACATTTTCACAGAAAAACGGTCAAACTATCTAAAAAATTTTGCAAAACATAAAAGCGAATATGTGAAAAACTATACAAATATCAAGAACAAAAAGCTCCGTAGAGAATTAATGTTATTATTAGGGCTCGGAACTTCATGTAAATACATGTTTGTTGTCGTTAGCTGGAGAATAGTGAGAACCAATTTTTTTTTGCAACAAATTTGCAGCAAAATGATATCGATTTGCTAATGCATATTTTTGCATATATGATATAAATGCTGATTTTAATTTCTGATTTTATTGCAAAATAGAAAGAAGGCAAAAAACATATATTATTAAGAAAGTATATTTAACATCGATTGTTCTTTTGTAGATAAATGAACCAATATTTTGTGCATATTCAAGTACAAGAAAATAAATTGATATTCCGTCCCAAACTGTGTCCGTAACTGATCTCACGAAACAGAAGAAGACGGCAGTTACGCAGCTCATTAATTAGGATTTATTAACACTAAGAAATAACTACGCAAAATTTTGAGATGAACCCAGCAGCCATAGCCGAATTCCAAAAAAAAGTAAAACATTTAAAATTGTGGGTTTGTTTCACCTTGTCTTTGTTATCCATTTATTTGCCCTAAAATTTTTAATAAACGTAATAACCCAGCAAAATCTCAATAATGGGCTTTCGTTACCAATAGCTTACTGCATATTACTCGGCGTCAGAACTTATTATTTTTGTTCTACGAGGTCGTTTTTTAAGTAGTTTTATATATTCGCTGCATGAAAAACGCACAAAATTAGTACACACGCTTATCCGCTGCATTACAAAAAATAAAAAATAAGAGGTAACCAAAATAATTAACACAGACAATTTTGCTATTTACCAACTAAACTTCGGTGACAGCGACTGAAGTCCGTTAGTACAAATGAATATTGGCTTTCACAACAATATTTGGTTAATACAACCGAATTTTAGATGCAACACCAAAAATATTTGGTAATCACATTTGAATATGGTAGTACTAATCGAATTTATTGGTTGTCACCACCAAAATACACTTGTCAATTCGGTTGGCACTTTTACGAATTTCAACTACGAATTTCGTGTAGTCACCTTCACCATAAATACGAGCCGTAGCTATTCTATAATACGCTAGTGATGTGAATAAAACATATGTTTTTTTGGTGATCATCGATACATTTTATAATATGAGCGTTTACATCCGTTTTGTTCCTCGCCAACATTGACAAGTTTGTTTTATCTATTAAAACATGAAAATTCTGTAAATTTTGAACTATTTTTCGATTATTTAATTAATTTCAACAATAAAAGTACAAAAAAAAATCAACTGCGGCAGAATAACAAGATAAAGTTTTAAAAACAAAATGTCTGTCTCTTTGTCTTCCAAGATTTTTGCATTGGGAAAAAAATCATTTATTTCTGCAAAAACACATAAAAATTAGTAAATTTTCTCCATTTCGTATTTAGGACATGCAAAACTAATAAAAAAAAAAAAACAATTTAATTGCAATATAATCAATAAATTAACATTTTTTAATGTTTTTTGTGCTTCCTCTGCTCGGTTTTTGTTTATTTTTTTTTAGAGATGGTAAAAATTTGATAGTTTTAACCGATAATTCTTCACGCGTATTTAAGAATGTATCGAAATATGGGTGGTGACAGTGAAGAGTCGACATCGACAAAGTAATGTGCCTATTATCGATTCGAAATAGTTACTTTTGTAATTAAAAAAGTAGTTGCGCGAAAGTTTGACTGCTTACAAAATCTACTTCGTCAAACAAAAATAACTAGCACTGACGCCAAATTATAATGTGCTTAATTATTTATTTTCATTATATAAACCCTTATGTGGTAATGAAACTTTTTGCTGGGAAAATTAGCGTTTTTAAACTTTTAACTAGAAAATTATAAGAATGATTGAAATCTAAAAATATCAGATTTTTCAGATCTACAAAGATTTTATCAGATCTAATTAGATTTCAAATTTGTCCCTATTTTCAAAATCTAATTAGATCTGATCATATATGTAATGTGAGCTGTTTAGATCTGGTATAACAGATCTAACTAAATACATCTGGTCAGATCTGATTTTTTTACTCGGGATTTTATATCTATAAATTTATTCAAAATTTGAACAAATAAGTCCAAAATGAAAAAAAGTGCCAAAAGTTTCGAAATAGTACATTTTTAATAGCTGACAATCATATTTATTATGCCAGGCTGGTGGTGGCGTTTTATTTCAATATTTTGCTTTGTTTTTTTTTTTTTTTTTTGTTATTTTTTCTTGTTTCCACTTGGTTTGTTCGAATGCCGGGAGAGTCTATTTGTGTATCATGTAGTTTATGGAGCACAAAACCTCACATGGTGGTTGAAATTTGATTGTTATTTTTTATTTTGTTTTGATTTCGTTATTTTTATTTCTTTTGTGGATTGTAAGTTGAGTATGAATAAAGATATTATGAAATATTTGAGATTATTTAAGCAAAAATTCTCACAGTTTTTTCTGAAAGAGTTAAACTATTTGATAGCATGAGATATAATTTTTAAGAACCAACAAGATACTAGGGAAGTTAACCCACAAATGCGAAGTAAAACAATTAATTGAAAAGTAGCACAGGGCATATTATTTTAAAATCTGTGATTGTATTTCTATATAAGAAATCACAGAAGCTGATATTGTTTTTAAAGAATCGTTTATATTTTACATAAAAAAATATCACAAGTCACATAATCTGATATTTTTTTGATATTCAAAACTATAACAGGATCGTTTATAATTTATATAAAAAAATATCACAAGTCCGGAGTATCACACTGAGCTTTAGTGGAAGTTAACCTATTTTATACCACTTATATATTCCGTGGGAATTTTTTGACGAAATTTGTTAAAAATATATAATGGTGTCTAAATAAGCTTTTTCTGAAGTTTTTGTACACTTATTGCGCCCTCTAGCGGTGGTATTTGCAATTTAAATTCAACCTTTGCCGCTTCTTATGTACTTAACAGGTTAAGATTATTTTTTAACTTATAATTTTTATTTATTGCCAAAGCAAACATCTAGCAAACAGTAATACGCAATTAGATCTATCGGATTTTCAAGATTTTTTTTAAATGCTGATGTTTTTAGATAATTTTTCAAAATTTCAATATTGGCGAACCAATTTTTAATTTTTTTTGTTTGTTAAAAGAAAATATCTAATTTTTCACATTAAAAAAGAAAATGGATTAATTTTCTGCATATTAAAGTTTTCATAAGTTCGGAAAGTTCTTGGTTCGCCTTTTTAATTTCAAAAGAAAAAAATAAACTGCATAACAGGTTTTTGAAATTCAAAACATTTTCCCATACGTCCCTAATCAAATCCACAAATTTTTAGACCAACGGTCTTCTTTCAATAAATTAATAATTTTTCAAAAAAGTGCAATAAAAAATGTCGTAAACTGCAACAATAGTTTTTTAATTTTTTTTTTTAATTATTTTTACAGTTAAGACCTCAAATTATCACAAGCTTTTTACTGCGTTGTCATAGCTCTCTTTTATTCAAAATTATCAGGCCTTAAAAGTAGTTGTTGCTTTAAAGCAACGGCTGTACAAAATGGGTTAAATAAAAGGGCCATGCATATGGTGTTTATCTCCAGAAAATGTTAGATTAACCTATCACTTAAAAAAATTTAGCGGGGTCATTTTAAATAACGCGATGTAACAAAATCATAATTTTTAAAAAAAAATCCTCATAATTTCTCCCAAATTGTTTTAGGGGCCGCCATATAATATGGAAATGTTAATCTCAAACAAATTGGTTACAACAGTATCAAAACTCCGCTAAATGCACAATGGGGCAGAGAGAAAGTATTCGATACATTTTACTAGGTGATCGGATTTACACATCTTACACACATGCTGGTTCCAGCTTGAAAAACTTAAGTTCTAAATATGAGCAGAATAGCTTGAGTTTGGGTGGATCGGTGCTGAGTTAGGGTGGATCGTTTGAACGCCATATAATTGAATATATCGCCAGTCGTTAACATTTTTTTTGCGATTTTTATGATCGTTACGCATTTTGAATCCGCAAAAAAAAACTCATCCAAAAATGTTATGAAATTTTCGAGATCTTTAATATTTTACAAGATAATTTTCAAAATATTAAATTTAATCAGGGGTAAATTTTTATTGCAGAATGATATTAAGATAAACTTTTCTTACGTCTTTAAATATATATTTGTTAACCAAACTAATGCATTAAAAATTAATTTGAAATTAAATTAGTCCAATTTTCCTAAAACACCGGTTCAGAATAGGGAAAATGTGGAATATCTTCAAAATTATAAAAGATACTACATATTGTGTTATTATAGTTTTTGTGAGCCTTTGCATGTAGATTCAAAAAGTGTACCGATCATAAAAATCGTACAAAGCACTAAAGATGTTTTAACCCATATTGTTCAAACAATCCAAATGAGCAAGAGTACACACTAAAAATTTTTTATATAAATAGAACATTTTTGGTCTTCAAAGTTTAGTAACGTCATGATGCTTGTTAGGAAAAGACCTAACCACGTGCTTGATTACTAAGAAGACAAAAATGGAGCAAAATTGATGATTAATAGGTTTTTTGTTAAAGTTCTGCCTATTATGGAGGCTCTAGCTTTTCTAAAACTTCGGGTTCTGATGAGATCTTTAGCCAGATCGAAATACTAGTATCAACCTAGCTAATATGTTTGATTTGCTTTATTTTTGTAAATATACGGAGGTTGAAAGCTCGTTATAAATTCAAAATAACATAAAAATAATCTCGATGTATATAAAAACCAAAAACTAATATAACTGTAATCCACCCTAACTCTTCCCCTTTTAAAGAAATTAAGACCCTATTTTTTGATGACGTTTTTCTTCACTCGAACGAAAAAACAATAACAAAATACACACAATACAAAAACAAAGTACATGTAGTCAATCATTCGTGTAGCAGCGTGTTAAATGTTATGTCAATCTGATTAACCAGTTAAAAGTTCCGAATTCATTTGCAATTCCCTCCACTGTTTATTTCGCGCTGTGAAGGGGTGCATTAATGTTTTGCAAAATATTTTCTTGCGTGCTCTGATGTCAGTTTTTGACGATTTGTATACTTAAAATAGCAAAAAAGCAGACTATTTAGCTTAAAAAAGTTGTTGGTTTTTTCATTGGATACTTTAGTTCTCTATATGTTTTTATAATTTTCAAGATTTAATATTATTAGAGCAAACAAAATAATTTTTTGTTGTCTAAAAAATGTCTTGCGAATGTTTTGCAAGACATTCATGGGGAGCATGGTTTATTATGATGGAGATTAGCATTTTTATAATATAATTTGAGAAAAAATGATAGAAACAGTTTTTAAATATTATGATTTTTTTTTTTTTTTTGGTTAAAAAATATTTAAATCGCATTTTTTAAAAAAGGACCTGCTAATTTGTGAAGTGTTACTCTAAAACTTACTGGTGAGAAACCATATATGCAACCCACCTTCTATTTGACTGCCACTCAAGCTCAGTGTGATATGCTTTGAATAACTTATTTTTTTGCTCATAGTTTTTAACTTTCAGATCCAAACCAATTCAAAATAGACTCACTTGACTTGAGAGATATATTCACTGAAAAACGACGTAATTTTGTATAGTTTGAGGTATGCCAAGTTGATGTCAGCGTACCAATAACGGAATACGAACATCACAAACTTATAAACAGAACTTCATGTACTAAAAAAGTGAGTTTTAGGCGCCTATACATATTTTTTTAATTTTGATTAAGAACAAAAACAGAATAAAAAACTTAAGTTTTGACAACGAGCGTATAGACTAAAGAGGATCCCAGCTGCTCAAGCCCTGTTAAGTAATTTCTAAATTATAATTTAGACAACACTTAACAGGGCTTGAGCAGCTGGGATCCTCTTTAGTCTATACGATCCTTCTCAAAGCTTAAGTTTAAGTTTAATCCCAAATTGCTTATATAAATATATAAGCAATTTCGGATTAAGGGACACAGTTGGTTTTTAAAAGTGTATTTTTCAATATAATTAAAATTGTGTCTTAATTGTGCAAAACGTATGCAAAGAATATATTAAAAAATACAAATTAGCTTTAAAATGTGACTAAAATGTCTTCAAAACGAATTAATTTAAAGTGCATTTTCATGTTTTTGTTAGAAACTATAAAAATCAAATAATTATTTTCAAAACTATTAAAACTCCATGGATTACATTGTACAGCGCTTAATATATCAAAATGAGCTTTGATATATCAAAATCCCATGGATTACATTGGAAAGCGCTTAAAAAATTTACATTTAGTTGTTAAATATAAAATAGAATTGATTTTTTTTACGAAACTAAGAAAAATGCAATAAAAATATGCATTTAAAGCTAAAAAAAAAAAAAAAAATTGAAAAAATTCCCGCTTTTCCTGCGATTTTGCATTCTCTAATTGTTATACATAAAGGGATAATTGTTATACATTATAGGGGAGGCCTGTCTTTTTTATGGAAACCTCCTCTTTAGGGGAACTAGTATTTTTTTCGAATTTTGCATAATTAACCCACCTCGGGATGGCCATATCTCAGGAAGAAGGAGTAGCTTTTCCAAGATTAGGGTAGCAATCTCTTCCTTCTTCTCTTCTTCTTTGGAAGATTCTATAGCTGATTAATGCATCAAACATATTTGTAGGTGGCGTTTAAGGGGTTAATTATTAATTAGAAAAGTAGTATTTTTATCGAATTTTAAATTGTTCTCTCATGACATTAATTTTTGTCTGATTTAAATAAATCATTAAATTGTTGTCAATTCTGTTGGACAAGAGATGGAAATTTAAACCAAATTGATGAAATACTCTCTTCCATTTATTAGTTACAAATTTATCTTTTGTTTATTTACAATTTTATTTAATATCTCTAAATTTAAAAAAAAATAAAACAATAAAGGAAAAAAAGTAAAAGTACAATTCCACTTGGTTTACAAAAAATAAAAGAAGTCTTCATTATGAATTATTGAAGAAAATAAAATGTTGATACATGCTGTGAAAGAATGACTGGTGGTATGAATGTCTGTTGCTCTAACTCTTTGGGGCAACATCACAGTGGGATACAACATAAAATTGTTGGAATTAATTCGGTCATTTCCTATTTGGTTATCTGATTGCAATGAAATTTGGAACAGGCACAAGCGACATAATATCGAGCTTAAATTTTGAGCACTTTTTTGAGTGCTTGGCAATTTTTTGTTTCTAATCCGATTTTCAAAAAAAGGACCTATGTATAATCTGCTAACAGAGCCTAACAAAACACATGCTTACTATAATAGTTCCCGAGATATTCCCATTAAAAAATGTGTAATTCCAAATTTGGCCCAAAGTCTATTTTTTTGCGAATAGCGTAACGAAATCGAGAAAAATTTTTTGCTTAAAATGCTTAAAATTCAAGTAAATACATTATTTATTAAATAAAAAAATTAATGCTATATCTTGCTCGACTCGAAAACTGCCTGTTTTCATAAAATTTACCACAAATGCGTCAAATGAGCGTTTTATACTTAGAAATTAATATATTTCGATAGATAACTAAATTTGCTTAATATTTTGCGAAGAAATTTTTCGTGTGCCGGAAACGGTTTGGGAGCAAGAAAGCTTCAAAATCAAAATTTCGTAGAATTTCAAAAGCTAATTATTTAAAAAAAAAACAAAAAAATTGTTTTCAAAAATCGAAAAAAACAAATTTAAGTTGACTAAAAACTCTATATAATAAAATATAAGTAAGATTGAAGCTTTATCTTTAATAATAAGTCCTTACTTTAGTCCAAGGACTCACAGGATTCCTTTAAAGGACATCGTCTTAACTTATAAACTAATAGATGGATTGATAATGAAAATTATTCATGTTCGAGGCCATACTCTATATTTCTTTATTAGGATATTGTCCTAACAAATAACACAAGGCAACAATTTTGAAAAAATTTTAGGGGCTTTGAAAACCACTATACAATTTTGATGTATTGTGGTCCCAGTAGTACAAATATGGTTCAATTTTGAAATTCTATGGAGAGGTTTTTTTTTAAAAAATTTTTAATTAAAATTATAAATTTTTTTAGACGTGTCTCCACATAATTAATGATAACTAAAAAAAAATTAGTCCGATATTATTCAAATAAATTTAGAAAAACTGAAATTTACATAGCCTTTAATCCGTTAATATATTGCGTTTCAATCGGCTCAGTAGTTTTGGAGTTATAATAAAAAATTGAGGGAAAAAATATTTTTTTTACGTGAAAATAGCAAATTTTTTTGGTTAAAAAAAATCATAAAAAATCGAAAACGGCAAAAATCGTTCAGATTTATTGCTTTATCGCAAAGCCACATGTAATAGGAACAAAATGAGATATCGATCATAAAAATCGATTGATTTTTTTCGAATTTATTCACAATTAAGTGAATTCGCTCATTTTCACCAAATTTTAGTTTTTGTCTGATATACATAAAATTGAGTAGTTAATGTTCTTCTTTCGATTGATTGAATTTTGAAAACATTTTCCCCATGCTATGTACAAATTTTCACATCAAAAATGCATTACATAGTAACTTTCGTGTATTTTTTGGCAAAACCCTACCTAGAATATACTGATTCTATTCTTCGGAAAGACATTTGTGTTGGATGAGCTTAAATGTAAATAAATAAATAAATTAAATAGTAGAAAATTTATATTTTATTATTCACATTTATTATAATAAATAAAACAAGAAAATAAATAAATAAATATGTATTATAAACTACAAACTCTGAAATTTTCTTTTAGTCGATTTTCTACTATTGTTGAATAACGAAGTGTTACTCTGAATACTCCAGCAAAAATCAGCCATCATGTGTGCATCCCAGCGACCCTGGTATCGTTCCTCCATTGTCCGGATATCTTGGTGGAATCGTTCGCCCTGTTCTTCACTCAAGTCTCCTAGATTTTCAGGAAAACGATCTAAGTGACTGTGCAGGTAGTGTAATTTGATGCTCATGTTGCATCCAAGATTCTGGAAGTGAGTTAACATCTCTTCAACGTGCGCAACGTAATCATCACCCTTGTTATTTCCTAAGAAATTTTGAATAACCCATACAAACGAATCCCATGCATTCTTCTCAATTTCTGACATTGAACTGCCAAATTCAGTATCGTTCACCAATTTGCGAATTTGTGGGCCATCAAATATGCTTTTTGTACTTAAACAAAAATAACACTCGGATGCGTGGTTCGCTGTTTCTCTCCATAGCATAGGCTTCAAAATTTCCAAGTGTCTTCTGTAAAATGAAAAAAAAAAATTGAAATCAGGAATATGAAGAATTCAAATTTTAATTAAGAAATATTGTAATTATAAAATATTCCAAATCTATTAATTTATACTTACTTTACGTTAGAAGACTTCATAGATAAATTCAATCGACATGGAATGCATATAGTACTCGGTGTCCAATGCTGGTTCAAATTGTGCGGATAGATATTATAGCAATCTTGATATGACTTTTGCAATGAAGTTAAGAACCACTTCCGTTTTTTCCCGGTGATATATTGGCCGCACACATAACAAAATAAATCTGGATCGTTTTTACATGAAAATGTTCTGGCATTCTGGCTCATTTTTATTAATATTTGAAAATTGTTTTTAACTTCTAAGCTGTATGACTCTAATTTTTGTGTAGGTATTAAATGATGTTTGCGTTATCGCAAACACTTCTTGAATGAAATAAAAAGGGTCAAGGAGATCTTATAAATACTGATACTATAATTTGGGATAACCCTTTGTGTGGATACAGTTTGTGTGTGCTGCAAATTTTTTATTATTCCCAAGAATCCTAAAAAACATTAAGGACTTTTATGAAAAAAAAAAAATTATCCGTTACAGGTAGCTAACGGAAAATAAGAGCACTTCAGCGTACACGCACATTTATGAGCGTTTTATTACTATCCTACCGCAATCGTAAAAATTAAACAATCTTTTGTTTATTACTTATTTTTTTTTAATTATTAGAATCATAAAAATGTCATAGAGGTTTTTCCCAAAGGGGTTTTGCCAAAATGCGTGTCGTAAAATGCACCTGAGTTTTTATGTTCTGCATTTTCATTATGTAGGTACAATTTTCTACAGTGCTTGTAAATATGCGATACCTTCAATTAATTGTAAATAAAAATGTAAAGCATGCATCGATTTTTATGATCCATATCTAGTTTAATTCGCATGATATGTAGCTTTACTACAAAAAAATAAAAAGTAATATTTTTTGCAGTTTTCGATTTTTTCCAGATTTTTGTTTTTCAAATTTTTTTTTTTTTAGCATTTTTTTTTTTTTTTTGCTAACAATTTGTTTCATAACTTTGAAACTATTGATCGCATTAAAAAAATTTGTACAGTTCTTTAAAGATATTGTAAACCTTAATTTTTGTAAATTTAATTTGACAAAATCGGACTAGTTGTTTTTGAGTTATGACAACATAAGTGGAGAAATGGCTCAAAATATTGTCAATTTTAAAAAAAAATTTTTAAAAAAAAAAATTATCCATAGAATTGAAAAATTTTACCATTTTTGTACTTAGGCAGCCATGATGCATCAAATCTATATAGTGGTTAGTCAAGCCTTTTTTTGCTGTTGACCTGTGTAATCTATAGTTTTTTTGGCAAAAGTGCAGTTTATGGGGCGTGACGAAAAAAAAAAAAAAAAATATGACCCCCTCCGGAATAAAAAAAAAATTTTTTTGTTCTGGAGATAAGGGGGCCGGGGCCCCCAGGCCCTAAAAACTGATACACCACCGAATATACAAGTATGGGTATTCAAATCAAAGGAAATTTTCTCCCGATTCCAAAAATAGTATTATTTTTTGGATAAGTGAACCAGGGCGGCAACCAGAGCCATTTTAAACCCCCAAACGGGGGTAAAAAAAAAATGCGAATGTTAATGAAAAAAATATGACCCCCTCCGGAATAAAAAAAGAAAATTTGTTTGTTCTGGAGTTACATTTCTTTAGGGTTTTTTTTTTTGAAATTTGAAATGTAACGTTTGGCCCCCAGGCCCTAAATTGAAAAAAAAATCACTTTAATCATTACACATTTTTGCAAATATTAATTTAACTGCAACAATATTGAAAATCCTTGCTTTATAAAGTTTTTCTGCGTGGCGGCCTGCGGCCGCTCTTAGGGGGTTTCTCCTCCATAGGACGCGGCAGGTGGCTTCGCTGAATAAAGTTTCCCTGCGCGCGTCACACTAGGGAAGATAATGAGACGCGCGATTTTTTTTTAAAAATTTTCATTTTTTGTTTTAAATAATTAAAAAGTGATCAGTTTTTAGGGCCTGGGGGCCAAACGAGGCCCCCAGGCCCTAAAATCGCGCGATTTTTTCAAAAAAAATTTTATTTTTTTGAATAAATTGAGTAAAAATAATATCATTTTTGAAATCGGGAGAAAATTTCGTTTGATTTGAGTACCCATGCTTGCATATTCGTTCGAGTATCACTTTTTAGGGTCTGGGGGCCAAAGAGGGCCCCGCCCCCCTTAACTCCAGAACAAAAAAATTTTCTTTTTTTATTCCGGAGGGGTCATATTTTTTTTCATTAACATTTGCATTTTTTTTTTTACCCCCTTTTGGGGGTTTAAAATGGCTCTGGTTGCCGCCCTGGTTCACTTATCCAAAAAATAATACTATTTTTGGAATCGGGAGAAAATTTCCTTTGATTTGAATACCCATACTTGTATATTCGGTGCTGTATCAGTTTTTAGGGCCTGGGGGCCAAAGGGGGCCCGGCCCCCTTAACTCCAGAACAAAAAAAAATTTTTTTTTTATTCCGGAGGGGTCCATGTACTTTTTTTTTAAATTTCGTTACGCCCCATAAAGTGCACTTTAGTCGTTTTTTTTTTGTTTTCAAATTTATTATTTGGCCCTTTCAGGAATGTGTTGATAGATCTATTTCTGTAAATAATAAATAAAAAGGAGAAAAAAACAAAAAACGAGTATCGAATATCCACCATAGGTGGACCTTGCACATGACAAACAAGTTTTCAATTTATTTTTTGATAAATGGTGATAATTTTTTACTTCGAGCTCATGTATATATTAGTTCTCATGTAGTGTGTAAACTATATGAATGTTTGATGTTTGACATGGGATTGTTACCTCTTTCAAAACGTGTTCTGATGATGGGAACCTAGAAAATTCCCGAAATAGATCTATCAACACATTCCTGAAAGGGTAAAATAATAATTTTGAAAACAAATAAACTCTATAGATTATTTGTTAGGAAAATATCCTAATAAAGAAATATAGAGTATGGCCTCGAACTTGAATAATTTTCATTTTCATTGCACAATTAAAGGTCGAAAAAACATAATTTTTATTTTTAATAAAAATTATATCAAACTTATAGATGGATTTTTATGAAATTTTGCAGAAAGAAGACATTAAGTATTAATAGCAAAGCGTTGAAGTTTGTAGAATATAAACAATATAATAATATATATAGACTTTTTTGCCTAATTTTGAATTTTCCAAAAATCGAAAATCGCGTTATCTTCTTAAATAGGAGCCGAAAAAAAAAATATTTTTGTCCAAAACTTCTGTTTTATATGCTTTAGTTTCCAAAATGCACCCTAAAATATTTTGACTCACATCGCCTAAATTAGGCAACGATAAACAAGTTTGTTAAAGAACTTATTATTTGTTTCTCGAGTGGAGCACATGGTATGTATTTCGTTGCAAAACATCGTTTGCCAGTTAGAGGGTTAATATGAAGGCTAATATAACTATATCTTATTTGAATATAGGTAAGCTACATCTATCAAATTAAATATAAAATTGATACAATTTCATCCGAGATTTGTCCATATCCGGTACATTAAATTATATCTAATTAGATATAAATATATTTGATTTTATAAAGATTTAGCCGATGGTAGGTATGCTTTTTGTAACTTGAAGTTATGCTAAAAAGTATTTTATTTGTGTTTAAAATTAAAATTTCTAGAAATCGACAATATTAAAGAGCAACATTTTTTTAAATGAAACAATGAAATGATTAAAAATTATAAAATACAAATGTAGTGTTTCAAAAATATATAATTAAGTGGTATTGTCTTATAAAATGTACTAATTTCTTATTTGAAATTATATAAAAGAAACCACTTGAAAATGATTTTGTTATAAAATTAATATGGTTATATGTTAAGCCATTTATAATGATGTCTTAACTTGCAGATAACTTAATTTGATATTGAACTTTACCAAAACATGTAATTCAACATGTAAGCTACGATTAAAAGTATTTAAGTTGAAAATTAAATTTTTTAGAAATCACCAATTTTAAAGACCCAAATTTTTTTAAATGGAACATAACGAAATCTTAAAAATTAACCCATTTTTATTTGAAATTATGTAAAAGAAATCGCTTGAAAATGATTTCGTTATCAAATTAATATAGTTATATGTGAAGCCATATGTTATAAAGTTTTAACTTGCAGATAATTTAATTTGATATTGAACTTTACCAAAATATGTATGGGATTATATATACTGCTATATAAAATTACAAGGACAATATTTCCAGTATGACGTCACATGTAATTTAATAAGACTTAGCATGAGACCATATATAATCATATCGATCACTACATATATTTGGATTATTATTATACGGCTTATATAGTTATATATGGAGTAAGATTTGGAGACATCTAATAGCATCAGTTACCATATAAAACATTATCTCAATAAAAATTATCAGATGTATTTGCATATAATGATATAAGCCGTTATGTTACTCCATTCAAAGTCAGATATGACTTAATTATATTATATGTGACTAGATATAATAGCAATAACAGTCTTTTGCCTCCAGATAAATATTTTCTTTCGAAACATATAAAGTATGAATACTGCTCTGAAATTTTTTTTCATGTAAAAACTATCTTTAAAAAATCTTTGATTAGTATACACTTTTCCCCCCCAGCCGGGGGGAATGGCAAATATTAACTTTAACCCACTGTTCTAAAATTTGCACGCCTCCAATTAGATACTCCAACATATACCTATTTTATTGGGTTAGTCTCTTCCGACCCCCACTTTAAATGGCTGCAAAAAATCCCATTTTCGGAAATTATATTTTGATATTTGGGTATTGTGAGATTGTTTACAGCAAATCATAAATTCTGACATTAACTTCATATGTTTTTTTTTTTTTTTAAAGAGAAGCAACACTCAGGAAATTCTTCCTATTAATTAATGTGTTGCTTTCTTTGGACAGGGGATAGTGGAGAGATGAAAGGTGGTGAAAGATGAAGGGCTTCAAACATGACAACACTGTAATTAGAACAGTTGTTGGTCGCCACCTGATGTAGAGTTGGCGAATTTCCTGAAGCTTTTTGTTTCCTAGCCCTGATTCATTATTTTACTTCGGTGGGGTTAAGTGCTATGGGAATACCGGAGGTGGGCGCAGCGATACACATAAGTGATAGAAAACTCATACATATTATTTTTCTAAATTGATGTTGTCGCCACCGGGAATCGAACCCGGTGACCATCTGTTTAACAGTCCAATGCGCTAACCATTACACCACAACGTCCACATATTGTTGAATTTAAAGTGTATTTAAGTCCAGAAAAAATTATTTTAACAAAAACCGCTATTTTTAACTTCCTTATAGGATTACCCTAGTTTTTGTTGTACCACGAGAGTTAAATGGGAAGGAATCATTTTAAAAAGGTTTCATTTTAAAAGGTCGCAATCTACAGTTAATTTCCGTTCCAACGATACCAACGATTTAAATTGACCGAATTATTTCAAAACATTTTGTGATATATCCCACTGTGTAACCAGCAAAAATAAAAACGAACAACACTGACAACATTTTACAACTTAAGAAGTTTTAATTCATTTTTGTTTTTTTGTTTTTTTATTTCTGGTATTAATGACTAATCATAATAAGTTGAAAAGTTCACTTGGGTTAATTAGTTTTACATCTCTTTCTCTTTGAGATTCATAAATGTTGAAATGTTCCCAATGGACCACAAAATAAGTAAAGTATAACAGTACTTTAGAATAAGCTTTTTTTAAAAAAAATACTAAAGCCTTTTTCAACCGTGTTTGAGAAAGTAGTATTCTTTACAACGTGCTGACAACATGTCGCTGCAGCAAAGTCCCGTTAAATTCTGTATGTACGTCGTTGATTACACAGTGCAACACAAAAATTCCAAACAAAAAAACACTTATCCCAGCCGAAAGTACTCGATGAGAGGAGAAAAGTAATTTCTGGATTTTGCTAGATTGGTTGCCGTTCGTTTTTTATGAGCCTCTATAGTTTCTTCGCCAAATTCGATTTTGAGCACTTTTTTGCAATTTTCTTCTATTTTTCGCATGGCCATAGCTCGAAAAATGCTGTGAATTTTTTTTTGCAGTCTTCAGCAAAGTTGTAGCTCTTGACTCGGCCAACAAAAATGCTGAATATATTAAGTCGGAAAAATTTCATCTTCATGCTCAAACCCCAAAAATGTCGAAAAAAATTACCACTTTTTTCACCGATTTTTTCCGTTTTTCGACTACAGCTCTTGAACTATTGAAAATTTTACCAAACAATCAAGGGAAGAAATGTAGCCTATAAAATTATGAACAACTTTCCAGTACATACTAACTTCATACGACCACTTCTTGATACGGATTTTGCCATACAAATGTTATTAATTTATTTTTTTTTTTTTTTTGATTTTATTGTTTTTATTGAGCAAAAGTTTAAAAAAGGCACACGGAAAAAATCGGTGAAAAAAGTGGTAATTTTTTCGACATTTTTGGGGGTTTGAGCATGAAGATGAAGTTTTTCCGACTTAATATATTCAGCATTTTTGTTGGCCGATTCAAGAGCTACAACTTTGCTGAAGACTGCAAAAAAAAATTCACAGCATTTTTCGAGCTATGGCCATGCGAAAAAGAGAAGAAAATTGCAAAAAAGTGCTCAAAATCGAATTTGGCGAAAAAATTATAGAGGCTCATAAAAAATGAACGGCAACCAATCTAGCAAAATCCAGAAATTACTTTTCTCCTCTCATCGAGTACTTTCGGCTGGGATAAGTGTTTTTTTGTTTGGAGTCAAAAAGTTGAATATTGCGTCACAGTGTTACTTTGCATTGTCATTGTCAATTTTGATCGAAGATAGTGCGGTTGTCATAATTTGATAAATAAAAAATAATAACAATAAGTGAAAACAATAAGTAAAAAACTTGAATTTTTAATGAATTGATTTTTTAAGTGTTTTTTCAATTCCAAAAACTTAAATAAAAAAAATTAAATAAAATGTGAATTTCTTATATTCAAACATAAGGCCCGATTCTTACACATTTTTGTAATTGTCCTAAATTTGTCTGACTATCTTACCTTGAAAAAAAAAATTCTAGGTAAGAGTCACAAAAATGTAAGACAGTCACAAAAATTTCTGAAAATCGGGGCGATAATAAAAAAATTTACAAAAGTAGACATAAGCTAATTCTATAATTGGTAGCATAAGCTTGTTCTAAATTTGTAAGCATAAGCTAATTCTACAATTGTTGACATAAGCTTATTCTAAAATTAGCGGCATAAGCTTATTTAAATATTATTTCAGTAATATTATCACGAGGGTTCCGTTTTGATTTTTCTACAATAAAATTAAAGCGTTTTTCAATACTTTCTAAAGTCTTTTTAAAGCTTAACGCTTATGCTTGCAAGCTTAATATAATATTTTTCTAAAGGGTTTTGGTCCATTGGGTTGTTGCTGCTGTTGTTGCTGTTGCTGCTGCTGCTAATGTAATGTGTATAAAATATGAAAAAGAAATGCAATCAAATTGTTAAGACATTTTTGCAATATGTATTTTTTGTGTTGAACGACATGAGCAACATGTGTTATTAAATTTTTTTTTCCATTATTCTTTGATTTTTTTCTGCTATTTTTTGTTCATTATGCCCAATTACAGTGGTGGGTGTGACAGCCAGAATACAAACTTTAATGGTTTGGAACACCATATAAAAATTGTTTTAAATTGTGTCAGTTTTAGTTTTTTAACTGAAACTTATTATTTATAGTTTTCAAATTGCCCAAAAAACTGGGTCATTTTGGAATTATTAAATGAATTTATAATCAAAATAATATTAAGGATATTCACGATATGAATTTCAATTAAGTCTGGTTTAAGAGCAGAGCTTTGAAGAATTCATTCAATTTGGGAATGAATTGAATTCAATTTGGGAACGAATTAGCTAAAATTAAATTCAATTTTTTAATTCAAGCAATGAATTCTTTAATAAGAAAATACTAAGAATGAATTTAAAGAATTCAAATTTAGAGAATGAATTCCATGACTAAAACACTAAGCATTAAAATTATGGAATTCATTCAACAAGAATTCAGAATTCAAATTCAGCTAATTCAAGTATTAGTCAGGGAGTTAATACCCTAGTGAATGAATTCTCAGGAATTCATGACATTTTCGTTTTTTTTTCCTAGGGACTTAACTTTTGTTGTTTAATTCCCTAAGGACTTAACTTTTTGGTTTAAGTCCCTAGGGACTAAACTTTTTTGTTTAAGTCCCTAAGGACTTAAGTTTTGGGTTTAAGTCCCTAAAAACCAGTGTTGCCAGAAGTAGGGGAAAATCCCTACATGTAGGTTTTTTTGCCTTCAAAATAACGGCGTAGGGGAAAGGGACAGATATTTCAAATTAGTCAAAATGTAGGTACTTTTTCCAAATAATGCAAATCTTTTCAAAAACAGCTATTTCTACATTTTTTTGTAAAATGATTATATTTTCAGAGATATTTCCGTAGAAAAAGTTAGTTTCTTATAATTTGTCATTTTAATAGATGATTGTTTGTTTTTTTTTTTAACTAACAATCTCTTTGGAAGTTATTTAGAAAGTTATCCTTTGGAAGTTGTTGTGCAGCATTGAATGAACAGCTTCCCACCTATGAAAAACCAATGTTAAATTTTACCGACGAAAAGCAATACAATTTTTGATGGGTTATGTAAAAAAAAAACACCAAATAAAAATGAAATATAAACCGCTAGTATGAAATTAAACTTTTTGAAAGCTGATTTTTGTTTTGGCAAATATTGACAATTTTAAATCTATACTAAAAAATATTTTGGAAAATTTAACAATTTTCTATTTTCAAATAATTTTCGAAAAAATTTTCGATAGTAACATTTTCATATTAATTTTTGAAAATAATTGGAATTGTGGTCGAAAGTATGATAATTTCAAAGCATATTTAGTTTATAAAAAAGTAAAAAATTTAGTAGCGATTTTTGTAGGGGAAAAAATTCGATAATGTAGGGAGAAAAGGGATTTTTATTGCTTAGTGTAGGTATTTTTTAAAAAATCCACTGGCAACACTGCTAAGGACTTAAATTTTTAGTTTAAAGGGACTTAACTTTTTTGTTTAATTTCCTGAATTTAAGATTTTCACTTAATACCCCCATAAACTAACTTTTCACGTGCGACTAGAAAACTTTTAACAATCAAAATTGTGTGTAGGTTGTTAGAATAAAATTTAGTTTATGCGCTTGAAAGCAGTCTACTGGTGATTTCTTTTTTGTAGTTCCAGGTTAAATTAGGAATGGTAAGAACATAAAAATTCTCCTGAAAGGAACTACATGATCTTTAAATGCAAAAATACTTTTCGTATCAAATATCGGAAGTAGATTTTAAAATGTATTATTATTTATGCATTTGTATCATTATTTTTATTATGCTCAATAACCAATATTGAAATGTTTGATGTTTTTTCGTTACAAAACCATATTAGACTTTATTTGGAATACTTCAACTATAAAATGTTAAAACACAGAAACGGTTTTATTGTATTTAATTAACAAAATGCGTCTTTGTTACTTAATATTTTTATATTATTAGGCCCTGCATGCGCATCCCTAGGTACTTAAACCAAAACTTTAAGTCCTTAGGGACTTAAACAAAACAGGGACTTAAGTCCCTAGAGACTTAAACTAAAAAGTTAAATCCGCATTGAATTAAACAAAAAAAGTTAATTCCCTAAATGGAATAAATTCCCTAACCAAAAGTTGAATTAACTAGATTTGAATGAATTCCATAATTTTGTTCAAGAAATTTCAAAAATGGGACTGAATTCTTTCAAGACAAATCGAATAAAATAAAAGGAATTCATTCAATTCTTTAAAGTTGGTCAGGGAATTAATTCCTAAAATTTAAATTCATTTGAAAAAAATGGGAATTAGAAAATGAATTCTTCAAAGCTCTGTTTAAAAGTTAATAAATTTAAACTTACAAGGAAACTACACAGTAGTAAGTCCGCAGATTTTAATGAAACTTGAATATGTTGTTGAGTACAAAAAAATATTAGACTCTTATTTTTTTAGGTGCAAAATCGCACTTTTAGGGCTTAAAAAAGGGAGTAAAAAAGAAATTACCAAAACATGTCTAAAATGTAAGAAATTCTGATTTTATGTACCCAGTATCAAATTACTCGTGAAAACAAAAATGTTGATACCCACATTGCATATGCTGTAGGCCCAGGGTGTCCACTTATTTGAAATATTTAAAATATGGGTTAAAAAGCTCTTTTGCGAAATGTCGTATTAAAGCCGAACGATTACGAAAATTAAAAAAGCTAAAGGCTGAATTAGTTTGTACGTTACGTTCCGTGACGAATCAGCTGATTTATTTTTAATGTATGAAAATGAGTGTGTGTGGTTAGTTTGTCTGTAATGTAACGTTGCGTGCTGGACGAACGTTTTAAAACAGAATTAACTGCACTACGTTAAGTGACAGCTAAAAACAGCTGATTGCTATCACATTTAAAAAACTAAGCTTTAATAAGCCAAATTGTACAAAATAATACTAAAAAAGGTTTTGTGACACATTATGATAATGAAATTACTACTATATTTGCAACTACTTAAACAATAACTATAATTACAAATTGCTATGTCGTTCTGGAACAGACTAATCACACAAAACAGCCATCCGGAATGGCACGTTACAGAAACGTCACGCAACGCAAAGACTAATGGAGCCATTAATATAATATACACTAAAAATAAAAGTTACTAAAACAGTTTTTAATCTCATTTTACTATTATATAGTAATTTTTAGTAAATATAAATTTATATTTTAGTAAAACTTTTTTGCTATTCTTATTTTACAAATTACTAAATTTTTTAACTTATTTAATATTCGTAACTTTTGAAATCCGATTTTGAATTTTATTTATTCATTTTAATATGAACTACACTCAGGGAAAAGAGTTTCATCAAATTGATGAAAATGTTTATATATTTATGAAAATTTCAGACAAAATTCTAAACTCCTCATATTATACCAGCCTAAATATATTTTTCATTAATGATATATTGACTATTTTCCTATAATTCTCTAATAACGAAAATAATTTTATTCAAGGTATATAAATTTTATTTATTATTGATAAGATTTGACCAAAATTTATAAAAAATTTTGATGACTTGGATTAATTTACAAAAATCGATTTTTTTAAAAAATCTAAATAAAATCTACAACATTGGAAATGCCTCTAAATATCAATTGAAGTTCCGAATATACATATAAATTTAGAAACATCGATTAAAATTTTGATTGCTTATTTGAAATTAAAAATATATTATTTTAATTCAGTTTCATTTGGAAACTCAAAAATTGTTTTAAATTGTCAATTTGAATTTAGAAATTTCATATTAATTTTCACAGGTGTTTTCTGAACCTTAATTTCCTGAATTACAAATAGTGTTTTTTAGTAAAAATAGCATTTCATGAATTTATATTGGTATTTTCTGAATATTATTTGATGCATTATTTGATGGAATTTTTTGAACATATCAAATTTTAAATGTTCTGAATTGTAATTAATATTTTAACTAGAAAATTTCAATACAAAACTTAAACAAAACTTTCCAGTTCTAGTAAAAGTAATAAGGCCGCTACACTCAACAAAAAGTCTGTAAAGTCAGCAATATTTTTTCTGGATGGATCCTTGCAGAAGAATTGCTAATGTAAGCAACAAAAATAGTAAATTTAGTAAACATTTTGCTGAATTTAGCTGAATCTTTGCAGAAAAATTGCTAGTACCAGCAAAAAAAAAAAATAGTAAATTTATTATTATTTTTCAGTATAGTTGGAGTAAATTTGAGAAATTTATTTTAATTGCCAGCAGAAATGGGAATAAAAGATAAATCGGTGCAGTCTTTAAACAAAAAAATTTAAATTTTCAAAAAACCTAAAAAAATATTTTCTATTGAAACATACAGTTGAACAGTTCATGCGAGAAAAGACGAATAGACCATTTGTAGAATTTTACAGGGGACAATAAAAACGCAGGAAACGGTTTAAAAAATAATATTTTTGTCAACTTTTTGGTATTAGCTTAAAGATTTAAGTCACACTACCTATATACAAAATTTTAGTAAGGTATTCGAAAGAGAACTTGCCAAAAATTGGACTTCAATTTTTGTTTAAATGGAAAAAGGGCGAATATCCAAAAAAATGTATTGAAATTTGAATAAAAATGTGTTATTTTGCAGCAGATTTTGACTACATTTTCATGAGACTTGCAAAACTTGACGAACTATGGTTGGTATTTGTTTGTAACACTTTAAGGACAATTAAGTGCAATTTCAAATTTTAACTAATATCAATTTTAAACTCGCATCTAAATAATTTTTATATAATATTTTGTTAAGGATGGATATTCGCCCTTTTTGCTTTCCACACTTTAAAGTCTTATAACTCAAGAACGGTAAAATTTTTTGCCAATATAATAAGTGTGGTTTTTTCCTCGTAATGTTCTTTTAACACATTGTTACCGAAAGTAAAATTTTTGTGTTGTATTTAATCAAAATTGTGCGTTAGTTCACACCCAATTTAAACAAAAATATAAAAATATACGAATTATTGCACTTTCAAAGTCATTTTTTTAGCCTTAAAATTCAAAATTTCCACAAAATTTCTGCGTAGGATTGTAGGGCTCTGCTAATAAAATGCATTTATGCAAAAAAACGTGTTTGCGAAAAAGTGGTCTATTCGTCGTTATTCACATGAACTGTTCAATTGTTCGATAACTAAAAACTAAATAAAAACGCTAAAATATGCTATAAAAATATGCGTTTGTTCCAAAAAGTACTAAAAAAATATGGAGCTAATGAAACTTTTAATAAATTTTTTTTATTATAAATTTTTTTTTTGAAAATTTGCCTTTAATTTATAAAATGTTTCAATGGTCGAGTGCAAATTCATTGCTTATATGCAAAAATTCATTAATATCATGAAGAAAATTCTCTCAGTGTAGATGTGTACTAAAAATTTGCATTTAACAGTTTTATAAAATTTTTGCAAAATGTTCCACTTTAAAATCAAAAAGGATCCATTTTCTACATAAACACACACACACAATCTCTACTAATCCTCATGTTACTGTTTATTTTCTTTTCGTCTTATTTTGTTAATCTCACTTATTTGAAGATACATCTTCTTTGTTTATAAAAAAAGTATCACATTGTATTTATTTGTATCTGTCAGATACAAAAAATATGAAATATTTCAAAAGAAATTATTATGACGCATCTTCATCAAGACAACAAACGCCAAAAAGGCATATAAATCTATATATATACAGAAACTACAACAACGCATAAACAGATCCATTAAAACAACATCAGAGTACGACGAGTATCATGACAAAAAGTAAAAGATAAAAAAAAAATACAGAAAACTACTGCAAGTAGTGAACAGTATAAAACACATGTTTTTGTTGTTTTTATGATTAAAACATATTGAACCGATCAAGTAAGACAGTAGTAGCAGGAATACTATACGCTGAGAGAATTCTCTGCATGATATTCGTATCAATGTATTTTTGCATTAGATCTATGAATTGTCCCTGGAATTCGTCAATTGAAACTTTTCATTAAAATAATGCAGTTTTTCACAAAACTTAATGAAAAATTTCATATTATTTATGAAAAATTTCATACGACTAATGAAAAATTTTCATTAAAAATATTTTCATTAAAACTATGAAGCTTTTTCATAAAGTTTAAGAAATTTTTCATTCACATTGTGAAGAAAACTTCATTAGTTTAGTGGAAGAAAAATGTCATTTAAACTCTTCCAAGGAATTTAATTCTCTCTGTGTACTTAAACATGAGTACTATAACGTAATTTAATCACGGATATAAAATTGATATGATCGCCCATACAAATACTTTCAAAGATTTTATATAAAGATATTTTGTTATCGAAAAAGGCTTGGTCGATTGCTTTTGTGCCTAGTAAATTAACAAGTTTTCTAAACAGTTGTTGTGATACATGATAGAAACTTAGAAAATGAGCATCCATAAAGTTAAAAGATTTTTATCATCATTTATATAAATGCATATTAATTAACAATTTAATTGGCATAACTTTTAGATCTAATCATATAAACAGCGATGCCAATTTAGCGCATTTCACGCTAGATTTTGCGGTGTTTTACTACCCAAAACAGGCGTTATTTTGTTTTGAGGTTGAACATCCCAGGCGCCACGGCACAGTGGGGAAAATTAGACTTTTTTTGAAAAAAATTTGCCTAAAGCTACAGTTTGAAACGAATTTGAAAAAAAAGAAAACATTGGAAAATAACTGAATAAATTCCAGATCGATTCCTCATGTCCGATTTTAAAAAGTTATTTATTTTACATCCTTAATAAATCATCAAAATGAACAAAATTAAAAATTTTTTTTTGATATTTCTCTTATAAAAAACAGGGACCGTAAATAATGATTATTGCTCGTTTTTTTGAATCAAAAAATCAATCACTTAGAAGAGACATAAAAAAAAATTTATTGCACCATTATTATTATTTTTTGACAATCTTTGCATATCCGTCATGATTTTTAAATTTTTGATTTTTAAAGTTTTCTTCAATGGTAATGATTATTTTTGAGTAATAAAAAAAAAAAAAACAGCCATAATCATTATTTTTGAGCAAAAAAAAAATAAAACTCAAAAATAATCATTATTTATGATTTTTATTTTTTTCGCTCAAAATAAAACTCACTTTCAATGTGTGGGATGGACATATCTCAGGAAGGAGAAGGAGATTATCCAAGATTATGGTTTCAATCTCTTCTTTGAAAGATTCTCTAGCAGATTAATGCATCAATCATATTTGCGGGTGGGGTTTAAGGGGATAATTATTAAAAATAGGGCTTTTTGCCGTAAAGTCAAAATCTGGAAGCTCGATTTTCACCGTAGACGTATGGTCTAGTGGACTTTTTTGCTCAGTACAATCCCAAGAATCAGAAACGCGAAGCGCCCATTAAGATTTTTTTCCTTCCATACTAATCGCCCTACCCTAATATGTATATATATTTACACCTACATGAAAGTGAGTTTTATTTTGAGCGAAAAAAATAAAAATCATAAATAATGATTATTTTTGAGTTTTATTTTTTTTGCTCAAAAATAATGATTATTGCGGATTTTTTTATTATTTCTCAAAAATAATCATTACCATTGAAGAAAATCCTTAAAACTCATAACATAATCATTATTGTGTAATTTTTATTATAAAACTCATAATGATTACGGTCCCTGATAAAAAATGTAAAAACTGTCTAATATAAATAAAATATATCTTAAATTATGGTCTATTATATTCTTTAGATCCGGGGTCAAAATTTTATTTTCTTGATATTAATTAGATACAATTTAAAAAATTAGCTTTTTGCTTTAACTACAGCATCTTTACTATCTCACCAGAAGCATTGAACTTAACTTTCTTTAAAAACCAATTTTTTGCTCTATAAATGCCCATTATTAAACTAATTTTAAAAAAATTTTAAAGTCTTGCATTTTTAGTAACAACATGACATATTTTTGTCAACATTTTTTTTTTTTGTAAAATACCTAATAAAGGATCCGCCATCTAACGTTTTTTTTTCAACTAGTGCTTATTTCGTGAATGGTAACACTTAGCTCATGTCTGATTTGACAGATAATTAGTTTTATCCCTCCGCTGAACGAATATGGTTGTGTATACGCTTGAACAATGTTGCAGAATGTGTGCGAAAATTTTGCCAAAAAAAATCATCTTTTCAGATGAAGCTCATTTTGATCTTGGCGGGTATGTAAACAAGCAAATTGTCACATTTGGGGCACAGAAAACCCGCACGCATAACGAGTCACTGTTTGGTGCGGATTTTGGTCCAGAGGCATAATTGGGCCATTTTTCTTCGAAAATGAGCAAGGAGTGGCCGTTGCAGTCAATGGCGATCGTTATCGGGACATGTTGAACGAATTTTTGTTCACAAAAATTGAAGAGGAGGATATTGGTAACATTTGGTTTCAACAGGACTGCGCTGCGTGCCACACAGCCGAAGCTACACTCGATGTTTTGCGCCCTGTTTTTGAAGATTGCATTATCAGCCGCAGAACTGATGTCGTTTGGCCACCTCGGAGCTGCGATTTGACACCGTTGGACTATTATTTGTGGGTTGCCGTCAAAGATAAGTGTTACGCTAACAAGCCAGAGACAATTGACGCTTTAAAGAACAATATTCGTGAAGCCATTGGTGAAATACAGCTGCACACAATTGATAATGTGCTAAAAAATTGGACCGATCGTGTAGGCTACTGCATGGCCAGCCAAGGCAGCCATTTGAATGAAATTATTTTCCACTATTAACCGGAAGGATTGTACTTTCAAATAAAAAAAGAAATTTGAGAAAATATTCAGTAGTTTTTTTTTTATAGCATTTTCAAAAAAAAAAAAGTTATTTGGCGGACCCTTTATTTGTAATGCATTTTATACCACTTTACTTATGTTTTTTAGTTAAAAAAGTTTAGAGATTTGTTAATAAAATGATGTAATTTTATTTGTCATTTAATATCACTTTAATTGTAATTCTTAAATATTGTAAAGATGCACGCCGATGAAGCAGAATATCCACATTCATCTTCATAAAAGACCAATGCGATTGGTAAATTTTTAAAGATGTATTTAAAATAAATAGTCTCTATTTCCAACTATATTTGTTTATACGAAGCGAAATAAATATTAGACCGCGGATTTGATTAGGATTATCAACAAAGAATAGAATTATCTAAAAGTTGAGACACATTTCGTTTATATTGTTAAATTTTTCATAGCAAAAATATAAAAAAATGCAAATTTCTCTGGTTTTTGACGATTTATTAATGATATAAAATAAATGACTTTTAAAATTCGACCATGAGTAATCGGTCAGAAGTTTATTCAATTATTTTTAAAACTATATTTTTTTTTTCAAATTCGTTTAAAGCTGTATGGCTGTAGGCAAATTTGCCCAAAAAAGGCAAAATTTTCCCACTGTGCTCGGTGGTGGCAATATGAACCCCCAAATTAGAGCACTTTTTGCATAAAAAATTTGGAATGCTCGCCATTTTTTGTTTCTAATCTGATTTTAAAAAAGTTAACATATTTGTTGGTGCTTTCTGGGGAAAAAATCTCAAAACTGTGTTTTTTTTAAATTAAGTAATTTAAGCGGATGTAGTTTTTGAGCGGAACAAGATATTGCATTAATTAAACTGATAACTGATAACTTAAATTTGGAGTTTCTCATTTTCAAATTGAAATATCTCGGGAACTAGAGGATATAACCTACAAAAGTAAACGTGTTATTTGTTGGTCTCTACAACCAGATTACAATTATGTTAAATAATTGAAAATCGGATTCGGAACAAAAATACGACGAGCACTCAAAATTTGTTATGCAAAAAATGCTCTATTTTAGGTGTAATTTTAACGCTTCCGGGGGTGTGGGAGGTTCAACATCGAAACTTAAACTCGATATTACGACACTAATGCCAAATATCATTGCAATAGGACCTCACAGCAAGAAATGGACGAATTATTTCCAAAAAATTATGTGATATATTCCTCTATGAAACGTTTAATTTTAACACAATTTTACCCAATATTAACGTTTTTAGGCCAAAAATACAACTTTCCATAATTTTTTTAAATTTAGCATAAAATAATTGAAAGTTATTTTCAAAAGTGAGTTTTTTAATTGATTTTTCACTAAAACATTTATTAATTTTTTTAAATCATCAACATTTTCTAACAAAAAAGAATGTAAAGCTAAAGCTATGTAAGACGGTTGTCAGATCTTACAATATTGTAAGATCTGGCAATGTACTGACAATGATGTTTAGCAAAAGGTAAATTGTCCGTTCAGACGATTGTAAGAAAGCCTTTCAGTTTCATTGTCAGACAATTGTCAAACAATAAATCTATCTGCCAACGAAAATTGTTAGTTCACACGGTTGTCAGATTCTTGTATGGCAAAAATTACCAGATCTGTTGTTAGACATTGCCAGAACTGTCAAAGCATTTGAAAGAAATTATTTATTGTCAATTGTGTGTTTAATTAAATTTAAAAAGTTATAATATTAATTGTCATGGAACAAAAAAAGCAATTGCAACGATTTTAGCTGCATATGTATTAGAAAGTAGCGAGGATGAAAACAAAATATTTTTGCCAATTGCAGTTGAAAGAGGTGCGGAGATTTGCCCATTTTCCTTTGCAATCGTTCACACTTATCTGGATGGCATCTGCGACCTCTTGCCATAAAATATCTTTGGGAAGTTTATACTCAGCGCAACCAGCATTCCATAAACTTCGCCGTACCTCAACTTCCTCGATAAGTTTGATAATACTTTCGTGTGACCACACGGATTCCACCTTTTTGCGGTAGGATTTTTGTTTGGGTGTTGGTTTTTTCACGGCTTTAGAGCCTGTTGGCGACTGGGACCCTCTTGGCGACTGGGTTCGAAACATCAAGTTAGTTGACTCATAGCTGCAATCTATAACGCAGGTCTCATTAATGGAAATGTCGCCATCCATTTTTTTTATTTAATTTGATTTCCTATTTGATTTCCTATTTTTTTTCACTTTTGATTTTTAATATTATTAATATGAACTTTTGTTTTTTTTTCATTATTTATGGACAGTGAGTGCTGTTAATAGAAACATTTCTGTGACAATACTGCCATTGTCAGATGCATTAATTTAAACAAATCTGCCAATAAAAAATTGGTTACAATGTCTTGCAATTATCTGGCAATGGCAACGTAGGGTGTTCACACGAATGACAGATGTCTGACAATGTTATTGTCTTACAATGTACAGACAACGCTTTTTCTGACAATGTTGCAAGACAAAAGTTGTAAGTTCACACTGTTGTTAGAAATTTTCTGAACATATTTCTGACAATATTGTAAGATCTGACAACCGTCTGTGCATAGCTTAAGTTATGTATTAATAAAATAGTGCCTTAAGCTCTATTTAACCGCTTTGTCGCAGAAGTTAGATGAAACAGTAGACATTTTGATAAAATTGTTCATCTAGCGCTTTTTTAAGGCCGGAGACAGCAGGTTTTCCACAAAAAAAGTTGGCATCACTGCATATAAACAAAACAAAACATGTTATTGGTTTCTTTGTATTTTAAGAATAAATTGTTTAAATCTTATAGTGGAGCTTAAACATGATGTGGAGTCTACAATTATTTTGAACTTTCTGTTGTAGGTTCCACTACAGTACATGTGTTTGTTTGTTGTATGTACTACCGGCATTTATAGTTTCACAATCGCTAAGCTTTTGAGTAAAAGCAAAGAGTAAAAGCTTTATTGTTGTGAGTTTTTATGGTTTGTTTGCTTTTAGGGTACTATTACAGATATTTTTAATATAACGATTACAATAACTACACTCGTAGAAATAAACATGTAAAAATAGCAGAAAAAGCTACTTAAACTTAGTTACAAATGAGCTTGCAGAAAAAACTAATAAAATTTAGCAGATTTTTATTACTTAACATTAGTAATATAATAGCACAAATACTGATTACTAAGAAGACAAGGATGGGGCAAAATTTATAATTAATAGGTTTTTTATTAAGGCTCTGCCTATTCTGCAGGCTCTAGCTTTTCTAAAACATCGGGTTCCGATGAGATCTTTAGCCAGATCGAAATACTAGTATCAACCTAGCTAATATATTTGATTTGCCTTATTTTTGTAAATATACACTGAGAAAAAAAGTGCGCTTTAAAATTAAATGTGAAGACTTTCAAATTTTATTTAAAGTGCCTCAGTCTATAGGTTCTTATGGGGGGCACAAAAAAAATATTTTGCAAAAGTGCTAATTTTAAGTTTTGAATGTGTTTACTCTTAATTTAAAAGTTAAAATTTTTGTTTTTAATGTAAAATTCTTAAATTTAAAAATGTTGACTTTATTTTATAATGACAAACTTTATATTTAAAGTAAAATATATTATTTATAAAGTAATCACTTTTAAAATTGTATTAAAAGTGAATCCATTTAATTTAAAATTTTTAAACTTTAAAAAATAAAATTAAAACGTTTATTTTCAAAGTGATAACTTTGAAATGTAAAGTGATCAATTTGCAGAAAAGTGTTAACGTTTACATTAAAAGTGTTCACTTTATAAATCAAAGTGTCACTTTCTAATTTAAAGTGTCACTTTCTAATTTAAAGTGTTCACTTAAATATTGAAAGTTTTAGTTTTGAGTAAAAAGTGTTAACTTTAATTTTAAAGTTTTCACTTTAATATATAAAGTGTCAGTTTATTATTAAAAGTGTTCACTTTGTCATCTAAAGTGTACATTTTGTATTAAAAGTGTTAACTTTTAAACTCAAAGTGTCTCTCTTGGAACCAAACGTGAACACTTTAAAACGCAACGTAAAAATTTTTATTTTCAAAGTGTTTAAGTTTATTTTAAAAGTTCGACTTTAAATTGTACCGTTAGCGGCATTTGTGTGATTTCGTTATAGTAAAGTGAATTTAGAAGTGTGAACAAGATACAAGAATGACCAGTCAGGGTAAAATTATACAAGAAAGTGACTTGCTGCGAATTCTTGGCAACGATATTCAAATTAATGAGCAGGGTGATTTAACGTACACGTGTGTTGAGGAAGATACGGATCTCCTTAATCTGCTAAAGGAGTTTGATCTGGAAACACTTGACCTAAAAAGTAAGCAAAAATTCTTAGGCAATATTAACACTTATGCAATATTATTAATGTTCCTTAGATGCTGGAATAACTTTTCGAAGCTTAAAATTTTTGTCAAAAGAAGACATTGCGGAAGCAGTAAGAAGTATTGGTCTTCGAGCGGAGTTTAGAGAAAGTTGTTTTTCTGGCGCAAGTCAAATATTAATATAATATTAATATAATAATATTAATTTTGAAGCTTATTTGCGATGTTACGCACGTACATAGATACAATTCCCATTTCCATATTACTACGTTTTCAATTTAGCAAGCTTATTTTTTCAGTTTGGAATATAAGACGAAACGTTGAGCCAGACTTCGAAGGTTGTTGGATGGCTATAAAAAAACCGTCACAACGATTCACCTTGTTCTTCAAATAATTCAATAAGAAACGCATTTGGATCACAGGTAAGAATATACAGTACAAAGTTTTGTATTAAATTTAATGATACACTGCATTGCAGCCCCTTTCAACATTTTTAAAGAATAACTCAGCCGGAAAACAACTTATTCAATATTAAGAGGAAAGGGCATGTTTTACGAATAAGCAACGCGATGACCTCATTAAAATAATTTTAGAAGATGTCATGTTAACAAAGGCAAAGCTTAGACCGGAACACTTTGCTAGTATTGTGGAAGAAATAATTGGTTTATTTCCCAAAGAAAAAGAGTCCCAGGTATTATTAAAAACGATATATTTTTTAAATTCTTATTTTATTTAATGAATTTATTAATAAGTTATAAATAAGTTATTTCATAAATATAAAATAAATTTAAATTTAAATATGTTTGAATAAAAAAAATGTGAATTAAAAACAATTAAAATAATCTGTTTCCTTTAAAGTTTATAGTGAACACTTTTAAATTGCATTTGAAAGTGTTCACTCTTAAAATAAAAGCTAACACTTTTAATTTGAGATTGAATGTGTTAACTTTTAATTTAAATACAAACATTTTTAAATTGGGTTAAAAGTGTGAACTTTAAAATCAAAAGTGTTTAAATTGTATTCGAGAATGCGCATATTAAAATGTAAAGTTTTCACTTTAATATTCAAAGTGCTAACATTAATAATTTACATTTTAAAGTGTAAACTTTAAAATTAAATATTTTTCAAAACGGCTGGTTTTCATACATGAAAATTTTTAATTTTAAAATCCCTTGTACTGGATTTAAAGTGAGTTTAAAATATTTCTTTTCTGAGTGTACGGAGGTTGGAAGCTCGTTATAAATTAAAAATAACAAAAATAATCTCGATGTATATAAACACAAAAAACTAATAAAACTGTAACAAATATTACTTGAGCCAGAGTAAAATTTTTTTTTTTTGTATAAATAGAACATTTTAGGTAACGTCATGATGCTTGTTAGGAAAATACCCTAACCACGTGTTTGATTACTAAGAAGACAAGGATGGAGCAAAATTGATAATTAATAGATTTTTTTGTTAAAGCTCTGCCTATTCTGGAAACTCTAGACATTCTAAAACTTCGGGTTCTAATTATATATTGGGAATCCTCATAAAAAATGTCGAAGTTCAGTTTTATGGGGCCACTAAAAAATTGTTGTGTTTCGGCAAACTTTATTAAATATGTGAGGGTGTAAACTACCCAAGCAATAAAAATATTTTTTTAATTTTCGCATTATATATAATTATATCCGAAAAATGAGAACATCTATTTGTATCATATTTGTATTTTATTTTTGAAAAGAGAAGCAACACTCAGGAAATTCTTCTTATTTAGTAACGTGTTGCTTTCTTTGGAAAGAGGATAGTGGAAGGATGAAAGGTTTGGAAATATGAAATGCTTCAAACGTGGCAACACTGTAATTACGCGAGATGATAAGTCTTAGAACAGTTATTGCTCGCCACCTGATGAAGAGTTGGCGAACTTATTGAAGCTTTTTGATTCATAGCCCTGATTCATTATTTTACTTCGGTGGGGTTAAGTGCCATGGGAACACCGAAGGCGGGCGCTGCGATACATATGAGGGATAGAAAACTCATATATATTATTTTTCTATATTTATGTTGTCGTCAGCGGGAATCGAACCCGGGACCATCTGTGTAATAGTCCAACGCGCTTACCATTGCACCACTACAATTATATCTGATTTGATGAAATTAGATATAAATCGATACAATTATATCCGAATTTTGTCCTCATCCAAATGTATCATATAAACCCAATTTGAAATTGTATTTTCCAATTTTAACCCTGAATCTTGTTTTGTTTCAAATTTAAATATGTATGTCTAAAAATAGATTTATTTGTACAACAGAAATTCGGAAATTCTCAATATTTTATAAGTTACCAAGACGAAAACTTATATTTCAGATAGAGTGATTGTTTTTTTGCAGGCGAAACTGATATTTGATTTTAACTGCAAATATTTTATTCAAGGGATAAAATCTCCGAAAAGTGGTTGGTTGTTGGTATTAAAGGTATTGTAGAAGAAAATATTTTTTCAATATTGATTTTTTAAATATTTTCTGATAACAATATAGTTTAATTATTCTGATGATGAATTTTAAGTACTGACAATTAAAATTATTGAATAATGATTAAATTTTGTTAATTACAATGGAATTCCAACCATTTAAAAAAAAAAATATTAAAACGTAAGTTTTTGACCGTTTCCCACGTTTTTAACCTCTACTGAACACTTTGGTTTTTGGATTTTATACCCTTGTTCAAGCGATGCATTCAATTATTAATTCCTAATATCACAAAAGTTTTAATTACAACAAATAAACATAAACATTATTCATATTACACCAAAATCTCTACTAATTCATTGAACAATACTGATAATACCAACACTAATAACTTATGAATGAGTTTTTTCTAGAGAAAAAAAATATATTAATGTTTCTTTGTTTTCAGAAAATGTATGAAAAACTCATGCCTCATGAATACAATCCCAGCAAAAAAAAATGCAAGTGATTCATAAAGTTTAAATTTTTCATTGATTATAAATTCATTTCTGATTTTCAGCTTCTAAAGATGTTCTTTTTCACAACTTTCAAAAACGTGATTTTGAAATAAATTTACTCTTTGCAAATCTAGGCTATCCAACTGGGACCAATTTCAAACTTGGGGTGTTAAAGGAAGGGGAAATATATATATATACATTTATTTTTGTAAATGAGCATATCTAAAATATGAGAAATGTGAAATTTTTGAACCCAGTGTTAAAATACACGAGAACAGAAAAGTTTTGATATCAATATTGGCTCTGTTCCAACCAATTAGGTAAAAATATACTTTCGGAAATTTAAAAAAAAAAATAATGCAAATTTCAGCGCAATGGGGATTCTCTCCTAGGAGAGTTCCCTTGTGAACATCAACAGAATTGAACTTTCATTAAACCATAAGCATTGCTTAATATGCAATGAATAAGGTTCATAAAAGAGAACTTTCACCCTATGACAGTCCATATATAATTTATTGTTACCGGTCCAAATTTTCATAACATCGAAATTTAAATTGCTTCATTATCTATTCTTTTGATGTTTTTTTTGTTGCTGGGATGCAATACAAAGATAGAAAATAAATGAACATATTTATACAGTACGAACGTTAAACGTTAAAAACTATGTTGCATATGTTTAAGGGTGTTGTTGTATATTTTCTAGTGTTCGGCCGAAGACTTCGACCAACAAACCAAATGTTAACGGTTGTTTAGTACTTGGACATAATGTGGAAAAATTTTGATATTGAAAACATATTTGTTGAGGCGTTTTAATTCAATTTTAAGTAATTCAATTTAAGGATAATGCCGAAGTTTAGCTGTAAAGTTAAATAAACGGCTGCCGAAGTTTATCCGAATTCATTGGCCGATTATTGAATTCATTGCTTAACTACGGACTTTTCTTTAAATTTGACATTAAAAATCGCATCAAAAAAGCCCAATAAACATTTTACCATTTGTCAAATTTTTCCATATTGCTTTAAAATTCCGCAAACGACTAAAAGCATTTTCTGGACGAAGTCTTCTGTCGGACACTATTATTTTCTATTGTATGTCATGTTTATATTAGAAAAAAATTTTACATTGTTGCTTTGTGAAAATATAAAATGTTCTATTTCTTTAGGGGTATTACAATTTCATTTATAAAAAAGAACGATTTTAGTACACTTATGCAAAATGTGTAAAATAGAAAGCAACTAAAAGTATGTTATACTTTTTTTTATAGATCTTGCAACTAAAAGTATGTAACAAGTAGTATTTAAGTTGAAATTAGCTTTGTAAATGTTTTCTTGATATTATGTATTTTTTAATTATGACCAATTATTACACTTATAAAAAAGCCCGAACAAATAGTTGAAATTTTGACAACGACAACAGAAAATATTACCTGAATTTGTGACTACAGAATCTTCAATAAGGTTGAGAATCACAGTCTGCTAAATTTAAGTAAAATAAATTTTAGAAGAACTAAATTTGAATTGAAAAATCAACTCAGAGTTAAGCCAAATCAACAGAATTTTTAGGCTGAATCAATAAAAAATGTCTGCTGAAAAAGTAGTTCGATTCTGACCAGAGGCAGGTCCATATTTAATATAAGCTGTTAATAAAGAGTACTTAAGGTGCGGAGTAATGATTTTTGGTCCATTTTGTTATACATAGCTTATTTTCCGAGATATAGCCTATTTTATGAATATGAAATAAAAAATATGAGAAAATAACGCCATCTACAAATGAGACTGATAGCCCAAACGAAAAATTAGCTCAAATACGTATGAAATTTGTTCTTGGGGTAAAATGAGATGACTAATAACTATTGCTAAATAAAATGGAACATCAGAAAAATTTGCTCAACTGAATTGGAACCTTTGAACTTATTTTTTATGAGTGTACCGACCGTCAGAATTGTTAAAAAACAAAAACAGTGGCAGTTAAATGTTTGTGTAGCTTAAATAATAAGAGAAATTATCACTAACCAATTAACGAAATGTCCAATTAACCCAGTTAATGAGTGTGTTTGGTAAAAAATAATAATGGTACACTCGTAAAAAAGCTGCACAAATAGTTCAGCTACAACAACAGAAAATAGTACCTGAATTTGTTCCAGCAGAATCTTCAATTAAGGTGAGAGTCACAGTAGGCAAAATTTTGGTGACCCAGATGTTGGAAGAACTCAATTTGAGTTAATAGTTGTAGTTAAATTAACTGTACTTAAATTTGCTAAATCAACAGACTTTTTAAGCAAAATCAACAGAAAGCTTTTGCTAAAAAGGCTTTCCGGATCTGAGCAAAGGCAGGTTAATGAAGAGTACTTTCTACGTATGGAGTAACGATTTTTCGTCCATTTTGCTCCATCTCGCTTAGTTTCCGAGATATAGCCTTTTTTATATAAAATAAAAATATGAGAAAATAACGCCACCTACAAGTGATACTGATGGCGGATACACAAAAAATAATTGTTGGACAACAATTGTGGTTTAACACCCCTGTTTTTAGATGTCGTTTTTCTTCACACGAACGAAAACACAATAACAAAATACATGCAATACAAAAACAAAATACATGTAGTCGCTCAATCGTGTAGCGGCGAACGTTTTGTAAAAACCAGTGCTTAGTTAACTACCAAAATATGATTATTTGAGGATCACGAATTACTAAATTTTAGGTCGAAAAATTAGTTCAAATACGGATGAAATTTGTTCTTGAGGTAAAATGAGATAACTAATAACTTTAGCAAAACAGCTGATTAAAACGATAATAACAAAAAAAAAAAAAAAAATTAGCTCAACAGACTTTTGAACCAAATTTTTTTTTTTTATGAGTGCAAATTTGCTAATATAATGAGGTGATTAGTAATTTTTCAAGTCATTGCCGTAACTTTATAAAAATATTTAGTGTCAAGGAGTAATTTTTTGCAACAACTGCCATTTCATTATAAAATTCAATTAAAGTGCTAGGATATTTAAATGTTAAGCAACAAATTGCAATTTGTATTATAATTTCACCTACTACCCGAAATAACGACACACTGGTGACATAAAAATAAACAAACGCAAAAAAAAAACACCCAAATGTTCAAGTGACACGCAAAATATGTTACATGTCACCTTACAATAAACATGGGTTGACGACTGTATGTGTTTGGTTGGTTGCACAATTCCAGGGTACTTTGTTTTTTTTTTTTTTTTTTTTTGCACAATATATTTGCCTGAGAATTTTCTTTTTTTTTGTGATTTAATATCCCACATTGGTCTCTGGAGTGCATTACGAATACAACAGATGGAGAATTTGTACATTTGTTATTTAGTTTCTTCCTTTGACAATGTCTTTTTCGTATTGAATATATTTTCAATTTTATTGTGCTTCAATTTTAATTAGTAGATACAAACAAATTATAGTATTTTTACTACAATTAATTTTCAACTTACGTGCAATTAGATCATAAAAATCAAAAATTGTTGCTTTCGAACACTCACCTAAAATGATACAAATAGAAAAATAAATTGATTAAATAACGAAAAAAAAATAAAAAAAAAAAAATAAATAAAATTAAAGTTGAATTCTTTGTCATAAAATTTAGAGGAGGAAGGTAAATAAAAAAAGTACTTCGTGTTAATGATATTGAACAAATAGCATGAGATCCATTAAATAACACAGACAAAATCTAAATTTCTGACGTGTCTATAAAGTTTCTTAATATTAATAAAACGGGCAGCGACTTTAATGTACTAAAAAGTCGAAAATATGCTCTTAAAATATGCACCTGAATTAAAAAGTGCACTAAAACCAAAAAAATATACAATAAAAATACAAAACTAAGCACTAAAAAATCCAAACATGCTCACTTTAAATAAGCCGATTTTTAAAAATCGTATTCATAACTCAGGAAAATCTAATACAATACAAATGTAGGTTAAAAAACGCGATTTTTGAGTTAATGATGCAGATTTATTAGCTATATCATGCTTCATATTGTGTAAACATTTCATATTAATATCTTGAATACTTTTCGAGTTAGAAAAGAATTTATTTTCTCTTTTATGTAAAGTGCGTGCAAAGAGTATGTACTTTATGAAGAAACTACACTACGTTACGGGTCTCTCAATAATTAGCGAACTCTCACTAAGAGAAAAATGCGTTTTCTGTTATATCGTGTTTTTTGAGTTATGTCAGTTTTTTTAGTAAACGAGCGATAAGTATAGTATGAAAAATTATTTGTCGAATTTCGTTCATTACACCCCCAGTTTTATTGCAAATGTTTCCAAATGATAGAAAACGATTTTTTTTTTGGGAAACGTTAACCCGTGCCGAATTTCTGCCGAAAAAAAGTGTATTTTTATTAAAAATTCCCAAAATTCGAAATTTAAAAAAAACAATTTTTTTCAGTTATGGAATTCTGACTTCATATTGTGTAAAAATTTCATATTAATATCTTGTATACTTTCCGAGTTTGAAGAATATATTTTCTCTTTTCTGGAAAGTGTGTGCAAAGAATACACTCAAAAAAATAAGCTAGTAGAAAAGTTAGTAAAACGTCTTGTAAATCAGGTATACTATTTTTTAGCAAAATTTTTTGCTAAAATCGTGTTTTCAGCTAAAATTTTTGTTATACTTATTCAGCACTTAACTGTTTTATACTAATGCTTTACTAATATACTAATGTTTTACTAATTAATTTTGCTAAAAAAATTGTGCTGATAAGCACACTAATAGTGTGGACGGCAACCATGTTGAAAGATATACGCAGAATGAAGTAGATGTCGCGGCATCTCAAGATGTAGTAGAGAAGACGAAAATGATACTAGAAAGTACAACTCTAATAAGACATATAAAAAAATCAACAATGGAAGTTTTTGTATCTCTTTTTCATACATAAAACAAAATTGAAGATTAAAACAACTTAAATTTTGCATTGTCACCGGCTTGTGAAAATAATTGTCTATTAATTAAATAAAAGACAAAATAAAATATTTTTTATTTAAACTTATATATTATATATAACTTATAGATTAATAATAGTGTGGTCAAATTGCAAACAAACATATACAGAAATGTAGACAGAGAAAGTGAAAGACAGGTAGATTTTTATGGTTCCTTTTTCTTATTGCAAAAAAGGGTTGTTTTTTTCGTTTGGTTTGTTTTTGTTTATTTTTTCGTTTCGTTTCTATAATTATCTTCGGCAGAAGCGTCCTTTAAACGATAGCATCATTTAGACAAATATTGATGTAAGTAATTGATAGAAAATTTTTGTTATGTTATATATATTTATTTCTATATATTTTCAGATATTAAATTAATTCATGTCGCCAATGTGGGAAAATGAAAATTGTTATATTTCGTTATTATAGTAAATTATTTTTAAAAGAATCACAAAAATATGTTTTATGATTTTCAGCAAATAAATTAACTAAATTACAATTTTTCTACAATTTTTTTGCGTTTTTTTCAGTCTACCAAAATTCAGCAAAAATTTATTAATTTTTAGCAAGGCTTTTTTATTTCTAATCTACTAAGTGTTAGCAAAATTTTTGCTGAATCTACAAATTTTGTTGCTAAAAATCAGCTCGCTGATTTTCAGCAAAAGATTTTGCTGACATTAGCAACTTTTTTGCAAGCATCCTCCTGACTAAAATTTGGCTGACTCAGCAAAATTTTTTGCTGACTTTACAAACTTTTTTTTTGAGTGTATGTACTTTATGGATAAACTATACTACTCACGGGTCTCTCAATAATTAGCGAACTAGCACCCAACTCTCACTAAGAGAATAATGCATTAAAATCCCTATTTATAAAAAACGTGAACAAATAAATAGAGAGACGGTCAAGCTGGGCAGATTATAACTCGTTTTCTGTTAAAACGCGTTTTCTGTTAAATCGTGTTTTTTGAGTTATGTCAGTTGTTTAGTAAACGAGCGATAAGTATATTATAAAAAATTATTTGTCGAATTTCGATCATTACATCTATTGCAAATATTTCCAAATGATAGAAATCGATTTTTTTTTTGAAAAACGTTAACCGGTGCCGAATTTCTGCCGAAAATGACCATTTTTGAAAAAAGTATATTTTTATAAAAAGAATCCCAAAATTCGAAATTTAAAAAAAATTTTATTTTTCAGATATGGAATTCTGTCTTCATCGGAAATCATTTAAACACACTTTAGCCTGGCATCAAATATAACACACACAGTTAGTAAAATGTAAAAACGTATTTTTTTAAAATTAATTTTAAAGATTTTTTAAAATGCCTCATTTGGAGATGACGATTGCTATTTCTTTTCTAAATATATTTAATTAAAGAGAAAAATAAATCAATTCAAAAATTATAATTCGTGTTTGTGTGTGTAAACACACACACACACATTGATTAACAAAATTTGAATGTTTTCATCAAAGTTTCAATTTCGGAAAAATATCACATTAATTTGATTAGATTTGCCTGATTCTATTAACAATTTTTAATGTTGCTCTTGTTATTTATATTTATTTTCGAATTTAAAAAAAAAATTTTATAGCGCGAGGTAAAAAATGAGATAAAATCATATTTCTATAAATTACAATTTTTGTATGAAAGTAGTTCATTAAAAGCAGTTTTTTTATTCAAAAGCGTTAAAAAAATTTATAAGTCCCCTTCTGAAATTTTTTTAATTGTTAAAAACTTATAAAAATTTTCCTCACATTTTTGTGTTTTTTTTTTTGATGATTCTTTCTTGAATTCTCGTGCAGTAAAACTGTTTTAAGACGAACTCGGTTAGAATGAACTAATTTGAAAGTCATGATGTTTTGGTTACAATTTCAGTGTAACATCTTTTAAAACCATGGATGGTAACCGATGCGGATTTCGGTAAGCGTAACGCTATTTTCGTTTATTTTAGTAACGGTATTTTAGGGGTAAAGGTATTTTACTTATTTCCGTATCGGGTTTTTAGCGTTAACGGTATTTTACTTATTTCGGTATCGGTATTTTAGGGATAACGGGTTTTCAGTTATTACGGTAACGGTATTTTAAGGATAACGATATTTAAGTTATTCAGGTAATTCAGGTAATGTCAATGAACATCGATAATTTTAGCCCCATCATGCCCGAATTCCAATGACTAGCTAGTTTATGATCAAGCTTTGGGAAAATATATTTTTTTTTTTTTTTTAAAAGAGAGGCAACACTCAGGAAATACTTCCTATATATTTAGTGTGTTGCTTTCTTTGGAAAAGGATAGTATAGGGATGAAAGGTGGGGAAAGATGAAGGGCTTCAGACATGGCAACACTGTAATTGCGCGAGATGATAAGTCTTAGAACAGTTGTTGCTCGCCACCTGATGGAGAGTTGGCGAACTTATTGAAGCTTTTTGGTTCATAGCCCTGATTCATTATTTTACTTCGGTGGGGTTAATTGCTATGGGAACACCGAAGGTGGACATTGCGATACGTATGAGGGATAGAAAAAACTCATACATATTATTTTGATGTTGCCGGCACCGGGGATCGAACCCGGGACCTTCTGTGTAAAAGTCCAACGCGCTAACCATTACACCACAACGCCCACAGCATTTTTATTAAAATCGAGGCTTTTCTTGTTTTTATATCTCGAAAGCCTGATGTCAGAGTGTGATTCTCAGACCAGATTTGAATTCTTTAGAAAAGTATGGTTTAGTTCTAGTATCAAATACTTCTCCGCCTGAATCGTTAGGAACAAAAAATAAATACATGAACTGAGAAGAGCTCCTCACTGTATATACAATTAGATAAAAATATTCATACTTTGACATATGTATATGTTTATATGACTATATAAATTTATACATTGAAACAATTAATTGTTTAAACTTATATCTAAATATAGGTATACACAATTTTTTACTTGGGCAGTCATAACAATTTAAATTTTTTTTTAGCATTTATAAAATGTGTAAGAATACAACTAAAAAAGGACAATTTTCAACTTCCTTGCAATACCAGTATCCTGATACAAACACCTACATGATTTTACATAAATTAAAGATAATTTTGTGTTGATTTATATTCTTGAAAAACATATCATGACTATGCAGTTAAAATTTTGCAAAGTTAAGCAAAATATACGAAAAATAATGGGGTGAATGATGTAAATATAAAAATCGCGATTCTTCAGAAACTGCAAATGAGAAAAAATAAAGATTTGGATTCAGCTTACAAAGGCATATTAAAAAATATGTTTTTCAAAACCAGGGGTCGAATTAAGACATTCGTGATCGTAATTTTGCTATCGAAATACGTTTTTTATATCTGAAACGAAAATATTTAAATCCAATTTTTTCGATCAGGAATGTTTAGTTCGGTCCACGATTAAAAATAAATATAAGGTGGCGCAAAAGTAATCCTCCTATCAGAAAATGCTATACATAATAAATACATAATAAAAAAAAAACATCGGAAGGTTATTTTTGCGCCACCTTATATAAAACTTGGTATTTTCATTCTTAGTATTTTTGTAGTTACTGAATAAAAAACTGTTTTCAAACAATTTCACTCGATCACGAATGCCACAAATCGGCCCCAGATTTCGTGGCCGTGGAGTAGTTTTATTTATTATTTTTTTTTTAGAATGAATTAGTTTTGTTAAAGTTGTGAATAAAATTCTTACCGTTTGCAAAAATACGACTAGAGAAATTCTTTAATGAAACATTACACTTTATGTTGAGTTTTTTTTTGCAACGACACAATAAGACCAGGAAAAACATGTGCATTCACGTCGAAACATTTTCTAAATAGAGATAGAGGAAATAAAACTTGACGACAGTTTAGCAAACATTCCCTTACATTTAAATCCAAAAAAATATTATAAAGGGTCCGCCATCTAACGTTTTTTTTTTCAACTAGTGCTTATTTCGTGAATGGTAACACTTAGCTCATGTCTGATTTGACAGATAATTAGTTTTATTCTTCCGCTGAACGAATATGGTTGTGTATACGCTGGAACAACGCTGGGAAATATTGCGACATTACTTTGAAAATCATGGTAATGTTGCAGAATATGTGCGAAAATTGCGTACGGATTTTATCGGATCGTTATCGGGCCATGTTGAACGAATTTTTGTTCACAAAAATTGAAGAGGAGGATATTGGCAACATTTGGTTTCAACAGGACGGCGATACGTACCACACAGCCGAAGCTACACTCGATGTTTTGCGCCCTGTTTTTGAAGATCGCATTATCAGCCGCAGAGCTGATATCGTTTGGCCACCTCGGAGCTGCAATTTGACACCGTTGGACTATTATTTGTGGGGTGCCGTCAAAGATAAGTGTTACGCCAACAAGCCAGAGACAATTGACGCTTTAAAGGACAATATTTGTGAAGCCATTGGTGAAATACAGCTGCACACAATCGATAATGTGCTTAAAAATTGGACCGATCGTGTAGGCTACTGCATGGCCAGCCGAGGCAGCCATTTGAATGAAATTATTTTCCATTATTAACCGGAAGGATTGTACTTTCAAATAAAAAAAGAAATTTGAGAAAATATTCAGTAGTTTTTTTATAGCATTTTCAAAAAAAAAAAAGTTATTTGGCGGACCCTTTAGTTGAATAAAACGTTTAAATAACTATTTAAATATTGTATTGACATTTTTATTGCATTTTACTATACAGCAACGGTTCCCAAATGGTGGGCAGTATGAGTATTCCAGGGGGTCCGCGAAGACTACCGACAAAATGAATGTTTAAAACTAATTTTTAAAAATTTCAAACAATTGAGTTGAATAATTGAAAATTTTTTTGGACTCCATTATTTAGAGAAATTAAGAATTTCTATGAATAGGCTCATACGAAGAAGTCTGTAACTCTAGTTCTTAGTGTAAAAAAAAAAAAAAAATGTAGTTGAAAACAAATGAAATTTCATTTAACGAAAGGACGACTTACATTACAGTAAATTCAACTAACATCGTCATTTGTTTTTAATGTTCAAAAAATGTCTAACAATTGCAGTAAAAGTTAACCACATGGTAGTAAAAAATAAACAAATATTTTTTTTTATTTTTTTAAATAACAAATGAATGTAAAATCATAAAACAGTCATTTGATGTCGGTTGTTTTTTTAAATGAACTACAAGGTTAGTAAAAAATCCCAAACAACTACATATTTTTAAGGCAGAAGTTCCCTGAGTGGTATATTCACCATGTGCTTGTTGTTGCAAGAGTCACAGAAAATAGTATTTATTCAAAAATATCGTGACAAATAGAATTTGAATTTTACCGAATTATTTTGTTGTTTTGTATAAAAAGTTGTAACTTTTAGTCTTTATAAAAATTAATAATAATTTATAAAAATTAAAATTTTTTGAATGAATGTAGCTCTTTAAAAAGTTTTTTTTTTTTTAAATCAGAAACTCTTAAAAAAAATTCTATGGCCAAATATTAACCTTTTTTTATATTTTTTTTGCATTTATTCAAAAAATATACAAATTTTCCTCACAATTTTGTGTATTTGAGATGATTCTTTTTAGAAGTAAAAATCGTTTAAGACGACTTTGGTTAAGATAAAACCTCGGTTATTACGAACTAATTCGAAAGTCCTGACGTTTAGGTAACAACTTTAAAGTAACATCTATTAATACGAACTTTATTAAGATGAACGCTGGGTAAAGATGAATTGTTTTTGACAGCCCAATATAGGAATACGAATTTCCTAAAATTTTGCAAATTTTCTTAAAATTTTGTGAATTTCAATATATTTTAATCTGAACACACAGAAATTATTTCCCAAATGTATCAAAAATGTATCCATGTATGAAATCAAATGAAAGAATTTCATAATATTTAAAAAGTCGTTAAAAATGTTTAATATTTTGCAGGGTTGGCATTCAAAACCTTTTCATAATAAAGGCCGTTGGCTACCACAGTTACATCAAGCCCGACATGAAAATATAAAAAAGCGATTCCAATAAAGACACTTAGAATACTATGTAGGTAAGCCCCACTGCAAATGTAGTTAAAAACAAATAAAATTTCTGTTAAAGAAAGTACAGTTGTACTTTTCAGTAAATTCAACAAACATTTTCATTTGTTTTTTAATGTTTAAAAAAATGACTAACAATTGTAGTAAAAATTAACCACATAGTAGTAAAAATTAAACAAACATTTATTTTTCAAATGGTTTACTTTTAAATTTTAAAAAATTAAAACCAAAAGTTTATTTTTCGATCTTTTATCATAAATTATGATGTGAGCAAGATTATTCAAGTTCAAGATCATTTGTTTTTTGTTAAACAAAAAACTGTGCAATTTTTATTTATTAATCAAAAAAGTTTTCTGTCCGCTAACTTAAAGCAGACTTTATCTACTGACAGGTCCTTACATGTTTCATTTCGCGTCACCGAAAATCATCAGAGAACCAATGTAGAAGGGGTAGAATATTTTTACACAAACCGGTATAGTTAAAAATGTTTTAGTTTTGATTTGAATTAGTTCAATTCTTCCAATTTTGTTTTTTTTCCTTCTCATCGGGTAAATAAAATAATACGGGTAAAGCGTTGGTCTTTTTCCTTCAAAATTTGGGTAAAAATATTCTACCCCTTCTACATTGGTTCTCTGATGATTTTCGGTGACGCGAAATGAAACATATAAGGACCTGTCAGTAAATAAAGTCTGCTTTAAGTAAGCGTACAGAAAACTTTTTTGATTAATAAATAAACATTGAACGGTTTTTTGTTTAACAAAAAACAAATGATCTTGAACTTGAATAATCTTGCTGACATCACAAACATTTATTATTTTTACAGTTATATTAGTTTTTTGTTTTTATATACATCGAGATTATTTTTATGTTATTTTCAATTTATAACGAGCTTTCAACCTCCGTATATTTACAAAAATAAAGCAAATCAAACATATTAGCTAGGTTGATACTAGTATTTCGATCTGGCTAAAGATCTCATCAGAACCCGAAGTTTTAGAAAAGCTAGAGCCTATATAATAGGCAGAACTTTAACAAAAAACCTATTAATAATCAATTTTGCTCCATTCTTGTCTTCTTAGTAATCAACCACGTGGTTAGGTCTTTTCCTAACAAGCATCATGACGTTACTAAACTTTGAAGACCAAAAATGTTCTATTTATATAAAAAAATTTTAGTGTGTACTCTGGCTCAAGTAATATTTTTTTACAGTTATATTAGTTTTTTGTTTTTATATACATCGAGATTATTTTTATGTTATTTTCAATTTATAACGAGCTTTCAACCTCCGTATATTTACAAAAATAAAGCAAATCAAACATATTAGCTAGGTTGATACTAGTATTTCGATCTGGCTAAAGATCTCATCAGAGCCCGAAGTTTTAGAAAAGCTAGAGCCTATATAATAGGCAGAACTTGCGTTTTCGCCGTCTTGTGAAAGTAATTGTCTATTAATTAAATAAAAGACAAAATAAAATATATAAATTTAAAAAAGATTAAACGTGTATTCCAGTCAAATTGAGTGGTCAAGTTGATAACAAATATAGAGCAGGTAGACAGACTAAAGCGAAAGACATAGGTAAATTTTTATGTTTACTTTTTCTTATTGCAAAAAAAGGGTTGTATATCTTGCATTTTGTTAATTTTTCGTTTCGTTTCTGTAATTCTCTGCTGCATTAGCGTTCCCTTAAAAGATAGCATCATTTAGACAACCAATGATGTAAGTAGTTGAAAGATAAATTATTTTAAAAAGAATCACAAAAATATGTTTTATGATTTTCAGCAAAATAAATTAACTAAAGTAAAAATTTTCTACAAATTTTTTGATTTTTTTCAGTCTACTAATATTCAGCAAAAATTTTATTAATGTTTAGCAATGGTTTTTTAATTTCTACTCTAGCAAAACTTTTGCTGAATCTACTAATTTTGTTGCTAAAAATCAGTTCGCTGATTTTCAGCAAAAGATTTTGCTGACATTAGCAATTTTTTTGCAAGCATCCTCCTGACTAAAATTTTGCTGACTCAGCAACATTTTTTGCTGACTTTACTAACTTTTTTATTTGAGTGTAGTGTTTGCCAACCATAATATTTTGGGAAAAATTTAAAGTTAATACGAACCCCGCTTACAACGAATTAATTTTTGGTCCCTCGGAGTTAGGGTTCGTCAAGGGGTCCGTGGAGCAAAATTTGTTGGGAAGCGCTGCTCTACAGTATAAACATTAAATTCTATTTCTATAATTTGCACTATTTACAACTGATACTCTAAATAATAATTTCCGATATGGATTACTGAAATGAGTCAGGCTCTATTAAACAATTGTAATGCAAATAAAAAAATGATTGCAATAGAAACAAAAATAATTAAAAATATGTACTAATATTCTGTTTCTTCGTAATTACTATTTTTTCTCACAGATATTTTGCATATTCCAACTATTTAAGAAAATTATTAATTTGCCCCTAGAGAAACATAAAGTCATCATTGTAGCACAAGTGGCAACAAACAACAGCAGCAACAACAAATGTTGTTGTTTTTAAAAACATTATCTTAAACTTTAAAATAAACAATGAAAATGGTACACTCATAGAAATAAACATGTAAAAACAGCAGAAAAAGATACTAAAAATTGGCTTAAATATTTTTTTTTTTTTGCTAAATGGCAGCAAAATCTCAGTAATGGGCTCTCATTACCGGTATAAAAATAATAAGCAGTCGAATTAGGGCCAACTACATATAATTCGGCTTCAATACTCATTGTTTTTGTTGAAGAAGGTCGTTTTTGTAAGTAGTTTTACATATAGCTCATTTACTACAAGACTGTCATAATTAAAAAAATTCAATTTTTGAGTTAAATGTAGTTTCGCTATACTTCATAGCGAAACTGTGCTACTCACAGGTCTCTCGATAATTAGCGAACTCGCATTCAACTCTAACTAAGACAAAAACACATTAAAAGCCCCTTTTTATAAAAAACGTGACCAAATAAATAGAGAAAGGGTCTATATATGGATTGAAAATTTTAAAATCGTTTTCTGCAAAATCGTGTTTTTTGAGTTATGTCGGTCTTGCAGTAAATGAGCGATATTTGCTTCATGACAAAAACGCAAAAAATTTGTACACTCGCTTACTTCACGTGGCATTACAAAAAATAAGTGGTTACCAAAATAATTCGTTATTTATACGCTAAAAAAGTTCTTGTTAACAAATTTGTAAATAAAAAGGCTTACCCTTATGCTTATCAGTAATCAAAAACTAAGTAGTTTATAAAAAGACATTATATTTGTTATTAAATAAGTAGTCGCGGGTAAGCTTGACTGCTTATAAAAACGACTTACTTAGTCAAACACAAATAACTAGTGCTGACTCCAAAGTATAATGTGTTCAGATATTTATTTCCATTATATACCCAGTCAGAAAAAGACAAACGGACCACCGCTGACACGACACTTCAGCAAGTGGTACAAGTGCTGGCAACAAGTGCTTTCCCAATCACCAAAATGATAACATCATTGCCAAAAGGTTGGTAAAACTATGAAATAGGTGGTCTAAAATTTTGTTTTCCAAAATAAAATAAAAAAAAGTTCATGCTTATTTTTTTTGGTCCCGCCGGGAATCAAACCCTGTCCGCCAGCTCTAACCAATGAGTTAACGAGACATATAATACGTGATAGCTTAAAACGTAAGTAAATGGTACCTGCAGTGGCATAAGGTTTGATGGAAACAACTTGTCAACGTTGGAAAAATTAAAAAATTTTGTTCTTAAAAGAGCTTTTCTAGAAACAAAAAACTAAATTTTATATGAAAAAACATTAAAAAGTATAAAAAAATCACAAACAAAAGGTTTGCCTAAAACCGGGCTCGAACTCAAAACCTTGAAAATAGCTATTTCCTCTGCTAAAATTAGCAAAAACTTTTACTAAATATTTGTAGACTGAAAACAGCAAAGAAAAATTTGTAATATCAACAAAATATTTGCTATATTTACCTTAAATTTAGCAGAATGCAAATAACAGTATATTTTTTGCGAAAATCAACATAAATTTTTACTAAAAAATTGTAGATTGCTGATTTTAGAAGGGCACATTTTTATTCGCATTAAAAAAAAACTTTAAAAGTTTTAAATTTTTTGCAATATTTTTTTGCAGATTGATTTAATTAAAATTTTGCTCAATTATATCTTCTGTGGATTCAAAATATTTATTTTTGCTTTTGTCATCTTAATAATACGAGGGCGGATCAATAAGTCCGTGACTTTTCGAACTTACCTCGTAGTTATATAAAATCCAACACTGCTCCTATCAAGTACCACCTGTTTATAGACTACTGTCAAATTTTGAGCAAGTTCCGTCATTTACTTTGCGTTTAACAGCTGTTCAAAACATACAACCTCGTGGATGTTTTTAAAAAATGGAAAAAGTGAATTTCGAGTGCTCATTAAACATTATTTTTTGCGAAAAAAAAACCGTCAATCAAACCAAGGAAAAGCTTGATAAATACTATGGGGACTCTGCCAATTGAGGTCAATACACCCGAAAATGTCGAAAAAATGCACGATATGGTGTTGGCCGATCGAAGAGTAAAAGTGCGTGAGATTGTGATGCCATAAGCATTTTATATGGCAGTGTGGTTTCGATTTTAAATGATCAGTTGGGTTTAAGAAAGCTGTCTGCAAGATGGGTGCCGCGTTTGCTCTCAATTGAATATAAACGTAGTCGTGTTACGACTTCAAAGGATTGTTTGAAGTTATTTAACCGCAATTCGAATGAGTTTTTGCGGCGTTTTGTAACTTTGGATGAAACATGGATCCATTACAACACTCCGGAGACCAAGCAGCAGTCTAAACAATGGGTTTCTCTGGGTGAACCGGCCAATAAGGTGATGGCAACAGTTTTTTGGAATGCACGCGGTATAATCCACATCGATTACCTTCAAAAGGAAAAAATAACAAACGGCGAATATTATGCCAACTTATTGGACCGATTTAACGAGGATTTAAAAAAAAACGATCCCATATGTTCAAGAAAAAAGTTCTTTTTCATCAAGATAATGCACTGGTGCACACGTGTGCAGTCTCAATGGTAAAATTTCATGAATTGGGCTACGAATTGGTACCTCATCCGCCATAGTCTCCGGATTTAGCACCCTGTGACTATTTCCTATTTCCAAATCTAAAGAAAGGGCTCGGTGGAAAGAGATTTAGCTCCAACGATGAAATTATTGATCAAACAAATGCCTATTTTGAGCACCTCGAAAAATCCTATTTTTTGGAAGGGATACAAAAATTGAAAAAACGTTGGACTAAGTGTATTGAGCTAAAAGGAGATTATGTTGAAAAATAATTTTTTTTTTTTGCAAAAAAAACTGTGTTTCATTCAAAAAGTCACGGACTTATTGATCCCCCTCGTATTTAGCAAAAATAATCTGCTAATTTTAGCAGTTTTAGCAAAACTTTTTACTATTTTTTCTCTAATAGTGTAGCAAAAAAACAATACAAGAAGTATCCAATTCAATGTGGAGCCACACTCGTTTTAGTGTTTGGATACTTTAAGATGAAACTCCACAACAACGACAACAAAAACTTGTACAAAAAAAGCTAAATAATATTTATTTATGTAGATAGACAGACAACTTACAGCAAATGATGGGATGTATGGATAGATGTGAACTTTTGTCTTGTTTTTTTTTATTATTTTGCCGCTTATTTTGGAGGGGAGTTCGTAGAATTATTTAATTACACAAAAAAACAAAACTTTTTTGGTTTTGTTGTATTAACAAAAAAAATATTTAATTATCTAAAAAGTTTTCTCTACTCCATACAACAAATTCCTTATTTTTTGTACAAGAAATATAACAAATTTGTTAAACTTTTATTTTGGTAATAATATTGTATTTGTTAGCTAAATTCCCTGTGGCAATTCACAGGTTGCAAGTACTTGTTGTCGTAGTCAAAAAATATAAAATATCTACTCTAAACAACAACTTGTCGTTTCAGTTAGTAAGTACATAATTTCCTCAATATCTCAGAGGAGTTGAACTTGTTTTACGGTTTTCCTTGTTGTTTGCTACTGTTTGTGTGAACTTGTTTTAAAACTTCCGTTTCCGTTTTATGTAAAGTTATTTTTATACAAAAAAAGTGGTTGCTCTTATTCCAAAAAAAGTTTAAATTAAAATTTTATAAGAGTATTTTATTTATAAACAAACAAATTTAAAATATTTTTTATGTAGGATATAAGGAGTTGTTTACATTAAAAGCTAAATCTCTGGGGCAACTTCACCACATGGTATGAAAGTAAAAGTTTTATTAATTTTTCAAAATTACTATAGGTTTCTTTGAGTTTTTTGTAGACAATTTCATCATTTCTATAACTTTAAAGAAATTTGGACACATACATATCCTTATCACTCTCCGAACTTCGTAGCGTTTCGACAACGTCTGCAAAATGTTTAATTTTTATTTACGAAAAAGCAACTATTTTTTTCGGTATTTTAAATGGAAACTCTGTTTCGGTCCTTGAAAATATCGTCGATGACGCGGTGAAAAAGCTTGAACATGTTATACTGATTGGAAAGAAATCTTTCATTCCTTTAAAGCAAATTTCGGCTAAACTAAAAAATAAATGTTGGTTTAACCAGTATTGTAAAAATGCAGTCAGATCCAAAGAGTAAGCATTCAAGATACGAGGGCTTTAAAATTCTTCGTCGCGGCAAGCTTCTTTTTGAACAAAGTATTGGTACTAAAGTTCTTTCTTATCATCTGGGTAGAAAAAGCTATCGGTCATTCGTTAAAAGAATAAAGGGTAATGCTAGTTCAACTATCCAAACTCTTATAAAGCTGGACTTAACATTCTTTGACACGGTTTATAAGGCCAACCTTTTAGCTGACACGTTTGCAAGAAATTCATACTTGCCGGAAGGCCATCAACCACTGCCCGAACTCGCATGAGTACCGCATGCTATGCCAATAATATTCTTTCGAGATCGATCTTTTAGAAGGGTTCTTGCACAAGTCAATGTAAATAAGCCACCGGGGCCGGATTACACACCAACACTGGTGCTAAATCAGTGCGCTTCGGCGCTTGCTCTTTTATTGGCAAACCTTTTTAGCGGTTTATACCTTCCCTTCATGCTGGAAGGTTGCTACTGACTCATTCCATATAAAACTATCAAAATCCAATATCCATTTTTCGACATCTACCGCCTTTAATTTTAACCAAACTTGGTATGGAAGGTAAGTATCATATAAATATGTACAAGTACAAGTTTTGGGCTGTTAACTCTAACGGTTGTGGAAATATCGCGTTTTAAAATATGACAAAAAATCGAAAATTTAGCAAAAGTAGTCACACTTAATCCTCCATATCTTTTGAACGGTTAAATCTACGAGATTCATAAATACATCACTTTAAAGCCACTATTGTTGTGCTTTAAATAAAATAAGCAAAGAAGAAAGTAAAATGAGTTTTTTTAAAAAATCCAGTTTAAACAGCTGATTTTCAAAAAACTTTTTTTTTAATTTTCAAAAATATATATGTTAATTATAATTTATTCCAATAAGCCGTTGCCAAATTAATATGTGGAGCTCTTGCGGGATTCAAAGTTATGGATACAAATCTAAAATTAAAAAATAGTAGAAAAAAATATTTACATAAAAAATTATTTATTGAAAAAAATAAAAGTTTTGTAAAAGTAATTGCAATTACATCTTTTAAAAGGTTTAAGCTACATGAGTCATTGATACCTCATTTTAAAGGTACTTAAAGCGTGATTTTGCTGGTTCACAAAACTAATTCACTTCTTGACGGTAAAATGAATGAAAATCTGTGGTTCAGGGTTTCCTATTTCTTATTCTGATTTAATTGAAACAAATTTATTTAAAAGTGTGAGAAAATCTTTAATTATCGAGAATTTGTATCGTAAAACCGTGATTTACCTCGAATATCCAACGGTTTTGATTTTTTCTCATAGAATAATTTTCCAACTCTACGCCATTTTCCTTTTAAAAAATTAAAAATTTTGTGATTTGCGTTTTATGAAAAAAAAAAAAAATCATTACTACCAAGCAAAATCTTTCATTACCATGTAAGTGGTTATATAATGGTTAACACATTATAATTTGTCGTCAGCACTAGTTAATTTTGTTTGAGGAAGTTCTTTTTATAAACAGTCACGCGTATGCTCGACTAATTTATTTATTACAAATATAATGTCTTTTTGTCAACTACTTATTTTTTAATTACTCGTAAGTATAAGGATATGCCTTATTATTTGTAAAATTGTAACCACATATTTTTCTAGTATCTTATAAGCAAACGAATAACTAATTATTTTGGTCGCTACTTATTTTTATGTAATGCAACGTTTAAGCGAGTGCACAAATTTTGTGCGTTGTCATATGTAAAACTACTTTCAAAAACGACCTCGTCGAACAAAAATAATGAGTTTTGACGCCGCTTATTATTTAGGTACTGTTATTTTTCTGGGTAGCACTCTTGTTTATAGAAATACAGTATGAGATCAATAATGCATGCATATTATTTAGTCACTGATTTAAACTTCCGCATGATTTATCATAATCATTCTTAATCTTTCATTAATTAAACATAAATATAAAATAAATATTGAATATGCGATTAGAGAGGACCGTAAGTTAAGTAATGTGTAATCGTAAAGTCACAACAAAATTAAAACAAATAAAAATTGTGTAAAACTTTAAGGATCGACTTATCCAAAATACTTCTAAAATTTCGGATTTAAAAAAAATTTTTCTTTTAACAATCCTTTTCAACATACTGTCCAAAATGGTGGTTATAGATCAGTTATCCATCCCGTTTGTAACTCATTGTAAAATTTTTTGGCACCCCATAAACTATTTAGAAATGTTTGTTCTTCATCAGTCAGAATATCGAAGCCTATATGCCGATGTCCGTCCATCCGTTGAAATGCGAAATACTCCGCCAATATTATAGAGGTACGGTAGCTTTCTTTTCAAATTGTTTGTGTATATTGTAAGCCGTTTGGTATTGAAAATAAGCAAAATCGGTGGATGGGTTCAAAAGTTATGAGGGGAAAGTTATGAGTCAAATTATTTTTTAAATTCTTAATTCACAGTTATTATGATAACGACGTCAAAGGCAAAACAATTTTAAATTAAAAAAAGTGCTGAAAAATATATCGATTACAAAAAAAAAAGGTAAATTTTCTGGTTCACAATTATTTTTTTCCCCTATCAATTAATGATAGGGGGGGAAGTTTGTTTAGGAAACTCAAAAATAATTTAAATTATGTGCGCCCCGGTAGGCTAGGTGGTAGCGTGCTTGCTAATCAGCGCGGGGGTCGTGGGTTCGATTCCCACCAGAGGCACTGGTCTGTTTTCGCTACAACGCGCCGAAGGCCATAGTAGCTAGTGCTCGGTTAGGGTAATAGTATATAATTTGTAATTATATGATTATTAATTAATAAAAAAAAAAAAAAAAATTTAAAGTTTCCTCCCACTCTAATATTTAGTACAATACTTATATATGTTGTAGAACTAACATGAACTAACATGAAAAATATTTTTTAGATGTCAGCATAAATTTGTTTTAAACTTCGCAAAACATTTATGATTCACAGAAACACACAACAGTCGCAGCAACAGCAAAAAAAAAAAAAAAATTATGTGCAACAAGTAAATATGAATTTGCATCAAATGCTACATAATAAACTTCCTGCTACTGCCAAAAGTATGTTTTTGGAAGAGCCATTAAAAAACTATCGATATAGATAATTTGTAGCATAGCACATCATTTGCTATTCATATAAGTTAAATATTTTTTAGTTTTTTGAAGATAAAATAAAAACTTGTTGGAATTTTTTTTAATTTTCGAGATTTAATAGAATATTTTTACAGTGGGACGACCTAATATCTATTTTGAAAAATAAAAAATTATAAGTTGTAATACAATTTACATGAAAATGCTCCCAATATTTCTTTCAAAGCAAACTCTGCTAATAAAAAAATATTTTAGTTAAAAATAATTAAATCTACAAAATATTAACCGAATTTTTGAAGTCCGGCCAAAACCACAGTTTTGGTCAGTTCTCTCTAAAACTTCTTTGTTTTATAATAGTTTTATAAAAAAAAAAACGCATACAGTAGATGTATCCCGTCGTAGACCAGGAAGTTCTAATGTTACTTGGATATAACGTAAAAAAAACTAAATAATTTGCTAAATAAATCACAAATCTTTACATATTTTCCTACGTTTCGTCTGTATTTGTAGACTTCTTCAAGGAAGTCGTCTATTTAATAAATACTACAGGCCTTATTATCTAAATATTTAAGACCTTATTACACACAGAGAAGTAAAGGTCAAACCGAATTCAAAAGTGTAGTTTGGTTAGTACAAACATATTCAAATGTGATTTCTGAATTACCGAATTTCGTTGCGACAACCACTATTCAGTAGTACCAAGCGATTTCAGTCATATCAACCGAATTTTAGTTGGCAAGTAGCTAATTTTTTTTCTGTGTGTAGCTTAACAAATTAATTAATTTAAAAAGTTTCTTACTTTTGTCCTAAGATCAGTGGTATCCCTCAAGATACTTCTGACTCTACAAATTTGATCAGAATTTCGATTGATTTACAAAAATTCCATTGAGTTTACAACACTTAAATAAAAAAGTCTGTAAGAGCTACAGAAAAATCAGTAATTCTACATTATATATAATTATTTTTGGGCCAATAAATCGTTGAGCTAATTTGAGCAAAACGTGTTTATTAGTAAAGAGAAAGTAGTGGACACAATTTGTAAAATTTAGTAAAACTTTAGTAAACCCTTAACGAAAATCGACTTGCAAAAAGTTAGCAAATTTGTTTACTTAAAATTAGTAATTTTTTTTGTAATTTACATTTATTTTTAATATCCTTTGAAATTTTCTTGATATTTTAGATTATAGAAATGTTCAACGTGATAACCATGAAATACGAACATTTGTTAAAATTGTAAATTAAAAATTTGTAAATTTTTTTTTTGGTAAATTCAACAACGAAAATGACTAAAATATTTTTTAATTTGGGAATTGAGAAAATATTTATTAAAAAATATGTTGAACTGAAAATTAGTACAAAAACTGTAAATTGGAATACGAGTATAAAACGTTGTACTAACTTTTTTGTGTGTTTAAAACCTTAAATCTCGCCTATACTTATCTTTTACACAGCGAAAAGTTAGTGAACAAATTAGTAAAACTCTTGTTATTCCAATTTACAGTTTTTGTACTAATTTTTAGAACAAAAATAGTTTTTTAGTACAACATTTCTTACTAATCCTCGTTGCTGATTTAAGAAACATATTTTACTACATTTTTAAACCCCTATTGCTAAAACTAGCAACATTTTGTTCTAAGTTTAACAGTTTTTAATGGCACAGTAAAATAAAAATTAATTTTAATAAAAATATTAAATCATGTTTTGCAAAAAAATTACTGATTTAGCGAATCAATTTCCATTAAGAGTCTTGGGATTTTTCTGTAAATTTTCAAGACTTTTTTTTATTTAAGTGTTGTACTATTTCAATTCGACCATCAATAAAAATTAAATTCTATCCATTATTTTCGCAAAATTCAACACTGTGCGCATTTTACTTATTTGCAAATGTGTTGTTTTTTATACAAAATTGTAACGCTAGACTTATTTTGATGATGATACACAGAAATTCTTGGAACTAAATACTTTATTTTCAGCTTTTTCTTTAGTATATTTAGAGTATAAATATTTTGTGTGTTTAGTACTCAAAAGGGCTCGGAAGTTCATGCATTTATTATCGTGCATTATGTAGAGTATGCATTAAAATTCGCAAAACATGCACTTAAAATTTTAAAAATAGGCATTTATTTTTTGAACGTTTTCAATAATATTAAAGTATTTGAAGTAATGTATGTCGTAAAGAGTGGTTAAAAGTTAAAAATTTGCATTAATCATCGTCAGAAAGTTAGTTGTATTTTGTAGTTGTATTTGCTGTAAGTTTTGTCCTCGTGAGCTAAAAAATATTTATAAAAAATTTTTATAGACTAAAAAACATAATTATTACACCAAAAAAAAGTTACTAAAGTCAACTACTTTTTTGCTGGTAGGATCCTTGCAATAAAGGTCCTTACAAAAATTGCTAATATCAGCGAAAAATAGTAATTTCAGCAAAAATTTAGATATCAGATATTAGCAATTTTTCTGCAATGATAGTCCCAGCAAAAATGTTGCTGACTTAAAAGACTATTTTTCGTTAGTGTATTAGACATTTTCAAGAGTCATATTTTAGTAAAATATCAAAAATTGATTTATAGCAAAATATGCAGCAAAAAATGCCAAAATATGCATTAATCGCAAAATATGTAAAAATTTGTATTTATAGCAAAATATGAAAAAAAATGCATTAACGAATCGAAGCCATTTCGTTGCAAATTTGTTGACTCGCAAAAATATTTGGCTAACTTGGTCCTCCGGCAAACGACAACATGTATTTACATGAACTTCCTAGCACTAGTAATCAACATAATGCCAAAATAAAAAAAAAACCCCAACTGATGTACATATATACAAAGTTTTTAAATGAAAATTTATACATATATGTTTATTAATTTATTAAATTAAAATAAATAAAATCACATATAACACAGTCTTCGTTGATACACACCTTCATTTAAATTGTTTTAATTAAAGTGAACAACAATTTAAAACTTTTATTATACCACATTATATTAAAAGAGTTTGCTCTTGTTTTAATCATTTATGGTTGCTCATCTTCTTCAGTTTTGACCGGGTTTTTTTAATATTAAATGAAAAGTTTCTATTTGGCTAAAACCATTAGAATTTTAGACCTTTTTTATTACTACCTAGGGAAGTCTGCTGGGTGGTTCCTCCTGATTTCGATTAGAAACATACCTGCCCAATCGCATATTTAGGGTGTAATAATGAATGAATGAATGAATGAATGAATAATGATTTATTAAAAAATATGTAATTACAATTCATATAAATATCACAAAGAAGTAGCTATGATTAAATTATTTGAAGACATAACATTTAATGTTAGGGTGTTTAGGGTGTAATAATCGACGACTCCAAACTAAACTATGCTAAGTCGACTTAGTACATTTTAGTGTTTTTTACGTATTTAAAATATACTTTTTCTAGCTTAACTCATTAATGGCATATCATACACTCAAAAAAATAATAAGTTTGTAGAAAAGTTAGTAAAACATCTTGTAAATCAGGTATACTATTTTTCAGCAAATTTTTTGCTAAAATTAGATTTTAAACTAAAATTTTAGTTATACTAATTCAGCACTTAACTGTTTTGAACTAATGTCTTACTAATATTTTACTAATGTTTTACTAATTTATTTTGCTAAACAAATTGTGTTGAGTAGCACATCAATAGTGTGAACGACAACCAGACTGAAAGATATACGCAGAATGAATTAGATGTCGCGGCATGTCACGATGTAGTAGTGACGAGGAAAATTATACTACAAAGTACAGCTCTAGTAAGACATAATATAAAAAAATCAACCATGCAAGATTTTTGTATCTGTTTTTCATTCATAAAACAAAATTTAATCTATTAATTAAATAAAAGACAAAATAATAATAATTAAATTTAATAAAGATTAAATGTGTATTTGTAAACTATGCAATAAGTAGACTGACTAATTTGTTGATTCGCAATTAGTCTTCCCGTTCCGTGAGGTAACGAATTACCTATTTTGTTTTTGGTATATGGTATAGTGCGTTTTTCAAAAAAGCACCTCACATAAACCATGAACGAAACAGCTGATTTGTCACGGCACGAAACGAGAAGACTAATGTAGACTTTAAGCGAAAGACAAAGACACACATCTTAGGTAGATTTTTCTGTTTCCTTTTTGTTATTGCAAAAAAGGGTTGTATAAGTTATATTTTGTTAGTTTTCGTTTCGTTTCGTTACTCTAATTCTCTGCGGCATTTGCGTTCCTTTAAAATATAGCATCATTTAGACAATAATTGATGTAAGTAGTTCAAAGATAATTTCGTTTATGTTATATATAATTATTTCTATTGTTTTTAGATATTACATTAATTCATATCGTCAATTTGGGAGTATGAACATTTTTATGTTTTGTAACGTATTGTAAATTATTTTAAAAAGAATCACAAAAATATGTTTTATGATTATCAGAAAATAAATTAACTAAAGTATAATTTTTCTACAAATTTTTTTAATTTTTTTTACCGTCTACAGTCTACAGTCTTCAGCAAAAATTTTATTAATTTTTAGCAAGGGTTTTTTAATTTCTAGTCTACTAAGTGTTAGCAAAACTTTTGCTGAATCTACTAATTTTGTTGCTAAAAATCAGCTCGCTGATTTTCAGCAAACGATTTTGCTGACATTGGCAATTTTTTTCCAAGCACCCTCCTGAATAAATTTTGCTGACTCAGCAACAATTTTTGCTGACTTTACTAACTTTTTTGTTTGAGTGTAGATCCGCTGCACATGTTTCAACCACACTTTGCAGATATATAAAAGCATGCCTCATTAAGACATTTTTGTAATTTTTTTTTTTGCCATAATCACCCTCTGAAGGAAATATTAGCGACCCAAGATAAAACTTTGACAGCATATAAATCCTATTTTAAAAACTTTAATTTTGTATAATTTTGTGAACAAATCTTTATTCAAAAATATATGAATATTTTTTTTAAGTTAACCAAATTTTGATTTTTTTTTGGAAAATGATCGTGGTTTTTGACCATTTTTTTAAAATTTCCATACGGAACCCTGACGATATCGTTTTTATAAGTTTAGTAGTATTCTAATAAAAACCATCCATTATTCATGTTTCGAGTGAAAACGGAATAAATTTTTGAATATTTTAGACTTTGTGTATTTGAAAAGTTAAACCTTCGATCGGTCGGTCAGATTTTAAAACATTATATACAATCGATGAACTAATTTCAAGCAGAGAAATACATTTTTATATTTTTTCATCAACATAACAATCAAAAATATAAAGGATTAGACGTTTTGATATTTTTAAATCATTTTTGAGAAAAGTTCCATCAAAAAGGGTCAAACATTTATTTTTCCTATAATTATTTGGCAACTCTGGATAACAATGTTTCACAATTTTTTTATTCACGATTGAAGCGATTGAAGAAGTTGAATAATTTTAAGGCTTTAAGATCACTGAATTATCTTCTTCCAATAAAAAAGTATGTTCGTTTAAAAGTACTGAGTCGAAAGAGGAACACTGTGTCAAAAATAAAGTCCCAAACTAATGGAGTTGTGTATTTCTGAAGCTACAACCAATAACTTCAGGTTGTATAGTCATATTCAAATGCGATTTCTGAATTTTGTGAACTAAAGTTCAATTGTATTAACTGAAATTTGTTGTGAAACCGATAGTATTAAGTTGGAACAACCGACTTTAGTCGAAGTTACCGAATTTTAGTTGGCAACTGGCAAATTTTTTCTCTGTGTGCAAATATTCAAAATGAAATTAAGATTTTCGCTTTTTTTACCATTTTACCTAAAATTTTCTCAATTAAAATTAATCACAATTAAATTTAGAGTTTTTGAAAGTTCTAATGCAAATTTCCAACTTTATTAACAAATTGTGATAAATAATTTGTTGTAGGCTGGTCCCTCCCTAATCGGATTTCATTCTTGCCTAAGAAAATCATCAGAGAACAATGTTCTTAGAACTTCTAAAGAAATTTGCTAGGTTAAATCACAAACTCAATGATAATTTCTAGTTCTCGTCTAGAAGAATGATTTACCATTTGAAATTTTAAAGAAAAAAACAACAAAATATTACCGCAATTAAAATTTTTACAAAATTCAACACTTAGGATTCGATGTAAAACAATGTTTTAATATACTAACATATGTTCTTTAACGTAACATTGTATTAAGCTTTACAAAAGTATATATGCAATTATGCTTATTAATATATAACAAAAATTTTCGAAAAACCAAGATAAAATTATACATGATTATATGCCCCATAACGTATCTCCATATTAAGCTTTATAAAGCAATATGTTTTTATATAATAGTATATTAAAAAAGATATGATTGTATATGAACTTTTTCACTCGGGTTACTATAGTTTAGTTTGCAGGCGTTGAAATAGGTTTCAAAGTTCTTCAATTCTTTTCTATTTTAAAACTTTTTACTACTATTTTTGTGGATAGCCTTTCTAAGTATACCATTGGAAAGGTCATCGAAATACCTTTTATTTGTTACCAACTTTGGATATTGTTTCATTGAATAAGATTGAAAAAAACCAAATAACGGAAAATTGGTTTATTTTTGACCGAAAATTTTAAACCTTAAACGTGAAATTGGGCAGCCTAAAAGGCACTCATTCACATTGTCCCCTTTATCACCAATTGTATGACAATCACAGGGAACCCATCAGCGGGCCTTCCTTGTAAGAATATAATAATTTTTGTTATTATAGTTTGTTGTTGCTTTCGTTTTTGTTTGGTTTTCAACTGAATTTGTATGAGAATATTCTGACATTACTATACGAAGATTGGAATTTATTTTCATGGTTTTTGTTTTCGGTTTATTTTAAGTTTTACTGGATGTAGCCGGTAATTACTTGGGATGTTTGCAATTATAATTTTGTTCTTTGCTGTTTTTTCAGCTACAATTCATTTTACTTTACTTTTTTGTATCTGACAGTCAGTTAATAATTATTTTTTATTATTTAGTAAATATGATGAGGATGTTGATAATAACTTTAAACTTTGACTTGGTAAGAGTAAACTTTAATTGTTCATTTCTATTATTGTTTAAAACTCATTAAAAAAGTTTCAAGTTTAGAAGACATTTATGTTAATTTTAACCTAAAAGCAGAACAAACAAAGCCTTTAAGACAGCCGGGTTTAATGTTGAACATTTATAAATAAAGGAGTTATAGTTATTATTTTTTAAAACATTGAAGTTTTGCCTTTAAACTTAATAAATATTTCCTTTGAATAACTAGAGTAAAGACATTGAAGCTTTGTTAGCTACACTAATAGAACAAAAGTTAGTAGAAAATGTTGCTAAAATTACTAAAAAAATTTGCTCAAATAACGTTGCAGGAAAAACTGCAAAAATTAGCAGAAATTTTTTGCTAAATATTAGTAAGCTAAGAGTAGCAAAAATAAATCTGTTAAATCTACAAACATTTAGTTAAATTTGAGGTAAATTTTAGTTAATTGAAAGTAACAAATTAATTTGCTGAAATCAGCAAAAAAAAATTATAAAGAAAAAAGATTATTAAGTTTGACATAATATTTATTAAAAATAAAAATTATGTTTTTTCGACCTTTAATTGTGCAATGAAAATGAAAATTATTCAAGTTCAAGGCCATACTCTATATTTATTTTAATAGGATATTGTCCTAACAAATAATCTATAGAGATTTTTTGTTTTCAAGTTTATTATTTTACCCTTTCAGGAATGTGTTGATAGATCTATTTCGGGAATTTTCTAGGTTCCCATCATCAGAACACGTTTTGAAAGAGGTAACAATCCCATGCCAAACATCAAACATTCATATAAACTATGAATAATTTTCATTTTCATTGCACAATTAAAGGTCGAAAAAACATATTTTTTATATTTAATAAAAATTATATCAAACTTGTATAAAAGACAAAGTACAGTCTAGTTTACTCCCCCTGTGTTGTTTATGAACTAAATATAATATAAAAAGGAGAGAAAAACAAAAAACGTGTATTGAATATCCACCAGAGATGGACCTTGCACATAACAAACAAGTTTTCAATTTAGTTTTTGATCAATGGTGATAATCTTTAACTTCGAGCTCATTTATATATTAGTTCTCATGTAGTGAGTAAACTAGTTTATATGAATGTTTGATGTTAGGCATGGGATTGTTACCTCTTTTAAAATGTGTTCTGATGATGGGAACCTAGAAAATTCCCGAAATGGATCTACCAACACATTCCTGAAAGGGTCAATTAATAAATTTGAAAACAAAAATTCTATAGATTATTTGTTAGGACAATATCCTAATAAAGAAATATAGAGTATGGCCTCGAACTTGAATAATTTTCATTTCAATGTAAATAAACTTTTAATTTTATTTTGAAAAATATTTTTTTAGACCACCTATTTAATGGTAAAATCAACCTTGTTATATGGATGCGAGACCTGGAACCTGCTAATGAAAGAATTTAAGAAAATACAGTCGTTTGTAAATAGATGTCTTCGAAGTATCCTGAAGGTGTTCTGGCCGAATATCATCAGCAACGAAGAACTGTGGTATAAAACTCAACAACCACAAATCGCTGAAACCATAAAAATCCGAAAATACAGATGGCTCGGTCACACTTTCCGTAAACCACAAAATGACATCACAAGGAAGGTGCTTGAGTTCAACCCCCAGGGTAGTAGAAGAATTGGTCGTCCGAGCAACACCTGGAGACGAAATACGCTAAGGGAAATTCAAGATGCAGGGTATTCCTGGAGCCAAATCAAACACATAGCCGAAGACAGAGCGGAATGGAAAGAATATGTTGTGGCCCTATGTTCCTCCTAGGAATTTAAAGGATTATATATATATATTTTTAATGGTTTTACCAACATTTTTTCAACGATGGAAATCTGGTTTCCACAGTGCTTGCCCGACACTTTTTGACTGGAGGGACCTTTTTTCTAATGATGTATCATTTTGGGGTTGTTGTCAGTACTTTTACCACCTGTTAAAGGACCTTGCCAGCGGTGGTCATCCGGCCATCTTTGTTAGCCTTTCGACATATAAACAATAAATAAAGTAATATTAAAAGAGATTTCGACATCTTACTTAAAATACACTCAAAAAATCGCTTGAGTCAATGCAAATTTAAAATTGAAATATCTTTTTATTTTCACCTAACCAATTGAAACGAAGTATACCACTGGCTTTTACGAGCCAAAATTAAGTTTACATGTCCCGGGGTTTTGGTGTGGCATTTCAAAAGTTGAAATTTTAGTTATAGTGTATTTAGCATAAATAAAAATCTCCTAGTTTTAGCACTTTTCTCTGCAAGGTCATTTTATAACAAATTCCAGTATCTTTTTTTGCGCTATTTTTACAGGTTTATTACTATGCGTGTACTCAAAGTTGTATTTAAAAGTAATCGTTTGTTACTTTCTTTATAATTTTTATGTTTTTTTAAAATAGTATCTAAAATATTTGTGTATAATGATGAAAGAAATATGTTTTTAGAACAAAACTTTCTATAAAAAATTACTATAATTTAATGTAATAAAATTAAATGAAAATAATCATCAACATGCTGCATACAACTACTACACAATATCAAAATAAAAGATCTTTTGTTATGCTACAATTTTATAATGTCCATGATGATGATGATAATGATGATCAGGCCACAAACAATTCACAATTTACTACAACAATATGAAAACTTTTGTTAAGTTAAACAATGAATCTATGCAATCCATATAAGAAAAAATCACCTGCTACTTGTTATACGATATAGAATATAACAAGATCTATATGAAGACATTTTTTATGGATAAGAAAGTTTTTATGAGGTCTATTTACTCAAAATAATCAATGAATGAAAATACGAAATTATTGTCAAAACAACTGAAATTTCGTTAAATTAACGAAATTTTCTTTATTTTACTTAAGTTTTCATTATTTTGTAATTTGTTTGTGTTTTTGTAAGAAAACAGAGTATCGGTGCAATAAAAAATGTATATTATAACAAATTGTTTATTATTTTGGTACGTATGTTTGATATTTCACATTTATAAAATTTTAAACGATAAAATTTGAAAAGGTACAAGATTTTCAATAAGTTTTATGTTTAAGCTAAAACGTATAATTGATAGTATAAACTGATATTACTCATACGCCTAAGATCCAAATATTAACAATCCATTTATAGTTAAATTAACTCAATTTAAAAAATGCTTGTTAGAAACCGACCCTAACAACGTGTTTGATTACTAAGAAAACAAGAATAAGGCAAAATTAATGATTAATAGGTTTTTTGTTCAAGCTCTGCCTATTATGGAGGCTCTAGATTTTCTAAAACTTCGGGTTCTGATTAGATCGTTAGTCAGATCGAAATACTGGTATCAACCTAGCTAATCAGCCCAATTCTCAATAACAATTCCCTGGGAATTTTTTCACTATTCCATGTTAACCTATTCTTAACAAAATTTTCGCTGGAAATTTTTCTCTTTTCCTTTTTCCCGCATTCTAAACAAACTTTGAAAAAGGGAAACTCTTCCCCGGGAAAAAGTAGGTATTATGAATGTCAATAAAAGGGAGAATATGATCACAACTTTTGGAAATAATTCCGGCAAAAAATTGCTAGGGAGCTCTGCGAAAAAATGTAAGTATTTAATACTTTTATGAAAAATGGTAATATATCAGCATTTAAAATATTATTCTGGCACTATTGTTACTTTCAGGTCAAAAACAACAAACAAGAAGCAAATGGATGTTCTTTTGAACACCATGCAAGCTAACACTGATATTGTACGCGGAATGTTTAAAGGAAGCAAAGAGGAGCTACCCGGTTTGTATGGCGCAATATGGAGGCGGCATTAAACGCACCATTAAAATGTAGTGCTGAGTGGAAGAAGGTATGCATAAAAAAATTCGTCCTTTACAATGGACACAAATGTTAAGAGTGCATATCAATTTTCAGGTATGGTAATACCAGAAAAAGTATGTACGGCACAGAACCTTAAACACACAAAAGGAACTGGTGGAGGCCCCAATATGGAACAGAAGTTCTCGACAAATGAAGAGGCAATATACCATTTAATTGGTATGAAGGAGTCTGTCGAAGGTGTGGCCAACACTTACGGATTAGGCTCTTCAATTACCACCTCTTCAAAGGAAACTGATGAAAATGTTTCTCCAAATGTTTCCACATTGCAGGAGTTTTTAGTGGTAGAAAACAATGTGCACGGAAGTGACGAGGTTACAACCCAAAAGCCACCGGCGAAAAAAATAAAAAGGTCACAAATTAAATTGTCCACAGACACTGCTGCTGGCAACGCCCTTGCAGAGGAAATTTGCATTCAAAAAAGATGCTGATAGCGATGGAAGAACAGCAGCAAAATACGAAAAATAGCTATCGTTTTACGGACCGACTTTATGATTTAAAAAAAAAAAAAAGAATTACAAATGCAAAAGCAGCTTTACGAGTTAAAGAAAGAAGAGTTAAAAGAGCAAAGACGGCTTAATAATTTAAAACAAGAGGAGTTGGAAGAGCAAAGGCGGCTTAATGAATTAAAACAAGAAGAGTTAGAAGAGCAAAAGCGGCATAATACCGTTATGGAAAAATTGAGGCTTAGAGAAGTGGAGGATAAAATTGAGAAAAATTGTAAACTGCTGGAAATAGAAAACATAAAATAAAAGCAATATTGAAGAAATGTGAGAAAGTGAACTGATGTGAATAATAGTTTTGTTTTATAGTTTTATTTATTTATTATTTTGTTTTTTTCCTTTTTATTCTTGAATTGTTTTTTAAGTTTGTTTTGATTTTAATAAAATGTACAAATATATATAAAATTAATTAAAATTAAAATATAAAAATAATTTGCAATCAAAACAAAACATCTTAAGCAAAACAGCTGTTTTGCTTCAGCTGACAGAATTTCGAATATTCGAAATTCTCTCTCCCTTACTATTCTTCTCACCGTCTGTTTAGAATAGAAGGATTTTATTCTCGGGAAAAATTAATTCCCCGGGAACTCATTTCCCTGGGAATATTTAGAATCGAGATTAATAAGTTTGATTTGCTTTATTTTTGTAAATATACGGAGGTTGAAATCTCGTAATAAATTGAAAATTAAAAAATTTTATTTCTTTAACTTATTCCTTAAAAATTATTTTAAATAAAAACTTAACTCAATACTAACTTTGAAGAATTTTTTTTTTATCACCGCTTATCTAGTGTTAGGTGTATTTGAAGTAATTGAAAAATAGAGTATGTAAAAATTACCATAGACACTATTCATACAATAACAACAACAGAAATGAATTTAAATATTGTGTCGCTTGAAATTTATAATAAAGAATTCACAATCTGATTTTTAAAGATTCTTATACTTGAAGCTTTTGTTGCATTTTAATGGTTGGATGCATTTTGTAATGAGAAGATGTGTCGAATTATAATGTTTTAATGCACGACAGCTCTTTTTTTCTATCTTTCAACTGCTTTTCTTGCTTGTCATTTGAAAATGGGCATAACAATACAAATTTATAGGGAAGGTATACTACTACCCAAAAACAAATATTTTCTAAATTCCTTGAATTAAAAATGTTGTTAAATAATAAAGTCATAGTCATTTAATTGATGTGGTCAACAAAAACTATCTCTAAGCTCTAAAGGTTTATAGTTTCTATAGTTCGCTTCAAAAGGGAAACACATTTAATTAAAATTAAGTCAATAAAAAAATATGGTGACCTTCTTTGTAATAATTGGAGATGGGGATAACTTCCTCCACATTGCATAAAAAATAATTTTGTATGATAAAGAATGAATAGAAATTCTATTAAACAACACAGACCTGGGCGCTATCAATTACATTTTGCAATTCATTTGTGTTATTTTGGTATATCAATAATAATTTCCGACCCTCGTGCGCCCCGGTAGGCTAGTTTGTAGCGTGCTGGCTTATCTGTGCGGGGGTCGTGGGTTCGATTCCCACCAGAGGCACTGGTCTGTTTTCGCTACAACGCGCCGAAGGCTAAGTAGCTAGTGCTCGGTTAGGGTAATAGTATATAATTTGTAATTATATGATTATTAATTAATAAAAAAAAAAATTCCGACCTTGGCTTACTCTTGTAGGCTTAACCCATTCCTTGGAAAATTATAAATTTAATCAACACCAGGCATGGGACATAATATCGATATTTATAATGTCTTATTACGTGTAATTACGCTGAAATTAATTACCCAGATGTTGTTACTAATCACCATGTCTGCACACAGAAAACAGTTTTGTAGTTGCAACCGCATTCTTTGCCAACCGAATTTTTGTGGTTCCACGTACTATCTCTATTATTAAATTTTAATACTATTGTAACAACCGACATTTATTTACAAATTTCGAATTTTTATTGTAATTGTGCGCCCCGGTAGGCTAGTTGGTAGCGTGCCGGCTTATCAGTGCGGCGGTCGTGGGTTCGATTCACACCAGAGGCATTGGTCTGTTTTCGCTACAACGCGCCGAAGGCCACAGTAGCTAGTGCTCGGTTAGGGTAATAGTATATAATTTGTAATTATATGATTATTAATTAATAAAATAAAAAAATAAAAATTATTGTAATTATTGAATATTTTATGTTTATGGAATCTATTCTATAAATAGATTCACATGCGTTCAACAAAATGTATTTTATAATAAAACAAGTATAGGCCTCGAACTGGGCTCGAACCGGCGATCTTCCGTTTGTCAGACAAGTACTTTACTCCTCTAACCCAAACCCATGTTAAATGTGTCTGTTTTAAATTCTACTTTGAATATTTTCTAGTTGCAAAATTACGTATTTTTCCAAAAATATTTTTATATGTACAATAGAAATTCGGTTGCTAATCTCAATATTTTATTTATTTTATATTTATATAATTCTAACATTATTTTATTGAATCAAAATTATTATCCGCGAACTGGGCTGGAACCGGCAACATCTTGCTTGTCAGACAATTCCTTTACCTCTATCCTAAACCCAATTTGAAATTGTATTTTCCAATTTTAACCTTGAATGTTTTTTTGTTTCAAATTTAAATATGAATGCCTAAAAATAGATTTGAGTGTACAACAGAAATTCGGTTGCTGATCTCAATATTTTATTAGAGTTACCAAAACTATAAAAAAAATTAATATATTATTTTAAAATTATTTTATTAAAAAAGATACTTATGCCGCAAACTGGACTCGAACCGGTGACCTTTTGCTTGTCAGGCAATTGCTTTACCTCTAGCTTAAACCCATTTTTAATTTGTATTTTCAAATTTCTGCCTTGAATACTTTTTTTCTTTCAAGTTTAAATATGAATGTCTTAAAATAGATTTGTAAATAGATATACAAAATATCTAATTAAAGATTTGATTTGAATTTAATTTGTTTCTAAACAAATATTTAATTGAATCAATAAATATTTTTATTGACTTTTAAATATATAAATGCATATTTTATTTTAGACGCAATTATCATATTATTTTTTCATACACTGTATGCATAAATAGAAAATTTTCAGTATAAAATACCAAATACATTTGAAGTTAACAAACAAAACAAGCACACACACAAACAGACTCAGCATTGCAAAAAATACACATACCAACGTATAGATCACACACTTTTTTTGTGAGTATCATATTTTTTTTGTAGAAGTTATTTATAACTTTTTTTTCCTCCTTAATTTTAATAAAAGGTTTAATTGATGGTATCATTGTCGTGATAGGTGCAATATCAATTAAAATATTAATTGATTCAAAAAATTTTTTTATTGAAACCCGTTTTTAGTTTTTTCTGTGTAATCTTAATATTTTATTAAAGTTACCAAAACTATTAAAAAACTTTATATTATTTTAAAATTGGGAACGAAAACTTATATTTTAGATAGAGTGATTGTTTTTTTGCAGGCGAAACTAATATTCGATCTACGAAAAGTGGTTGGTACACTTATGCCCAGTTTTTCACTTCGTATTTAAATACAAACGTCAATTTTTAACTTCAATTTAAATCACATTTAAGTGACCAATCTTGGGCATTTCAAGTCAATTTAAATTGTACAAATATAACGCGTGGTAAACCAAACAATAAAAAATTAATTATATTATTGTGCGCCCCGGTAGGCTAGTTGGTAGCGTGCTGGCGTATCAGTGCGGGGGTCGTGGGTTCGATTCCCACCAGAGGCACTGGTCTGTTTTCGCTACAACGCGCCGAAGGCCATAGTAGCTAGTGCTCGGTTAGGGTAATAGTATATAATTTGTAATTTTATAATTATTAAATAATTAATAAAAAAAAAAAAAATTCTATTACAGCAGCCAATAAAAATTAAACTTCGGTTGCACTGAAATTTTCACTTCTCTTCATTTTGATTTTATTAATTTAATTATAATTTAATTTTATATATTTTATTTCTATATTCTATATTTTATATTTTCTGTTTTTTTCTATTCTTTAAACAGTTGTTTTATGAATAATGATCATTAATTTTTTGACATTTTATTCAGCTACCATACTTTTGTCGCAAAAAAATAACAATTATCATTTTAGACTGAAACTGCATTTAAATACAACTTAAATTTAAATGGCAATTAACTAATTGCATATTTATATACGAAGTTAAAAACTGGGCATTAAAATACTATGTGGGTAAAGACCACTGCAAATGTAGTTAAAAACAAATGAAATTTCACTTAAACAAAGGACGACTTACATTTCAGTAAATTCAACTAACATTGTCATTTGTTTTTTAATGTTAAAAAAAATTAACCACAATTGTAGTAAAATTTAACCACATATGTTAGTAAAAAATAAACAAACATTTATTTTTTTAAATAACAAAAAACTACTGTAAAAATGAATGTAAAATCATAAAACAGTCATTTGATGTGATTTGTTTTTTTTTTTTTTAAAGAAAAATTTAATTTGTTCTACAAATGACTGACATTTACATTAAAAATAAAAAAAAACTGTATTACAACCCAAACAACTGCATATTTTTAAAGCAGAAGTTCCCTGAGTGTATGAATATAAAATTTGTTTTGTTTCTATTTAAATATTTTTATTGCAAATAAAAATCTAAAATCAATTTTTTAAAAATAATTTCTGTTGATTTTAATAAAAGTTCCTGTTATTTGCATTCAACTAAATTTTAATTTTTTGTCTACAAGTATTTGGCAAACATTTTGCTGAGAAAAATTGTCTGTTTTTAATAATTAAAATTGATGTCAAATATTATTAAAATTTTGTAAATTTAATTGATTTAAAATTGGTTGAATTGTTATGCTATTTTTTTCTTCGCAACTGTTAATGCTTGAAAGCGTTAGAGTAGTTTTCAGTTTAATGTGTTGATATGCAATTATTATTTGTTTCAGTAAATGTGATTTTAATAATAAAGAATTGTTGCTACTATTTATAATTTTATAATTTATTATTTATATCACGTAAACTATTTTGTATGTTGCTAAATATTGTTTTATTGTTTTTATTTTCCATTTCAATTGTAAATCTTTAAAAAAAATGCAATTAGCAACAATTTCTTCTGCATTAAAATGCATTATGCGTATTTGCTTTCATATTTGCAAATACTTGAAAAACATATATTAGGTGTATTCACTTATGGAACTTGTAAAATTTTGTACTGCGGGTTTTTGTGTAATATTAATGTCAAAATCGGTTATTTCAATAAGGGTTAAAACATTTAGCCTCATTTTCACAAACTCCCGTTAGCTACTAACTGGGACTTTAACTGACACAGTTGTTGCTTTTAACATATACACTGTGGAGCAAAAGTGAGCCCATGTTTCAAAATTTAAACTCAAGATGTATTTATTCTTTAAATCTTTTTGGAAAAACGAATTTAATGAGATATAAAGGTATGATAATGTGTCCTCTTCATAATCATAGAGGTCCAACCTTTTGGACACCCTATATCTTCTACAATCTCAAATTGTATAAAAGAAGGTCGTTGGCTCACTTTTGCACCAAAACTCTGATTAACTAAAAGCTGTGCTTTTATTACAGAACTATTGACTTTTTTTATTATATAATAAATATATAGGGCAACTTAGAAAATTTTCAGTCAAAAACGCAATTAAATTTCACATTTAAACTGATCAGGGTAGTGGTTAGAAATTATATTCTTAATATGCGTTTTTTGAGTAAAATGTTCCAAAAAAGATGAAAATGTGCGCAAAATTTATTTATTATTGTTAATTCAATAAAAACTAGTGACAACATATAAGTTTTTTGAATAATTAACGTAAGATTTATTTATTTTAAGTAGAAGACATAATTTTCCTTTGGAAAGATTTTCAGGATTTGGTGCTGAAGAGAAAAATACCTACATCGATAGACTAGGAATTATTTCATCCTCAGTTGACTTAAATTCCCTTGTTTAAGAAAAATTGCAATTAACATCTAAAACCAATACGTAAACTCTTATATTCATAATAAAACTTGACTCAAGTTAAGGTATTAAGCATATCGCGTTTCCGCCCTATATATTTGTATATATTTGTATATATATGAAATAATATATGAACTCATATATGCCACATATGAAACGATATATGCAATGTACTATCATATATCGTATCATACATTTCCATATATGACCTCTAACTTTTAATATATTAGCCCATATATGATTTCATATATGTCAGATATGTTTATATATGATTCATATATATTCATATACGATTCATATATGAACATATATGATAATTTTAGCGGGGTTTTAATCAATTTTAACAAACAAACTCTTTTTACTCAGCATTAAACGTACTTTCAAGAAAAAATTAGAAAAAAATAGGTTTTTAAATAAAGTATTAGAAAAAAAAGCGTCCAAATTTTAAAAAGTTAAAATTTTTTGGAAATTTTAAATATTTTGGGCAATATTTCCACATGTGCTTGATAAAAGTATAAACATAAATATATATATTTGGAAAGCATAACTATTTGGCATTCTGAAACCGGTTCAAAACTGACTTATTGTTAGTTAAAAATATTTTAGTCCGTGGCTCTTGAAAAAACGTTTTTTTAACTATAACTTCATATTTTGAGGATGTATTAAATGTATTCTGAAAATTAAAAAGTGATTACTCAAACATTCTTAGAACCTCCACTACGTCATTTTAAAAGTATATAAAGGGTGCTTTTTATACAGTTATAGAACTTTAAGTTGGCAACACTTTTTTAACTGGCGGCCAATTTATTAGCTGTCAAGTGATTTATGTTTCGTTTGGTTTGGCATTTCAACATGAATAGACTGACGCCTCAACAACTCTTCCAAATTGTGAAATTTTTTTTGAAAATCATGGTTCTGTTCCAAATGCGTATCGTGCACTACGTCCATTTTACGGTCACTTTTTAAGCTCACTTTTGATTATATGGATACGTCAGTAAACAAAACTGCCGTATTTGGAGTGATGATAATCCTTAAGTGTATGTTGAGACACCGTTACATCCAGAAAAACTGAATGTTTGGTGTGCTTCATAGGCTGGTGTAATCATTAGTCCATACTTCTTTAAAAACGATGTTAGTCAGAACGTTACAGCCACCGGTGACCGCTATAGAGCCATGATTACTGACTTTCTCGTTCATCAATTGAACAACCATGATGTACAGCAGCTGTGATTTCAACAAGATGGCGCAACATGTCACACAGCTCGTGCTACAATTGATTTATTGAAGGAAACGTTTGGTAACTGCATAGTTTCACGTTTCGGACCCGTGAATTGGCCTCCAAGATAGTGCAATTTAACGCCGCTGGACTATTTTCTGTGGGGATATGTGAAGTCGCTAGTATACCGGCGTATACTAAGCCCGAAACGATTGACCACTTGGAGGACAACTTTTGCTGCGTGATTGCCAATATACGGCAACAAATGTTGGAAAAAGTCATCGAAAATTGGACCTCCATGTCAATTTAAAAAAATGCATCTTTGTTTTATTCCATTTCAAAGTTCTATACCTCTATAAAAAAACACACTTTATATCACTGTGACACTGTGGCAATATAAATAACAATTTATTATGGTATTTTTATTAAAAACTTTATTATTTAGTTAAAAAATTTAAAACAAATTATATTTGCACATCCAGTGCATCGCTTTGTGAAGTATAGAAGTAGTATTTTAGTAGTAATTTTAGACATAGAAATCGTTATAATAACAATGACTTTTAAATACAAAAATAAGATGAAAATTGTTACCCGAGTAAAAACGTTTTCATGGGCCATATTTCGGCTGCTATTTAATAAGATTACATATAGCGTCACATAGAAAATAATATGACTACATAAAGCTCCATATCAGATATATATATTGTTCCACACCAGACAAATGTAGAACTTCTTTTGCCGCATTTAAAGTCTGATATCTGCATATTAGCATGTCCCAAATTTAAAAATTGCGAATTTAGTCACGTACTCAAACGATACAAACAGATAGAAATACATGGGCCCATATTTCGGATGCAATTTAATAAGATTACATATAGCGTCACATAGAAAATGATATGACTACATAAAGCTCCATATAATTTTTTTCAATAGGGTATTTTTTTTGTACACATAAATTATTTAAAGTAAAAACTATTGTCAATTAAAATAAAAATTATTGTAATATTGTTTAAAACACAGAAAAAATTGGTAGTACATTTGTACTACCGTAGTGTACAATAGGACATATAAAAACTAAAAGCATTTTTTTTTCTTATTAATTATGAAAACAACTGACATATTTTTGTTTAATCATGTTGTTTATATCCGCAATGAGGAATGCATGTTTCACTTTCATCAATTTATCCAATATTAAAGTCACAGGAGGTAAAACAACATGTTTTTCTAAACTTCAATTGCATTTTTCATTAATATTACGAGCGTAATGGTTTTGGCTCTTTAACAATAAGCAAGTCAGTAAAGTTCGCAAAATTTTTATTGGGAGTATCCTTGCAGAAAATTTGCTAATATCAGCATAAAAATTAGTAAGTTCAGCAAAAATTTTGCTAAATGTAGTAAATTTTTTGTTGATATTAGCAATTTTTTTTTGCATGAATCCACCCAGCAAAAATGTTGCTCACTTTACTGAATTCTTTTTTTTTGAGTGTATTCATTACAAAGTTTTATTTCAAAGAAGTTCAACGGTTCATAATTAAAGTTGACCACTGTATATTATCAGGGCAACCAGAAATATGCTGTATTATGTTTTTTTTTTGTTTGCGTCGTATTTGAAAATGGATTAGATCAATCCGTTTCAGAATAACGAATTCTGGCATCGATTTGTTAGAGCTTATTTTTCTCTTAAGAACCTGCATATTTTGATCATAATTTTAAGAAAAAAATCTAATTTTTTTTATTGTTGTCTTAGCCAGTTCGACGAACTACAACGCCATTACCAAAATCTAATTTTTGAGCATATTTTTGTACTTTTAGAACAAAAAAATATATTTCAAAGTAGTCAGTTCATCTGTAATGAATATAAATCTAAAAATGCAGATTTTGAAGGAAAGTGTGATTTTAAGAGCATATTTTAGGTTGACCCTTTTTAATATCATATGAATGTCCCTAATATTTTTTTTTATTTTAAGTATATTGCATTGTTATAAGGAAACTTTTGCAAATTTTCAAATTTAATGCATTGTTATACATGCTGCGTTTATAAATTATCAAATACAGCATATATTATGCATGTATTTACTCATATTATTCAATCAAACTGCTTGTTTGGTGAAGGATAAACTGTGAAAATTTGTATTTAGATGGTAAATTTTCATTATTGTTAACAGTTTCATCACATAATTCAAACTTTGTTTGTTAACGTACACTAAAAGAAAACCTTTTAAAAATTAGTTCAAAGCTGATTTTTTTTATACTAAATATAGGTGAGGTAGGAATAGCAAAAAAAATCGGTTAAATCTGCTAAATTTAAGTTTTAGTTGAGGTACATTTTTTGTTAATTCAAAGCTACGAACTAATCTGCTAAACTCATCGAAAAAGGTGAAATTTTCAAAGTTTCTTTGTTGATTATTTTATGCGAATTTTTTAGCAAATATTTCTGTTGATGCCTGCAAGATATACTGCAATGCATTCCTATTCAAGTAAATTTAAGGTAAATAAAGCAAACATTTAGGAGATGTTAGTTTTTGTTTGCTGTTTTTTGTCTACAAACATTCAGCAAAAGTTTTAACTGTTTTAGTTTTGCTATTCTTACCTTACTTACATTTATCAAAAAAAAAAAAAAAAAAACTACTGGTTTTAGCCATTTTTTCTGCAATTTCTTCTTTGACTAATTTTAAGTAGTTTTCTATGTAAATTTGTACATCTTTATTTCTATGAGTGTATATTTATAAATAATAACTATATTTTATTTTATGCAATTTTTGTTTGTTAGTTTTATTTTCATGTTAAAAGTTTTGTTGTCTACAAATATTGCATAATAATTATAAACTGCGTTGCATAACTATAATTACAAATGAGTTTTGCTATTTTTTCTAATATTACAAAAAAAATTTTTAAACTTCAAAGATTAATTTTATTTTTTTAAAACTTAAGATTTTGATAACTGATAGAGTATTGTGTAAAATTTAAGAGATTACTAATATTTTGATTATTTTAATTTTTTATGCAATTTTAATCTATTTGAAATCAAATGCCGCGTGGTTCATATCTAAGTGATTTTGAAAAAGAGCAAATTTCAGCCTATTTAAAAAGTGGATTAAGTTGTGGGGAAATTTACAAAAAAAATCGAATGCTTATGGTAAAAATAAAATAGGCGTAAAACAGTCAACTGTGCCAGCAACTCAATGAAGAGTCTCAATCAGATAATCGATGAATGTAGGATTAATGTGTCCAAACCAACCATAAGTTGGCTCTCAATAACTCAATGAAGAGTCTCAATCAGATAATCGAGCAATATAACATAAATGTGTCCAAATCAACCATAAGTAGGCTCTTAACGGATTCCCAAAGAATTACTCGCCAAAAGCTGATGTCTGTGCCTAGGTTATTACCCCGCCACAAAACTGTTCAACTTGAATTCTCTAAAAAGAACTTACAAACCAACTGGAGTCAATCGCTGTTGTTGGCAGGACTGTTTAAACACAAATTTCTTTTAAAGTTGATTTTTTCTGATGAGATGGTCCAGATGGTTTTAACAGCTATTTGAGAGACCTACGTAAGGAACCACGATATTTCTAAAAAAAAATTTCGGAGAAGAATCCGTAATGGTTTGGAGCGCTTTTTGTTTCGACGAAACAGTTGATGTGGGTTACTTATGCGGGGAACTGGATATAAGGATGTGCTCTTAGTTTCCGGGCCACAACACCGTTTTGCAGGCGGAGGTGGTTGCTGTTAAGGAGTGCATTCGTTTTCTGAATGAAAATGAATGGTCATTTTCAAGAATAGCCGGGCTGCGATAAAGGCACTGTCAGGAGAATCTGTAAAGACGAGGACGAGGCAGTGTAAGTCAAAATCTGGTATGGGTACACGGACATTTAGGTGTGGAGGGTAACGAGAGGCCTGGCGAGCTAGCTGTAAATGATTCCAGACTGATCTGTGTTAACCTTCACAATCCAAAGTCTTTTCAATCTATGAGGGCGGAACTTGAACAGTGGGCCATCAAAATGCACAGAGAGATCTGTTGCATGACGAAAGCGGTCTTAGTGCTGGGTAAGAGGGAACTGCCCGATCTGATGGGAATCCTAACAGGTCCCACGACACTTAAGTCGCACCTTTCGATAATGGGAAGGACCGACTGCAGAGTTTGTGGCCAGGACGATGAGACCCTGGAACACTTCTTGTGCATCAGTTCGAGGTACTGGCTACGGGACGTTGTACCGTCGCTGGACTGGTTGCGGGGTGCCGATTTGGGGAAACTGATGGGTTATTTGAAGGATACTGAATTCTTCATTTTCCAAGAAGACAATGACTCAACTGCTTTAAAATATTTTTCTTAAATTATTGTAAATTTTGATATATTAAGTTAAGTGTATTTATAGATATGAAACACTAATTGATTTTGTTATTCCTTTTTAAATAATAAAATAAATAAATATTATTAATTTTCCATTGTTTTTATTCTTATGTCTGTTTAACTCTACTACTTTTTTTTTAACTTACGAAATTTAGTGAAATTAATGTGTAATTACAGTTTTTCAACGCAGTGTACATATTGTACGTAACTATATGATTGAATGTGCTTGGCACACTGCTCCTCTAGCATTAAATAATTTTTCTAAAATTCATCCAAAAAACCAGGATGAATGTGTTGTTAGATGATTGCGAAGTTATCAAAACCACTTTCAGTAAAATTGTGAAAACGTTGTATCAAAACGATGCTTGAGGAGCAGTGTGCCAGTTAGTACTCAAAGGTTTTTAGGTGTATACAACGATCATTCAATTGTTTATATTTTAAAGTATTTTCATGTATGTTCACATAAATAATTATTACTTTTGAAGATAAATATATGAATAGGTGGATACATTTGTTTGATTGCAAAATACTTTTAAAAAATTTCATGTAAACTAGGTTTTTAATGATTGTACAAAAATTTTAGATGTAATTATGAAAATTTTACAAAATATGGGTCTCACAAATTGTAAACCACAATCTTCTAAAACTATATTTGCATACAGTAAAAAATAAAATATAAAAATAAAGCATAAAGTAAAAAATATCAAGAAGTCCATCGATGGATTATTAATAATATTGATGGGTAACTGTACTAAACTAACAGACAGGCGCAATTCATTATAGTCTCATGAAAGAAAAGTGGGGTCAAATATTTCCCCAGTTTTATTTTTATGCGTTTTTTTTTTCAAATTTGTTCCAAAGAAACTGTACAAAAATGGTTATTGTATTAACGGTATTTTAAAGATATATCTAACGATACAGATTAAAAAAAATAAACAGGGCCCCTTAAAAATGAAATTGGAAAAATAAAAAATCGCGCTTGTTTCCCTCTATCAAAAATTTAATAAAAATCTGAAAGTTCGTTTTAATTCATTTTTTAAATTTCCCTAGTACACTCAAAAAAATAAGTTATTAGAAAAGTTAGTAAAACATCTTGTAAATCAGGTGTACTATTTTTTTGCTAAAATTATGTTTTAAACTAACATTTTGGTTATACTTAGTCAGCACTTAACTGTTTTGAACTAATGTTTTACTAATATTTTACTAATGTTTTACTAATTTATTTTGCTAAAAAAATTGTGCTGATTAGCACATCAATAGTGTGAACGACAACCAAATTAAAAGTTATACGCAGAATGAATTAGATGTCTAGATGTATTAGTGACGAGGAAAATTACACTAAAAAGTACAACTCTAGTAAGACATCTGTATCTGTTTTTTATACATAAAACAAAATTGTGGCTTGAAATAACTTAAATTTTGCGTTTGTCTATTAATTAAATAAAAGGCAAAATAAAATATTTAAATTTAAAAAAAAAGATTAAATGTGTATTTGTAGTCAGATTGAGTGGTCAAGTTGATAACAAATATACAGCAGGTAGACAGACTAAAGCGAAAGACAAAGACATACATCTTAGGTAAATTTTTATGTTTACTTTTTCGTATTGCAAAAAAACGGGTTGTATATGTTACATTTTGTTATTTTTTCGATTCGTTTCTATAATTCTCTGCGGCATTAGCGTTCTTTTAAAAGATAGCATCATTGAGACAGCCATTGATGTAAGTAGTTGAAAGATAATTTTGTTTATGTTATATATAATTATTTCTATATATTTACAGATATTACATTAATTCATATCGTCAATGTGGGAGTATGAAAATTTTTATATTTTGTAACGTATTGTAAATTATTTTACAAAGAATCACAAAAATATGTTTTATGATTTTCAGCAAAATAAATTAACTAAAGAAAAAATTTTCTACAATTTTTTTGAGGGTTTTTCAGTCTACTAATATTCAGCAAAAATTTTATTAATGTTTAGCAAGGGTTTTTTAATTTCTAATCCACTAAGTTTTAGCAAAACTTTTGCTGAAACTACTCATTTTGATGCTAAAAATCAGCTCGCTGATTTTCAGCAAAATATTTTGCTGACATTAGCCATTTTTTTTTGTAAGCACCCTCCTGACTCAGCAAAATTTTTTGCTGACTTTACTAACTTTTTTATTGGAGTGTAGGTTTTTTAAAAGTTGAAATATTAGAAATGACATAAAATAAAAATTTTGAACATGAGCAAAACTTTTAATACATAATTTTTTGAGGTATGTACAAATTTTGTCTTTATTAGAGAAATAATTTTGAATTGTGTGCTTTTCTAAGTAACTATCTTTCAGTCCAAATGTATAGTAATAATTTTTGGAAGAAACAAAGGTAGATCCTACCTGGTTATTGTGAAATGCAGAAAATTGGAGATCTAACACAGCATTCTCTCAATCATACACTTAGAATACTATGTAGGTAAAGACCAATGCAGATGTAGTTGAAAACAAATCAAATTTCACTTAGAGAAAGGACGACTTACATTACAGTAAATTCAACTAACATTGTCATTTGTTTTTTAATGTTCAAAAAATGACTAACAATTGTAGTAAAAATTAACCATTTATTTTTTTTTTATTTTTTTAAATAACAAAAAACAACTGTAACAAATTAATGTAAAATCATAAAACAGTCATTTGATGTGGTTTGTTTTTTTAAATGAACTACAAGGTTAGTAAAAAAAATAATTTGTTCTACAAATGACTGACATTTACATTAAAAATAAAGAAACTGTATTACAACCCAAACAACTACATATTTTTAAAATAGAAGTTCCCAGAGTGTAATTGATAAAAAGAGGTGCTCACTTCAGCGATAGAGCAATTTCGCGATTTTGTGTATTTGCAAGAAGAAAATTTCTAACATGAATACCTTAATGAAAAATATGCTGCCATTTTTCAAAATTCAGTTTTTGTGAGTTTTAAATGCAACTATTTTTTTTTTTCTTTTCAAAAATGGACCATTTTTAGCAGCGCACTGTGCGGTCGAAAACCGCTTTTTGCGGCTAAAATTAAAAAAAAAAAAGTTTCTAGATAGAGTTTTTCCATCGTTGAGTTGGCTGAAGTGATCCTCTTAGAAGTGAAATCCGCTCATAGTAACGTCCTATACCTTAAGTCTCCTCTTTTATTTCAGTCGCAACGTGGCCTTCATCCAAACATCATATTACTGTAGATATACAGGGAAAGTTATACACGTGTGAAAGTTCTTGGAGTAAAGGAAATCTAACAAAACCAAATGGAATCTACGTCTACAGGTTAGTGAAATACGTAAAAACTTTAGTAAATTTCAATACTGTAACAAAAAATTTTTAGCAGTAGAAATTTGAGAATATATTTTTGGTGTTTCTTTATATAAAATTTGAGTTTACAAACCATATAGTAAAAAAAAAACGATATTGTATGCTGCCTTAAAACCAATTAGAGGTTACTCAGAAACGTATTAGTTACTGAAGATTTAGCTGCTACCTTCTGCTACTTTAGTTTTTATACAACTTTTTGTGGAATAGAATTTTCAAGTAGTATGACAATCAAAACTATATCTGAAAATATAATTTTTTGTTGAATTTATTCCAGATATTAATTTTTGTTTAATTTATCAACGTTATTTAACGATAATAAAAAATATGTATTTATTTTGCAGGTTCCAGTAATAAGATTATGAAGTAATAAGATAATGAAAATTTTTTTATGTAATTCTTCTTTAAAGCAGAGAACACTTTCCAATTTTATAATATTAGTGTGTACTTTTCCAAATAATTGTACAAGTTGTACTACAATTCGAAACTCTACTTTCGTGTATAACCTATAATTTTCAAGTTCAATAAAAATATTTGCGAAAATTTGAAAATTGTTTGTTTTAGTTCATTTATTTTGTATAAAAGGTACACGAAAAAACTTTAGAAGTCTTTGCATGACGCCATATTGTAACCGCCACTTTGAATTCCGTAATTCTGACGATGGATTCGTGATCAGCGACTTCAAAAACCCCCGAGTGCGAGGTTTCAGGTCGATCAATTAGGTTTTTGAATTATGGCCGCAAAGTTCGGCCTTCGGCCGCACTGTGCAGCGGTTAAATGTTTGCCAAAACATAAAAATATTCTCATATTTGAATCATTTGGGGGTGTAATAAATGAAAATCGACAAATCGGGACGTCCTAATGTTGAATTACAATAAATTTTAAAATTAGTTTGCTAAACTTACCGAAAACTAAATAATTTTTCAAAAAAATTACGTCCCAGGCTGGTGGTCGTCGTCATTATTTGATAAAATTCCATAAATGCAGCGAAAAAACACAAATAAATAATTATTTTTTTATATTTAAATTGATGATTTTTCTTTTCGTTTTGTTAAATACAATTAATCAAACATTAACATTTTATTTATTGCTCAATTAGACGGATAAAACACTATAATAATATATTGCAAAATTTTTTTTTACAAATTTATCAAAAATACTAACGATCATTTCGTTTTTTTTTTATATTTATTGTTAAACAAACTATTTTTTTATGTTTTTAATTAAACAAATAAAAGAAATTAATTAACAAATACTGTGACATAAATATAATTTAACCAACACAGTTAAACAATCAACAAAACACGATACAGATAAAAATTTTTGAAATATTTTTATTTTTTTCAAACGACACTTTTATTAAAAAGGTTAAAAATTTAAATAAAACTAATTGATATGTACTTTTTTTTTTTTTGATTGATACTATCAGCAAAATTTATATACCAAATATTTAGGTTAAATGATACGTTTTTTATTGTATTAATATATTTAAAATATTTACATGGAAGTGTAACTTTTTTTTATTTAACGACATGAACTTTTTTAGCACTTAATTTATCTTTAAAATATTGTAGATTATAAATGAATCTTTTAAACATTTGACGATAATTTTCATTACTTTCTTTTTTATTATTTCTTTTTTGGACATTGCCAATTATTATTGTTATTATCAACCATTAATATAACTTTCTGTTAAATATTATTATCCATAATTTACACTCATTATCACTTCGAATTCAATATACACAACCACTTAAAGATACTTTTTTTTTGAATAATTTTCAACATTAAAGTGACCAGATAATTTATTGTTTATTTTCTTTTTTTTCGTGTTTTGTTTTCATATCATATTTCGTTAGTACCGTTGCAAAAAGAACAACAGAAAAATATTATTAAAAACGTCATATTAAAGGAACTGGAAAAGAAATTCCTTTTAAATTTAGAATGAATCACAAAAGTTGTTTTTTGCAGTTAAAGTCTCATCATAATTCAAAAATTAAAAGATGGACGAGTGAGAGAGAAATTTTGAAGAACTCACGGTGACGAGAGACAAAATATCCATATAAAGATTCTAACGAAATCACTTCACCACGTGAAAAGGGACCGGTCCCAAGATAGCTGTTACCGGTTATGAAAGGAATCGGTCACTGTAATAATAAATAAAATAAAACACGGCACTATAATAATAGTGAGGTCAACTAACACTTTATAATAAACACCCTGCAGCAAGTTAGATTGCGTATACAAAAATATATTTTTAAATGAATTAAATACAACTGAAAAGGATCTTTAGTTACCTACCAGAAAGTAAGCCATATTTATTTTCATGAAAAAAAAAAGATTAGATTAGATCAGAAGGCACTATGCACCGCGACCTACATATTCAAGCTACATATAAAGCCAATTATCCTTTTAGGCAAAATGTTCGCGATGTCGGAAGGCGAAATGAAGCGATCACCTAGAAACCTAAGTCTCCTATCACAAAGCCTGGGACATTCGCAGAGAACATGCTCCGAGGTCTCAAACACCATCTCACAGAACCTACACGATTTACCCTTCCTGTGCAGATGGTATCTGAGATTACAGTGTCCAGTTAAGTACGACGCCCGGGTCCCCAAACCCCCCTTTCAAGCGACAAGAGTCGCCTCGACCCCCTACTGGAAAAAGAGATCAATCTCTTAGCCTGGCGCTGACCAGGACAGTTTTCCTAGTAACCAGATAATTCAGACTCTCTCCATGCCCTGAGCCTTTCCCTAACATACCTCGCAGGTATTCCACAGAATGGTTCAGGACCAGTAATTAAAAAATGTTTTAATTAAAATCGGTACTAAAATTTGCGTAATGGCACCTTACAAATTAAATGTTTTTATTTTTTTTCTTGCTTAATTTTGATCTATTAATAATAAAAAGACAGGAATAAAGTTATTATTTGTATCGGTTACTTCTTTTCAAAGTTTAAAGGCAAATTTGGACGAAAATTTTTCCTAAAACATTCAGAGCTAACAGTCTCTTTAACCTGCTTTTTGGCAAGGTTTATTTTAAAGGCACATTTTGCCAAAATGTTCAAAATCTGCATTCTAATAACGCAACGGTGTAATAAATTTACACTATCAACATATTTTAATGCGTTTCTTATAAAAAGATAGTCATTATGCAAGTTTTAACCAAGGAGGTACACTCTGTTTCAAAGATAACATGAAACAAAACATGTCGCTAATCCGCGCAGGCGCGTATCCAGGACTTTGTTTTACAGGCCCAACAATAACAACAACAACTGAAAACAAAAAATTTGTATTGGAAAAGCTAAATATCTTAAAGAAAGAATTTTTTTTGTGTTTGTTGTTGTTGGGCCGGTAAAACATAGTCCTGGTTACGCGCCTGACCCCGGGAAAATGCAAACGATGCACAGATTTATTGTAAGCGTGCACTCAAACAAAATAAATTTAAATTTACAAAATTCCATTTAAATTAAAAAGATTGTTTCAAATGCAGGAAATGTAAAATTAAAAGAAAATGGAAAAATATTAAAACCGAAAGAAATAAACAATACTTTAAAATATTATTGCGGTTTAAAAAAGTGTAAAATGAATTCATTTCCAAAAAAATCTCAAAAAAACTGAACAAAAAATAAATAAAAGTTGAATTATTAGTTTTTTTTTTAATATATGCAAAGATCAAATAAAGCTGTCAGTGTAACTCAAGTGTCAAGCTCTCTTTTCACCAGTCACGGGACCAGTTCTCTATAATTGTCACTGCCTTACTCATAGCAATGACAAATTAAACTAGTTCTGTGACAAGTCCTTTTTAACCAGACGATTATAATGATTCGATTCGTATTTTTCAGGAACTGGAGGAACTAGTCGATATGAACCAATGAAGTATATCAAGATGACGAAACTCCAGAGTTATATTAAACCCGATTGCTTAATCGGGTTGAGTCTGTGAAGAAGAAATGCTGTCGTTTTTCTGCAACATTTTTTTCCGCCAAGGACTCATTTTGGACCAGAACCTGGTCTTGTGTTAACATCTAAACTAAGCAGTCGCGAGATAGGTAGGTAACTAAAATTCTTACTTTGAATCTTTTAATCTATTTATAGGGCTTCTTTATGTCAAAATTAGTTTTAAAAAAATTTATTTTTTTGTGTCGGATAAAAAAAGCTAAATATTTTTTCTTTGCAAAATTTGTTAACTCCAATTTTTTTTTTGAAAAACTACTTTTTGACAATGTTTTACCCACGGAATTTTTGTTTATTCAAATTTTTTCCAAAAGTTTATCCAAATATATATCTTTTTTTTATTTGTTTTTGCTATACCCGATAAAAAAAAGTTTTTTATACACATATACAACTTGATATATGTTCATATCTTATACATACTTAGTTTCTGAATTTTTTTTTTAATATGGCGTAATATGTCAGTGTATAGTATGTTATATGTTATGTTATATCTTGTATATTTGATCATATGAAATATATATATATATCTATATATGGACATATATATGAACGTATAGGATCATATGTAAGTGTATATGCTACAATTAATCAAAAATAATAAATAAGACCGGAAGTTCATGCAAATGCATGAACATACAAAGTTGTGATGAACATGGATCTCCCAGTAGCATAGAAGTCTTTTGACATAGTCCGATTGCCATGAGAAAAGGGTTATACCGACCATGCGTTAACAGGGAACTCCATGTCCAAGGTGGACTTAGGTGAGGTTGACATTTGAAATTTATTGGCTGTTTTTAATAAAAAAAATTTATAGATCGATTTTTTTGGCCAAAAAACTTTTATTTTCAGAAACGCATATCTAGAAAAAGAAGAAAGCACTCATAGATTTTCGTTTTTTTAATGAAAATCGACGTTTTTTGATCATTCCTAAAATTTTCATATGCAGGCGCATTTTAGCGAGAACTACTGTATACTCAAATATTGCTCACCTTCCATTCTTTATTTTTTATTTAGGACAACTAATTAGTAGACACGTAGGGGTCAATCACTCGTTTAGCGGTTGAAAGAGATCCAATTTCACGCTTTCTAAATGGTTTTCTCATAAAAGACGGTCCACCGGTGTAAGACGATTATTTCCGAAAAGCTTTTGAAACCTTTTTTATAATTTTTCAAAAAAGTGGCAAGCTATTGATATCAAAAATTTAGTTTTTTTGAATTCTTTAATACTGCGGGCAAATAAATCTAAATTAAATTTTGTCTGATTTTGATTAAAAATAAACGTATTAGACTAAAAACTTTCAACACAAAAACTAAAAACGCACCAATTTAAAGGGTTTTTTTTTTTAAATCACTGTAAATCCGTTATTTGCAATTCAAACTTGCTAAACTTTTTAAGAGTGGTGTATTTGAGAATGGTTTACGTAGATACGTAAAAAATCGAGATGCTCCTTTTCTATATTTAGACAACAATGTGCATTTTATTTAATATATTCATACTTTAGCCTATTATAAAACTTGGCCACTTGCGGATTTTTCTTTTTGTCGGAGTAATTTTTTTTTTGCGAAATATATCGATTTTTTCATCAATAAGTTTTAAAAAGCAAATTATCAGGTTCTGATGGTTTATCGATTTCAAACGGTAATACTATTTTCCACATTTGAAAGCAAAACAACGAACGCAAATAAATTCTCTCAAAATTTCTTATCACGCGTCCATCTCTATTGTTAGTACATTGTAGAACATTTATCGTGTAATCCACAACGAAGACTTTTGCCATAAGAAAAGTTATAAATTATGCTACCGTTTTTTTTTTTTTTTTTTTTTGTGAGCGTTTTATTAAATGCCTTTTTAATGATTATTTTACTACTTTAAAACTTATTCTACACGTTTTTATTTATTTTTATTTAGCAACAATTCGCGATATTCTTTTGCTACTTCTTCTTTAATTTTATTCTATTAAAACACATTGTAGACGACGACAACAAAGACTTTGATGACGACGACGCATTCGTTCGGTTTGAAAGTAATTCGGCGACTAAATCTTAAAAATGATCCAGCTGAATTTTAGTTCCATTTGGATACTTTACACACACAACCAAGAGACTATCGCAAATAAAAAGTACTTGTTGCAGTCAGTGTATAACAGCCATGACTTGGTTGGCGGCCGTTGTGTGTTCGACAGTGTTGCCAACTTTTTACGAACAAAAAGCGCAACAAAAAATTAAAAAGGGTAAAAAACGCGACTTTAAAAACGTAAAAAGCACCAGACAATTTTTTTTATTTGTTTACTAAGTTAAAAGATTAACTCAAGTTGACCATAAAAAACTTTTATAATTGGATTTCGTGCTACACTCAGGGAAAAAAGTTTCATCATAACTATGAAACTGTATCATAAATCGTTTTTCATCAATTATTCATCATATTTATAAAGTTTTCTTAGATATGATGAAGAGTTTCAAAAAAATATATTACAAATGTTTCAAAACTTTCTAAAAATCGTAAAGTCGTTGTTGATAATAACAAAAATTGTGAATTGGGTACATTTATCCCATTTTAAGATTTTTGTAACTGAGGCTGATATAATGCGTTATGTTGCTTAGCATCTTGACATCGATAAAGCACATTTATTATGTCATAAATTGGTAAAAAAAATATGCTCATTTGGTTGGTTTTAAATTCATAAATCTCAAACTTGGTATTTCTCCTAGACTTTATAAATAAATAAATCTTCATCATAACATAAACAATGTGATTTTTTTTTTTTGTTTTCTATCAATTGGAATTCTGAATTTCCATTTAAAATTTAGAAATTATCAATTGAAATAAACATTTTTCATTTGAATTTGGAAAAATGGAATTTGTAATTCAGATTTTCTGTTTAAATTAAGACACTATCATAACATCAATTGAAAGTTACACTCAAGGAAAGCAGTTTCATTATATCTTTGAATCTGTATCACAAATCGTTCGTCTTTAATTATTTAACATATTTATGAAGTTTTATAAGATATGATGAAGAGTTTCATAGAAATGTATGACAAATGTTTCATAAATCTTCATCATTTCATAAAAAAGTTTCACAAACATTGTGAAAATATTTTTTTGGTTTTCTATCAATTAAAATTCTGAATTTCCATTTAAAATTTAGAAATCATCAACTGAAATTAAGATTTTTCATTTTAATTTGGTAAAATGTAATTTGTAAATCAGATTTTCTGTTTAAAATTAAGAAACTATCATCACTTGAAAGTCAAAAATTCTAATCAGTTGATGTGTTTTAATTTTGCATGGAATTTCGTGAATATTAATTTAATTATTTCAGTGGAAATCAATAGAAATTCTTAACTTCAATTAATGTTAATAAATTCAAAGAAAAATTCTTAACTTAAATTTGCTTTTTATGAATTTTACATAAAATGAACATCAATTGAAATTTTCTGAATTTCAATTTTAAATATTAATTAATGAATTATAGTTGCAAAAATATTTGGTTTTAAAAACAATTATTAAAAATTAATTTTTGCCATGGCTGTATGTAGCCATTATTGTGTTTTTACACCACCAAATAAAAATTTAATTTCATAAAAATGAATGAATTTGCTTCATCATATTTATAAAACGTCTTATAACAATTACAAAACATTTCATGAAAACTATGAAACTTCATAAATATGAAGAAGCTTGTCATCAAATCGCACTTTTATACAACAGCTTCATCATATTTTTGAAGTGTTACATTGGACGAAAATCAATGAAGTTTTTCATAATATTTATGACGTTTTTCATAAATATGATGAAGCTTTTTCTTTGAGTGTAAAACAAAGTAACTCCATTTGTGCACCGACAATTTCAGTGTTTAGTCCAGGGGTTTATTATGTAATTGGATTTCGATTTCGTTCGAATTCGAAAATTTTAAAACTCTTGTAAGCTGATATCCGTACTTACACTGAATGAATTATCCTTCATGATATTAATGAAACAATTTGATAGCATTTTTTTCGTAGATTTAATGAAGAATTTCATTATACACAAGACATTTTATTAATATTTGGAAATGTTTCTTAAACTTTTTTTCATAAAATTTCATAGTTTCATAAAAATAATTCATTTGATTGCATAAATTATCTCTTCATTAATATATTGTGCAAATTTGCTTTCGAGCAATGCAATTATTTCAAAGACTTATTTTTTTCATAAAATTTCATAATTTCATTAATTTTCATACATTTTAAACTATAGTTTTAAGATTTAATTCTCAAGTGTTTTCAATATTTTATAAAGTGATTTATTATTTTAAAGTAGCATGGCCTTAATTTTGAACTTCTATGAAATTGGCTTAGTTCCACCGCAATTTTCAAGGCATTAATGAAAATTTTTATTATTTCAAGAAACTTCCTAATATTAAAAAAAATTATGTCATTGTCGGAATGATTCATTAATTCTACAAACATTTTATAAACATTGACTTTAATGAAACCGGTTTCATAGATTAAATAAAAAGTTTCAATGGACGAGTTCCAGTGAATATTTTCATTAAAGCTATGAAGAAATTCAATGCTGAAGTGAAGATAATTAAATATTTTTTTACTTTTCGCATTTACTAGATCATTGTAACTATACACGTTTTCAACATTTTTACAAATTAAAGTTTTTTTTTTTTTTTTTTTTTTTATTAATAATCATATAATTACAAACCGAGCACTAGCTACTATGGCTTTCGGAGCGTTGTAGCGAAAACAGTCCAGTGCCAGTCCAGTGGGAATGGAACCCACGACGCCCGCACTGATAAGCCAGCACGCTACCAACTAGCCTACCGGGGCGCACAAGTATTTTTTATTACTTTATTTAAATGACAATATTCTGTTCGAATCGAATTAGACAATAATCCTTCAGTATTTTGTTGGATCTTTTGCGAAAATATCTTTCAAAGTTCATAAAAAAAATGTTTTTCGTCTCAATTTTACAGACAAGTTCATTTAAAATGTAGCGAAAACTGGATATTTGATTGTAGTTACTTTGAGCAGGCGCAGATCCAGGAGGAGGGAAAATGGGACATTTCCCCCACAAAATTAAAATTTTCAATACAAAAATATGAAATGAGTTAGAAAAGTTAATTAAAAATACTCTAATTTCCCTCCCCAAAACCTTTTTCTGGATCCGAGCCTGTCTTAAGACTCTAATAAAATTGGACAGCGTCTACTGCAGTTTAGCATAAAACGGGTTTATAAATGGATTTCGTGCTAAAATAAAGTAACCTCATTTTTTTACCGACAATTTCGGTGTTTGGTCCAGTATTTAGTATTTAACATGCTAGACCATTTAATATGTAGCAAAGAAATGACATTTGATTGTAATTTTCTTAAGAATTGGAGTTTTCGATTGTTTGTACTTCAGTTTTAGAGTTCTTTGAACAAAATACTGGTCTCTTAAACGAAATTTGTTAAAAAGCACCAAGAACACTAACGATAAATTACAAAAACACCAACTTATTATTTTTTTTAATGTTTTGGCAACATGAGTAAAATTTTGTCATTTTGTGACATTGAAAAGCTCCATAACACATTGAAAAGCTCCAAGAACACTAACGAAAAATTACAAAAACACCAACTTATTATTTTTTTTAATGTTTTGGCAACATGAGTAAAATTTTGTCATTTTGTGACATTGAAAAGCTCCATAAAATGCCAAAATTACCAAATTAGCATCACTGGTGTTCGAAATTCGTTGTCGACGACAACGAATGTTGCTGGTATAAGTTTTCTTTGCCTTCATGTTGTTGTTAGTTGTTGCGAAGAGTGTCTTCCATAGTCTTCGTTTTATCCGTTTATTGTTTTATTTTCTTTTTTTTTTTGTTAAGAATAAAATTTCATAATTTCATTAATTTTCATACATTTTAAACTATAGTTTTAAGATTTAATTCTCAAGTGTTTTCAATATTTTATAAAGTGATTTATTATTTTAAAGTAGCATGGCCTTAATTTTGAACTTCTATGAAATTGGCTTAGTTCCACCGCAATTTTCAAGGCATTAATGAAAATTTTTATTATTTCAAGAAACTTCCTAATATTAAAAAAAATTATGTCATTGTCGGAATGATTCATTAATTCTACAAACATTTTATAAACATTGACTTTAATGAAACCGGTTTCATAGATTAAATAAAAAGTTTCAATGGACGAGTTCCAGTGAATATTTTCATTAAAGCTATGAAGAAATTCAATGCTGAAGTGAAGATAATTAAATATTTTTTTACTTTTCGCATTTACTAGATCATTGTAACTATACACGTTTTCAACATTTTTACAAATTAAAGTTTTTTTTTTTTTTTTTTTTTTTATTAATAATCATATAATTACAAACCGAGCACTAGCTACTATGGCTTTCGGAGCGTTGTAGCGAAAACAGTCCAGTGCCAGTCCAGTGGGAATGGAACCCACGACGCCCGCACTGATAAGCCAGCACGCTACCAACTAGCCTACCGGGGCGCACAAGTATTTTTTATTACTTTATTTAAATGACAATATTCTGTTCGAATCGAATTAGACAATAATCCTTCAGTATTTTGTTGGATCTTTTGCGAAAATATCTTTCAAAGTTCATAAAAAAAATGTTTTTCGTCTCAATTTTACAGACAAGTTCATTTAAAATGTAGCGAAAACTGGATATTTGATTGTAGTTACTTTGAGCAGGCGCAGATCCAGGAGGAGGGAAAATGGGACATTTCCCCCACAAAATTAAAATTTTCAATACAAAAATATGAAATGAGTTAGAAAAGTTAATTAAAAATACTCTAATTTCCCTCCCCAAAACCTTTTTCTGGATCCGAGCCTGTCTTAAGACTCTAATAAAATTGGACAGCGTCTACTGCAGTTTAGCATAAAACGGGTTTATAAATGGATTTCGTGCTAAAATAAAGTAACCTCATTTTTTTACCGACAATTTCGGTGTTTGGTCCAGTATTTAGTATTTAACATGCTAGACCATTTAATATGTAGCAAAGAAATGACATTTGATTGTAATTTTCTTAAGAATTGGAGTTTTCGATTGTTTGTACTTCAGTTTTAGAGTTCTTTGAACAAAATACTGGTCTCTTAAACGAAATTTGTTAAAAAGCACCAAGAACACTAACGATAAATTACAAAAACACCAACTTATTATTTTTTTTAATGTTTTGGCAACATGAGTAAAATTTTGTCATTTTGTGACATTGAAAAGCTCCATAACACATTGAAAAGCTCCAAGAACACTAACGAAAAATTACAAAAACACCAACTTATTATTTTTTTTAATGTTTTGGCAACATGAGTAAAATTTTGTCATTTTGTGACATTGAAAAGCTCCATAAAATGCCAAAATTACCAAATTAGCATCACTGGTGTTCGAAATTCGTTGTCGACGACAACGAATGTTGCTGGTATAAGTTTTCTTTGCCTTCATGTTGTTGTTAGTTGTTGCGAAGAGTGTCTTCCATAGTCTTCGTTTTATCCGTTTATTGTTTTATTTTCTTTTTTTTTTTGTTAAGATTTGTTTTTATTTCGATTTTATTCTCTTTTGTTGACTGTTTTTATTCATATGCCATAAAATTATTTGTGGTTGTGTGTGTTGGATGGGACTTTTCTTCAAGTTGTCGTTTTTAATGTTGTTGATAGTTTTCTTTACATGATTCATGTTGCCCGTTTATCTGTGATGACTACTGCGGTGATAATGATGATCACTTTTTTTTTTAAAACATTACATTGTTAATGTTGCGATTTTGTTGTTGTTGTTGTTTTGTATTATAAATTGCGTATGTGAAAATATCAGCCCATACGGTTGTTTTCTGTTTGTTTTGTGTAATGTTTGAAAAAATCGCTTCTTCATGTGTTGTACTCGTAATAGTTGTAAGCCGGTTTGTTTGGATGTTGTTTGCTAGGAACGTGTATGAAATATTTTGCGTTTCATTTCATGAATGTGTACTATTCACCTTTTTTTTATAAAATATGTTTCTGTTTTTTTTATGCTATTTTTGTAAATATTTTTTTCATTTGTAATTCACAATTAAATTGTTTTAATAAAGGATGATTGTTGTATTGCAAGGAATTAATTATTTTTTTTTTGAAAGCAGTGGCGTTCTTAGAAAAAAAAAATAAAACGATTTTGAAAGAACCAGTGCTTTGTTTAGCTTTAGCAGTCTGAACAAAACGTCATTGGGGCGATTTTTCATATTTATTTTCCTTTTTGTAGGAATATCCAAAATTTGAGTCTTGCAACCCACATACCAAATTTTAAGGACTTTGTTTTAGAGGCTTTGATGGATCGTCAACGGGAAGATTTTCCACTTTTTACCACGTTCCCAGAAAAAAAGAGTCATAGCAGTGTGTAATATCATATTCGAAGAAACACTTATAAAAAGATCAGCTTACTAGCCAAAGGTTTTGGGGCAGATCGCTAGGGGGTACACTTTACCCGTAGGAATTTCCAAAATTCCGCCTAAGTAAAGTTCTACGCTGGCGTAGGAACCCACAAACTGAATTTGAAGTTCCTCGCTTAGTGGTTTAGCCAGGGTCCCAAGGGAGTGACTTTTTCGCTTCGCAGTAGGAGTTTCAAAAAGTCCCACCTAGGCGGATGTCTAAGCGAGATTACGTACCAACATACAAAATTTCAAGTTCCCCGCTTTAGTGGCTTGACGCCAAGGGAGTGATTTTTTACCTTCAAGATCCTCTCCATAGAAACTTTCGTTAAAGAATATATCTACGCAGTATTAGGAACCCATATACCAAATTCGAAGCTTATCACTTTATCGCCAGGTTGCTAAGGGGGAGACATTTTTATTCTTTGTGCCCTCTTTTTAGGAATTTCCTGCAGCCTACGCGTGATTGGGAACCCATATACCAAATTTTAAATTCCTCGTTTTACAGGTTTGGCCTGGCCGCCAATGAGTAGACCTTTGCCCCTATTTGGTCCAAGCTCCAGGGAAAAATTCCAAATTTCCTGGACAAATTTCAGCTTTATATCCAAAAGGGGTTTGTCAAGGCGCCTAGTACGAGGGTTTTTCCATTTTTGCTCTTCCCGTAAGAATTTCCAAATATCCAGTTTTAACTTCAGCGTGACAGCCAGGCCCATTTTACCCTTTCCCTTAGGAATTTCCAAATATGCCGTATAAGGGAATGCCAACGATGTATTAGGAATCCACACACCAATATTTAAATTCCTCGCTTTAGCGGTAAACCAGGCCATCCAAGGGGAGACTTTTTCACCTTTTACACCTATTTTTAGCTCGTTCATGGCCAGAAACTGTACCACATTAGTGAGTTTGGTTATATTCGAAGAAACATATGTTTAAATTTTCATATTTCTAGTCATAGGGGTTTGTGCAGGCCGCCAAGGCAGCATTTCCCCCCTATTTTGCCTTGTTCCTGACCAGAAATTCAAAAAGGATTATATCAGTGAGTTATCCGAAGGATATTTCTAGTCAAAATTGTTTGGGCAAGCAGCTAAGAGGAGACGTTTCCCCCTTTTAATCCATATTTTACAATGAATCTGGGCAATAATCCAAAAAGCACCATGTCAGTGAGTTAAGTCTTATTCGAAAGAACACATATTTAAAATTTCAGTTTCAAGTTTTTGGCTAGAAACCATAAGGGTTTGGGCAGAAAGCCAAGGGGCAGATTTTCCCCCTTTTACCCTTTCCCGTAGGAATTTCCAAAAATTCCGTCTTACCGGATGAGGTGGGGGAACCTATCTCCAGGGGTTTGGGCTGGGCGATGTTGAGTGAGTGAGTAACGTTATTCTTTATATATATTAATATATGCCCTCTCTCATAGTAAAATTATAAAGTACTCTCTATAATTTTTCATAAATAAAACAAAAATGTGAAGAATTAAATATTCATAATGATCCATAAAATGGACCCTGAATATATTTTCTTATTGTTTTATTTTTTTCAAGTTGTATTTATTATTTTTTAACTTTAACCAGACGCGGATCCCGGAGAAGGTTTTGGGGAGGGAAGTTAGAGTGTTTTTACAAGCTTTTACATTATTTCTTATATTTCTGTATTGAAAAAATTTATTTTGGGGGAGATTAGATTAGATCAGAAGGCACTATGCACCGCGACCAATGTAGGTCTTTTGTTACCTACAGATTCAAGCTACCTATAAAGCCAATTATCCTATTAGGCAAAATCTTCGCGATGTCGGAAGGCGAAATGAAGCGATCACCTAGAAACCTGAGTCTCCTATCACAAAGCCTGGGACATTCGCAGAGAACATGCTCCGAGGTCTCAGACACCATCTCGCAAAACCTACACAAATCCGTGTCCGATTGACCCTTCTTGTGCAGATGGTATCTGAGATTACAGTGTCCAGTTAAGTACGACGCCAGGGTCCTCAAACCCCCCCTTTCAAGCGACAAGAGTCGCCTCGACCCCCTACTGGAAAAAGAGATCAATCTTTTAGCCTGGCGCTGACCAGGAGAGTTTTCCCAGTAACCAGAGAATTCAGACTCTCTCCATGCCCTGAGCCTTTCCCTAACATACCCCGAAGGTATTCCACAGAATGGTTCAGGACCAATAAAGGGCTTTCGGGCCCCGTGGTTGGCAAGACAATCTGCCCTCTCGTTGCCCTCATGCCCCTCATGACCAGGAATCCACCCCAAGGTTAGAGAGTTGCCTCTACCGAGCCTATTGAGAGTCTGAATGCATTCCATGACCAACCCGGACGACACCTTATAGGCCATTAAGGCCCTCAGTGCAGCCTGACTGTCAGAAAGAATGTAGATGCGAGATCTGCGAGTTCCCCTTCGCAGGCATTCCAATGCACAGACACAAATGGCCCAAATCTCCGCCTGAAAAATGGACGGATATTTACCCATAGGTAAGGCACGCTGGAAGCCTGGTCCGAAGACGCCCGCACCCGTGTTCCCATTCGACTGCTTAGAGCCATCAGTGAACCACACCTGAGAACCATCTTCCGGTTCCCAGGATTGATTGGTCCACATGTCTCTGTCAAACAATAACACATCAAAATATCTATCAAAGATCCACTCCGGTGACACTTTGTCCGCAACCTTAGAAATTGGGTCATCTATTAGGATTCGCGCGATCCTCATGTGACCCCTTAGGTCGCCTCCCCTCATGCCACCGAATTCACTAAGTCTAGAGGAACCCATACTGGCAATTTCCATTACAGAAATATGCAATGGCGGGATCCCCAGCATAACCCCCAAGGCATCCGTCGGGCAAGTTCCGCCGGCCCCTGTAATGCCAACACACGCAAGACGGTAGATTCTCTTAAGAGCATCCCTTGCCTTACTCTGTTCAACTTTTGGCCACCATGCAAGGGCAGCATAGGTGATCATCGGTTTAACAATCGTATTGAACGACCAGTAGACCATTTGTGGCCTTAGGCCCCATGTTCTCCCGAAAAGCCTCTGGCAGGCATAATATGCCCTGGTGGCCTTCTTGGAGACGTGGTCAAGATGCTCGTTCCAGGTGAGGGAGCTATCAAGAGTCACTCCAAGATACTTAACACTGCTAGAGAAGCCAACCGTTACGCCCTCAACGACCGGCATAGGCAGGTTAAGTTTTCTCCTTCTCGTGAATGGTACCAGGATTGTCTTCGACGGATTGACAAACAACCCCTTTTCCCGGCACCACGAAAGAGTGAAGTTCAGAGCCTGTTGCATACGCTCGGAGATGGTCCTGTCATCCCAGCCCACAACGGAAATGACAAGATCATCGGCGTATCCATAGGTCCTGAAACCCAAGTCGTTCAGACCCTCGAGTAATTCATTAATGACCAGTGTCCATAGTAAAGGCGACAAAACGCCACCCTGAGGACACCCTCTGGTCGCATTCACGGTCCTACAAGTAGTCCCTATTCCGAACGTGATTATCCTAGAGCGGAGCATCTCCAATGTCCAATTAATTATGATTGGAGGAATGCTCTTCCTAGCCATGGATACCCTAATCGCATCGTAGGGCGTGTTGTCACGTGTTTTGGGGGAGGAACTGTTCCATTTTTCCTCCGCCAGTTTTAACTGTTCATGGCTATTTTCGAAAATTTTTTAACATGTTTCGCAACAAAAAAAAACATTGTTTGTTTGCCGCAATTAAAAAAGTTGTACCTCGTAAGCAGTTTTAAACGATTTAATAAACAAAATTAAAATAAATTTTAATTAAAATTCAAATTTTTGCCGATCTTACTTCATTTTCTAACATTTTTATATGCATTTAGAGAGTTTTTGAATTTAAGTCCACTCAAGACAAACATTCAGCATTCATGTATATGAAATGTTTCATCAATGTTCTACCAATGTAACGTTTCATAGTGTTTACGAAACATTTCATAAAAAGTAATATCCATTTCATCATATGTATGAAATGTTTTAGTATATATATGAAGGATATTTTGTATTAGCACAGATTTCATTATTTTTGTATACAAAAAATTCAGATAAATAATTGATGACAAACTATTTATGAAACAATTTTATTAATATGATGAATCTTTTTTCCCTGAGTGAATATTTTAAATATTTCCAATAAATGGCAACACAAAGGTACTACATAGACAATATGGGTATCAAAATTTTGTTTTCCGAGAACTTCAACACTGACATAAAAAAGTAACTCTTTTCAAACCCACTTTTTAACGCTTAAACATGAAATTGGGACGCAAAGAAATATGTGTCCCTGTTTTTTCTCCTCCATCACATATTCGAATTTTATGAAGATCGGAGAAAACCCATAGAGAGAGACTCTCCTTGTAAGTCTTCACCGCAAAACTATGTATAAAGTTTGCGGATTGATGATTCATAGCTGGCAAAAAGCTATCGAAGGCTAGCGAGGTAAAAAGAGGAAGATTATGGCAGCTATATGGGGATATTGAAGACATCTGGGGAACATAGAAAACATCTATGAGGTATCGAATTTGCGGATCTTAAAAACATCTGGGGGACATAGAAAACATCTCTGAGGTATCGAGGTTTCACAAAAGTCTCGCTACTTCTTCGTGTACTCGTTGATATCTTAAGGGTCTGATTGTTGTGTGGAGAACGTTCAGTTTGCAATCACTGCTATTTCCTGACATTTGCCTTACCGGAAACTTTGCGATGAAGGGACAGGGGCGCAATACATTAAGACACTAGAAAAATGATTGATTCCAATCTACGGAAAATAATCCATTGGATAAAACAACATTTCTTAGGTATTTCCAAAGGGTATAGAGAATGGCTTCTATGGGTATCACTGGATTATTACGTACTACTCCTTCAGATACATTGGCTATTATATTGCATTATATTTTCTTGGAGCTGATGGACTTGCAGCACTATGAATTAACATACAGGTTTCTGTGGATTCTGAAAGTGATGTCATTCCCCTGGCAACTTTTAAGTTGAACAACCGGGTTTACTCCGACAGGGCGACTAATACTAGGTGTCTAATGTGTTTCTTTTTATTAATGGGGCGTATGATTAATATTGTTTTATAATTCAATATTACTAATACGTTTTACAAAATATATTAAATAGTTACTGCAAAAACCCGACACTGTTTACTAATTTCATACATTTCCAAAGAAACAAACTATCCTCTAACTAAAGCCCACTAAAACTTTAAACCAGTTAACTAACCTTAACTGACTACAGTATCCGGCGATTAGCAATTGTAGACCAATGACAACAACAATATACAAGGGATAAAACTATTTTACTTACAACAACATTATGGCTACAACAATGCGTAGTTGTTGTATGCGAACGAATACCGAAAATGAAGAAAAAACTAAACTTATTAAAAACTTTACATCGCATATTTTTAACCAACTGCAAATAAAACAATGTTGCTGCAAACAAAAAAGAACTTCTCAGCACCATAAAAGAAAAGACGTGGACATTTTTATCAACGACAATGAAATCAAAAAAATTATAAAGTAAGATAAGCTACGGCGGCAGCAACATAAAAATAAGTGACATAAACCAAAATGTTAAATTGTAAGTTAGTAAAAGACAAAAGAAGAGGGGAAAACTTTTTTTTTTTGTCATATCTTCTGGTTATGGAAGACTAAACAAAAGTTACTTTTGTAGTCAACATCAGTTAAAACATGACAAAATAATATTAAAAAAATAAACTATGCGAAATAACAACAGGTCAGGTAAAATATGTAAAAAGGAATATATTTTTCTTAATGATAAATTGTATTAAATTAGGAAATAACCAAGAATATTAAAAAAGGTCAAGATCGACTTATAAATGCACTACACTCAATGCTATACAATTAGATGTACATTGAGTACTGGTTAAAGAACAACTTCCATGGTTTTCGAAGCTGTTTTACTTAAATTTAAATTGTGCCAAAAGCTACGAAGACAGTAAAATCAAACTAAAACACGCAGAAAAAACTTAAATCAAGTTGCAATTACCATATTTGTTAGTTCAATGAAAAGTTTAATTAAATTCGTCCTATTAAGGAAATTCTAGTATCAATTAAAATAATTTGTAACTATTTAATTGATTTAGTTTCATTTAAAATCGAAATCGTTGCCGTACAAATTTAAATGAATATAATTTAATTGTTTTTAAATTCAAACAAATTTTTTTTAAAATACTATTGAATCTTTCATAAAAATTGGAAAAAATCGCCAAAAATAAAAAATAAATGGAGAAAATCGCCAAAAATTTTATGAAGAGTTTTCAACCTCGGTATATTTACAAAAAATAAAGCAAATGAAACATATTAGATATATTGATAATAGTATTTCGATCTGGCTAAAGATCTCACCAGAAGCCAAAGTCTTATAAAAAACAATAAAATTAAAAAAAAATTTACAAAATTTAAAAAATTAAAGCAAATGTCAAAATCGAAAAAATTTACAAAAAAAAAAAAATTTTGTTAATTAAAAACATTGCTTAAACACCGAGAAATAAAGTACCAACCGAATTGAAAAGTGTATTTTAATTGTAACAACTTATAAATTTAGTTAGTACAACGATATTTACATTAGATTTCTGAATATTTTGGGTGTTGTAACTAAAATTTTGTGGAATTAACCGAATTTTGTTGCGAAAACTAATGTTAAGTTGTGCCAACCAATTCGTAATAATCGACTTTGAGTCGTAGTAACCTAATTTTTTGTTGGCAAATATCTAAATTTTTCTCTGTGTATACATTTGGGAAAATTGCCAAAATTTGAAAAAAAAAAAAAAATAGAATGTTTGTATTTGTTTGTTAGTGTTTGTCACTTCTGACCACTGTTGCCAGGTTTGACGATTTATCGTCATTTTGACGATTTTTAGTACCTAAATTACTAAATGACGATTGGATGATTTTTGCTTCCAAAATGACGATTTTTTGACAAACGTTTAATATGTCAGCAAAACATGTATATTTGCTAGCTTAAAAATTCACCGGATCTATTTTTGGATTTTTGTTATTTCGTTAAAATTAAAAACTATTTTTTATTGAAAGTTTAGCAAAAAAGTTATTTTATGGATTCATGTTAGGTTTATTTTAATTTATTTTCCGCACTTAATAAAGGTGATGTAGGTAAAAACAAATGAAATTTCACTTGAAAAAGAACGACTTACATTTTAGTAAATTCAACTAACATAGTCATTTGTTTTTTACTAATCAAAAAATTAACTATAAATGTATTATTAATGACTGGTTCAGGCAGCGCAGTATTTCTTTTTTTAAATAAAAAAAAAACTACTGTATAAAATGAATGTAAAATCATAATACTGTAATTTAATGTGGTTTGTTTTTTAAATGAACTACAATTGTAGTCAAAAATTAAATTTATTCTACAAATGACTGTTTTTTAAAGACGCCTTTTTGAACGCTTTAAAGCTACGATTCCAATGGTGGCATGTGTCTTTACAGGGTCTATTTCAAAATTCTACGAATTAAATTTTGTTACATCAAAAATAACGTTATAAATCGTCGTTTCGGTATTTTAGCGTTATTTTGACTTTAACTAGTTTAAGATATTTCAAAATCAAACAGGTTAAATAGAAAACTAAACCCGTTTACATAAGAAGAAACATGTCTTTAATAGAATCGCTTTTTTAAAATTTCTACTCCGCTATTAGTGTTACTGTGATAGCCAATCGTTATTATGAAAAGTTATTGAATGCGAACCCAGCTTTTTTTAATATTTGTATTTTTATAAAGTTTAATTAGTGTAAGATTGAGATAAAAAAAAAATATTTTTTATAATAAAAAAAAACATCCAAGTTTTTGCGAAACAAACATCGAGTTCGAATATTCTGATTTATAAATCCAAAAATAAATCCGGTGCTTAAAAAGCCTATTAATAATATAAATAAAGTGTTCCAAAGTGAAACTTCAGATATTCACAATTTATATTTGAAAATGGAAAAGCATGCAGTAATAAACAATATTTAAATAATAATAAATAATAATATAAATAATAAATAATTTTTAGCAATATTAAAAACCAACCCAAAATGAAAAATATGAAATAATCAAAAATTTCACAATTTATTGTATTAAACTATATCATCACATGTAATGCAATTTGAAACTTTTATTCGTTAATGGAAGTCCAAATTTAATAATTAAAGAAAATAACATTGTTAAAAAATTTTTAAACTATGTAAAAGATTTTAAGATTTAAAAATTGTGCTACTGAAGTGGTGTTTACAGAGTTATGTAGAAGGAATTAACAGTTAAAGTGGTAAAGTGCTTTCGTTATAAAACATCATGATTGCTCACATCATAATGATTTTCGAAGTTTAAGTTACAGAAAAGTGTAAAAAATCGTATTATATTACACCGATAGTACATGAGCACTTGATTATTCTTTTTTATTAAAACTTTATCCCACTTGTAAGAAATATTTTTTGTTTTGACGATTTTTAAAAATATAATGACGATTTTGACGATTTTTATTGAAAATTTTGACGATTTTGTGCTCAACATACCTGGCAACACTGCTTCTGACTATAATAAACAATTACAGAAAAGCTAATAGGAAAGAAAACTGCACTTTAGCTTCATTACATCCGAGGCCATACTTGGGTGTGATCGCTAAACGGTCATGACTTGGTATTGTTACGTTTGTAATGTTAGAAGAAGCGCTGGTTTGATTCGTATGCCATTTTCCTCTATCTCGTTTAGTTTCCGAAATATTTTATGATTATTTAAAAAAAAATTATGAGAAAATACAAATGAGACAGATAGCGGAGACTAAAAAAATATTTTTTTTTTTTTTTAAATTGTGGTTTAAATCAACTGGCAAATTTGTAAATTTGAGAATCACGAATTACTATTTATTAGCTTGAAAAATTAGTTCAAATACGGATGAAATTTGTTCTTGTGGTGAAAAAAGAGAACTAATAACTTTAGCTAAATAACTGAGCGCAAGCAACAGAAAAAGTTAGTTCAAATTAATTAGAGCCCGTTTAATTGACTTCGCTATTTAATTTTTAGTATAAGTATTAGACAAAATTCCTTCTGCAATGCTTTAAGCAAAAGTAAAGAGAATCTTAGAATTGTTTTCGTAGAAAAAGTATTCGCAATCAAAAACTTTTTTCTGTTAGACTAGTTTTCCTTATAATAAAATAATCCACGATTAAAATTACAAACTTAATGTCAAAACAAAAAAAAAAAAAATAGGTAAAATGAACAATCCAATTTTATTTTACAAACTTTTTTGTTATTTTGAAATTTTTTACTATTTTTATGCATGGATTATTATCAATGTAAACATTTTAATTATAATAGTTCTTGAAAATTTTCTTTTAACCCTAGTTAAAGTTATTGTCAATACTTTTTGAAATTCAAAATGGCGAATTTAAAATGGCGTAGAATTTTTTTTTTAGGTGAGCGGATTCACTTGAAATTCTTCACATATGGGCTCATGGAGTTGGTTAATAAGGATATGAATCTTAACTTTTAAAATTGTCAGTACTTTTTGAAATTCAGTATGGTTGTTCTAAGATGGTGTACAAATTTTTTCAAGTGACCGGACTTGAAATTCTAAATATACGGGGTTTTTGGAGTTAATCTAAATTCTAAAGTTTAATTTGTAACATTTAAATAGGCGATTCGATAAAATTAAGAAAAAACAGTTGTTGATCCAAACCCGCAAGTTAAAATTTTTAAAAGAGTCATTAAAACAACACCTTTCAATTGATACCAACCGCATATTTATGATATCTTTACAATACACACAAAACAGAAATATCTTAATTTTGGGGTCTTATTAGACCGTACTTTTTAAAGTGAGATGGTGGCATGACAAAAGACCTTCATTAGACAATTAATTAAACAAAGTTAAGATCATTCAGTTTTTTAATTTCTTTTTTTATTAGAATTTTTTGAAATAAATTCCATTAGCTTTTAATACAAAAATGTTGTGCTTCCATTTGTGTTCATTGCTTAAAGATTTTACAGTTTTTGAATCTAAGATGTTTGTTTTATAAACCCACAATTTAAACATTTTCTTGTTACCGTTGCAATTAAATAATTAAAACATATTTTCACAGTTAATTTATTTTAAATTATATTAATTAAAGTAATTGAAATAACTTTAATTTGAACAACTTTCTTTTCATTTCTGGTATGTTTATTTATTTATTTTTTTTTTTTTTTTTTTGAAATTATAACAATTATTTTCTACTAACTATTAAGTCTTAACAAGATCTTAGGCACCTACAAAATTTACTACCATTAAAAATAAAAACAAATATAAACAGAAAGACAGACAGACGGACGGAAAAGACAGCCAAAGTAACTAGAGGCAGACCCATTAACCCACAATTCCACATAAAACAAAATGTTCAAACATTAACTAAGACTCTTTTGTTTAAAATTTTTCTGTTGGCAATTTTTTTTTTTGTTTGTTCTTTCTTGCAACTAAAAATAATACTTCAAAAAACTATAAGAAATTATAAAATGCAGTGGAAAAACATTAGTGTTCAGTGAGGCATATTCTTGAAACACGCATAATAAGTACGTAGTGTGTGAGTGTACCTACATATAGATATTTGTTGATATAAGTTTTGTCGGCCTACTCCTACAGACAGTCACTTATTACACCAACCGACAAAATTAAAATTATAGTTACAAGGTACATAAGATTTTTATTTTATTAAATTATTTGGTATTATCAGCAAGTCTTTGTGATTAACAATTAGTAAAAATCTGTTGAAAAATAAAATAAAAATTTGTATAAAATGCAGCCACAACGCTACACTCAGGCAAAAAAGTTAGTAGAAAAATCTGTAAAAGGCTTTCAATTCCACTTAACTATTTTTGTACTAATTTTTAGTACAATATATGTTTTTAGTAACAATTTTTGCTATTCTCATTTTACAAATTACGGAATTTTTTACTAATTTTTGTTGCTGATTTCAGCAAAAAATTTTACTCACTTTTCAAAACCGAGTGCTAAAAGTAGCAAAACATTTTGCTAATTTAAAAAAATTTATATTTAAAAAAATATTTATTCGGAAGAATTTAAACCTATACGTACAAAACAAATTGGCCAAACATACTACTAAAGGAGCATATAGACGACATGTATTTGTCATCTGACATGTCGTGTGTGACCTTTTTAACTTTGCTTCTGTAAAAGTCAGACGCAAAGTCATCTGACAAAATTTCAATTAGAGCGTGCTCTATTTTCTTCTGACAAACCATCTGACATCAGCTGTTTTAAATATGAAACAAAAAGTTGTCATAAATCCATGCCGTGAGAAAACAAACAGCGGCGGTCCCCTATTGACGGAATCATTAGCCGGCTAAAGTTAACATTTTACAATACCAATAAATGTATATACATTTTCCCATTTAATAAAATTATGTACATATATATGTTTATAAAAAGTTTCATAATTATATCCCAAATTGGTATGTCCGCATTTAAAGAAAAATTATTTAAGATGGCTGAACTATTTTGCGGCGCAAAAAAAATTTTTGCTGCGGCAGCATGCCATGTTGAAACCCAGATCGACTTTGGTGTGTGCTAAAACTATAGCAAATTTTGCTTGATTCTGATTCCTCTTTTCTTTTTTTTTTAATTTCGATTTCATTGCAGTTATAATTTAAATTACACTGCACACTGCAATTGCATTATCCTTTGATTCCATTTGACTATCACTTTTAAAAAAAAATTATTTTAATAAAATTTTCGCACTGATCAGCTGTTGAAGAAAAAAAACAGAGACTGTGTCAGAAGCAAAAAACATGTACGTTTGTGACCAAATATTATAAACCTTATGTAAAACAGCAATTTTGACAGACATGCACAATTACATGTAGGGTTGCCATTCGTACTGTTTTAAACAGTACATGTACTGTTTTTTGAAAAATGTACTGTTTTATTCACAACACCTAAAACAGTACGCAAAAGTACTGTTTTTTTGGATTTGTACTGTTTTTGTACTGTTTTTTTGTATATTTTACATATTTTTATATAAACAAGTTTTTTTGCGTGTACAAAGAATATATATTTTTTAACCATGTTTTTTTTTTGTGTGTACAATAGGTTTTCATATAAATTTTTTTAATCTCCCTGTATTAATTCCACTTCGTTTCTTTGTACATATATAAGTTTGATTTGTTCACTTTTCAAGCAATGGATGTTTGTAAACACAATTTTTTTTCATGACACTGCCCAATGCAAAAAGTAATGGCGTCCAAACTAATAATTTTAGCCAATTTTACGAAATTTAGTCAATTTGATGAAATTTAGTAAATTTTACTTCTTTAGAGGATGTAAACTTGACGAAATTTTGTTGATTTGAATAAAATTTGTTAAATCTTAAAAAAAAAAATTGACAAAATTTCGTTAAAGATCTACAAAAATTTTTTTGTTGATTTTACCTACGCTATTTGGTTCGGTGTATTAACTTATTTTAAGTAAATATGTGATGTATTGAAGTAAAAGTTATGTTAACAATAAATACAAAAATGTACTGTTTCTTTTTTGAAAAGTACTGTTTTTTTTTCATCAATGTACTTTCTTTTCACTTTTCAAATATGGCAACCCTAATTACATGTGACTTGAAAATTTGACATGTCAGATGACAAATACATGTCGTCTATATGCTCCTTAAGATTGTATTTGCTTATCCAATCTACACACAAAAAAAAAAAACCCATTTCAATCACGAAAACCACCGATTTACTAACTGAAATTCCACCAATAATCCAATTTGCTAATTCAATTAGAAATTGATAGCTCTTTAATTGAATTATTTTTTAATTAAATTATCACTCATTGGATCAAAAAGTAATCAATATCGTATACCTTCCGATATTTCACAAATTACAAAAATTAAATTAGTGTGCGAGTGCATGTGGTGTGAGTGCATGTGGCATTAGAAATCAGTTTATCTATACCACGGTCAGTGATTGCACAGAAAATTTCATATAGACGCAATCGAACAAATAAAAACATAACAAATATTACATTATTCAAAAAACAGGGTCACTGACGAAGGGTCAATACCAGAAACTGCGCAGTCTGATTCAGAAAAATTGAAAATTTACAATGTAGTTATGATTTTTAGAAAATACACTCATTCTTCTCTACCACGCCTTTCACAATTAAAATTAAATAAAATTACATATTAATTATAGTATTAATTGCAATTGTCTGAAAAAGACGTTCAAAATTCAAACTCAAATAAATTATTTACATTATCAATTTTATGATAATGTTTTAGAATAAATTAGATTAAGATTTAAACAACAAAAACTAAATTATTTAACTTAATGAAGAAGTAAACCTAATAAGAATTAATATCTAATCTAAATGAAATGCATTTAAAATGTTTATTACTAATACCACTAAACATAAACATTTATAAACAACAACTACATAAATATTACAAAAAAAAACAACAGCAATGTGTTGATGTTTGCTCTTGAGCGATAATATAATAAAATGTCAAGAAAGTTCCGAATTTGAGCAAATATTTAATTGATTCAATTAATTTTTAATTGACAGATTTTAAAATTTGCAAACCAACCGTTTTAATTAAAAAAAGTAGGGAAATATTTTTTTATGTGTACATTCAGGTAAAAAAGGTCCCTCATATTAATGAAAATGTTTCATAAAGCATTTGTCAGGAATTATTATTCATATTTGTGAAGTTTTTATAAATACGACAAGAAGTTTTACAAAAATTTAAAACAAATATTTTTTATATCTTCATCATATCATAAAAGTTGCCAAATACTTATTTGCAAAAATTAGTCTTGCCTTTTTTCAGACTCTTTTTAAAATATTCAAAAATATAAAAAATACTACATTTCTAAATTTTGATAAAAAAAAGTATAAGACTTTATTTCAGTGTTAACAATTGTATTTATTATTAAAATCTGATCGACTAAAACATGTCTTATCCAATTACATAAAATCTTGGAAGCATACACTCCTGAAACTTTTGCTGTAAATATTAGTTGTTTGAGTAGTAGTACATAGTACGAGGGTATACAGTACGAGGGCGGATCAATAGGTCCGTGACTTTTCGAACTTCTCTCGTAGTTATATGAAATGTAACACTGCTCCCATCAAGTACCACCTGTTAATAGACTACTGTCAAATTTTGAGCAAGTTATGTCATTTACTTTGCGTTTAACAGCTGTTCAAAACATACAACCTCGTGGATCTTTTTGAAATTGGAAAAAACGTGAATTTCGAGTGCTCATAAAACATTATTATAAAAAACCGCCTATCAAAAGCAAGGAAAAGCTTGATAAATACTATAGGGACTCTGCATCATCGATTTCAATGGTAAAAAAGTGGTATACTGACTTTCGTTGTGATCGCACAAGTACAAATGACACTGAACGTTCAGGACGGCCAATTGAGGTCAGTACACCCGAAAATGTCGAAAAAAATCCACGATATGGTGCTGGCCGATCGAAGACTAAAAGTGCGTGAGATTGTTGATGCCATAGGCATTTAATATGGCAGTGTGGCGGCGATTTCAAATGATCAGTTTAAGAAAGTTTAAGAAAGCTGTCTGCAAAATGGGTGCTGTGTTTGCTATCAATTGACCATAAACGTAATCGTGGCCAATAAGGTGATGGCAACTGTTTTTTTTGGGATGCACGCGGGATAATCCACATCGATTACCTTCAAAAGGGAAAAGCAATAAACGGCGAATAATATGCCAACTTATTGGACCGATTTAACGAGGATTAAAAAAAAAACGGACCTCGAAAAATCCTATTTTTTGGAAGGGATACAAAAATTGGAGAAACGTTGGACTAAGTGTATTAAGCTAAAAGAAGATTATGTTGAAAAAAATTTTTTTTTTTTGCAAAAAAAAAAGTCACGGACTTATTTAGTGCGGACCTCTTATATCTCTATACAACACGTTTCCTTAAATAAAATATATAAAAATTTTTTTCAAAATAGGAAACCAAACAATTCAATGTGGTGTGTTTACAAAAGCCGATTTATGTTTTTATTGATTTCAATTTATTGATTTCAATTTAGAATATAATTATAGCTCAAATATTAAATTATATTTTAAAAATCTTGTAAGGATCATACAAGTTTTCCTTTTTTAATAGAAAACTTTGAGATTAACTTATAAATGTCACTTTCAAACATAAATTGATTTTGATTTATTGTCTATAAATAGGGCAACCAGAATTAGAATTATACTGTATCATGCTTATCAGTCTAGCATCTAGAACTTTTTTTTTATAAATTTGCTAGATTTAGAATTAATTATGCAAAAATGTCAACCATGGTAATACAGTTCACAGACATGTGTTGCTAAATTTAGCAAACAATACCACAAGGCTCAAAATATATAAATTTCCCGTAATAAAAGAAAAATTTCTCAAAGCCATTACGGACGTGTTGTTTTTAGGGTACAATAAAAAATGTGTTCCCGTTTAAGAAACGTAAACGGATTGATCTAAGAACAACTAAAAGACAGAGCGTTTTATTTTCCTATTTTTTCAGATTTTATAGAATTTCTAATTGAGTGCAAAACAAAAGTTGCATTTTGTCGGCCAGTGTTATTTGAACATTCTTTCTTTTTCTTAACAAGTACTTCTGCCATTAATATATTTAGTACAATATTTTTATATAGTTTTTACTTATTTGACCAAATTTCCGCATTGTTGTGTTTGCCAAAATAAATTACGTAGAAAAAATTGTGGTCCATTAGAAGTCGAAATAAAAGCGTTAAAATAAAGTAATGAAAAATTAGTTTTAAGTTTTAGAAAGAAATGCATTGGCTTCATTTTTTTTTGTAATGTATTTTAGAAATTTTAAAAATGTCGGTACTTAAAAAATTAAACACTTTAACAAAATTATTTGATTTTTGACATACAAATTATTTTGATCTCCAATGTCTAAAATCGAAAAAAAAGCAATCGCATTAAAATCAAATTCATTAAAAATTACGTTATTAAAAAAAAAAAAACAATTTAAGGAATTAGAAGTTCTTTCTTCAGCCCTGTTTTTCAAGAGAAAGGCAGAGTGCGCATTACACCACTACACGTTCAGGATATAATAAAATTGTGCTGACGTGTGTAACATTAACCAAAATATCGGATAATACGTTTGCGGAATGAAATTGCAACAAATTTTGCAACACTTATTAAAAAGAAAGTAATTATCCCAAGTTTCATAAATTCTATAATCGCTTCATTTTCGGAATGATTCAATAGTTTTATGAAGATTAATTCATTAATTCTACTAACATTTCATAAACATTGACTTTGATGAAACCTGTTTCATAGATGAAACTTTTCTTATGAAAAGTTCCAGTGACCATCTTCATTAAAGCTATTAAGAAAATCATTAATGAAGTGAAGATAATTATCTCAGTGTAGACTCATCCATATTGATTAATTAAAAAAATGGAAATTTCAAATCTCTCAGTAGCTGAGAAAAATGTTAAATTAGATATCTGCTAGCAGCCGAAAGATGATGATTAACAAGTAGGCTGAGATTTGTATTTTATACCCAGAAGTCGATGCTTACTACTTAATAGTGTTCGACCGAACAGTTCGGCCAGAAAATGCATTTGGTCTGTATTCGGTATTTTAAGGCATTATAGACAAATTTGGCGGATGGAAAAATGTTTATTGGGCTGATTAGATGATATTTTAAGTGTCAAATTTGAATAAAAGTCTGTAGTTAAGCAATGACTTCACTGTTCGGCCTCAGAAAGTTCGGCCAAATTAAAAATAGTTCGGCGGCCGAACTTTTAACTTTATAGCTAAACTTCGGCTTTTCTCTTAAATTTTATACACAAAATCGAATTAAATCGGCTCAACAAACATGTTTCCAATACCAAAATTTGTCATCATTGCCTCTAGATATCAAAAAAACCGACAAAATATAGTTTTTTGGCCGAACTGTTCGGTCGGACACTACGACTTAATAGCGATTTCAAAATATACCAGGGACCGTAAAAATTATTCCTTTTTTCATAAAAGTCAGATAATAAAAGTTATTTTTTGATTTTTATTTTTTCGAGCAAAAATAAAAGTTATTTTTTGATTTTTATTTTTTCGAGCAAAAATAAATGTTATTATTTGATTTTTATTTTATCGAGCAAAATTTAAAGTTATTTTTTGATTTTTATTTTTTCAACTCAAGAAATTGAAATAAATATCAAAAATAACTTTTATTTTTGCTCGAAAAAATCAAAAAATAACTTTTATTTTTGCCCGAAAAAATAAAAATCAAAAAATAACTTTTACTTTTGCCCTAAAAAATAAAAACCAAACAATAACTTTTATTTTTGCTCGAAAAAATAAAAATCAAAAAATAACTTTTATTTTTGCTCGAAAAAATAAAAATCAAAAATAACTTTTATTTTTGCTCGAAAAAATCAAAAAATATTTTTTATTTTTGCTCAAAAAAATAAAAATCAAAAAAACTTTTATTTTTGCTAAAAAAAATAAAAATCAAAAGTCATAAGGATCAAAATGGTATACTTGAAACAGTTTTCCGACATTTACTTCTAATTGCTTTTTTTGTTTAAAAATTTGAAAATAACTGTTATTTTCGGTCCCTGAAATATACATTCGAACAATTTCTACAGAAGGTTTTCGAATTAAATAATATCCGTTCGATTGGTACGAATAAGCACACTTAAAGCTGATTTAAGTCATTCGTTACGGATTGACTTTGAATTTAATATTGCATTTTCATTGTCATATTTTAAACAACATACAAAAAAATATAAATGAATGGTTTAGTTTTTCCAAATTAATCATATCACCCAAAATATTTCTTTTATAATCCATAAAGCTAGTAAATGATTCAAAGGAAATTTTGTCTGGAAAAAACATATTTCGATCCTCTGATGATTGACATCACAATAAAAATTTTATTTTATAGTTGAGATTTCTGGCATTTATTTTTTATTTGAAGTTAGGCTGTTATTTATAATATGATTACTTGGCAAAAGTTGATTCACCTAAAATTAACAAAATGGGTTGTCAACAACCAGTACTGGCGACGTTTTTCTTTATTTTTCTCTTTCTATAGTGGTTATTGAACTGTGAAAACGTAGTTAGTGGCTGGACTCAATAACCAGACCAGCAAGACGACAATTTTTTTTATGGACATTAAGTAGTTTTTACGACATTAATAATATTTAATATTGAAAGCGAAAACATGGTTGTAAAAATAAGTTAAATTTATTAAGTCTTGATTTTTGTGGTGTATTAATTAGTTGAATTTAAATTAATTGATATACAGAAGAGGGTACACTCATAAAAAAAGGCCCGTACAAAAAGTTAAAAATTCAGCTATGATAACAGAAAGAAGTACCTGAATGTGAGCCAGAAGAATTTTCAATGAAGTTGAGAATTACAGTCTGATAAATTTAGGTTTTTGAGCTAAATCAACAGAAAGTTTTTAGTTAAAAATCAATTTCCGGATTTGACCAGCAGTTGGTCCATATTTATTACCGGGGATATAAGTACCCAGCAAAACCACACATTACCAAATCATGGGTAAAGTAATGTTACGCCATAGGGCTTCATGCAGGCGTTGTGGTGTAATGGTTAGCGCGTTGGACTGTTACGCAGATGTTCCCGGGTTCGATTCCCGGTGACGACAACATCAATTTAGAAAAATAATATGTATGAGTTTTCTATCACTTATATGTATCGCTGCGCCCACCTTCGGTGTTCCCATAGCACTTAACCCCACCGAAGTAAAATAATGAATCAGGGCTATGAAACAAACAGCTTCAATAAATTCGCCAACTTCTACATCAGGTGGTGAGCAACAACTGTTCTAAGATTTATCTACTCGCGCAATTACAGTGTTGCCATGTTTGAAGCCCTTCATCTTTCACCACCTTTCATCTCTCCACTATCCCCTTTCCAAAGAAAGCAACACATTAATTAATAGGAAGAATTTCCTGAGTGTTGCTTCTCTATATAAAAAAAAAAAACTAACTGGTTACTTATATGGTTACATGGTGGGAAAAGTAATGTGTCTATAAATGGATTTTCATAAAAAAAATGCATAACATTTTTTTTTACAGATATTTTTTTTTAATTAAATAAATAACTTTTTTTTTTATTAAATAAATAACATGGTCATGCTGGGATTCGAACCTGTGGTCTCTGGTATTTAACAATTAGTTAGGTGAGAACTCTACCAACTGAGCTATCGAGACATACAATATTTTATTGCTTAAAATGTAGATGAGTTGTTGTGCTTCGTGTTTTCGTTCGTGATATCAAAAATATACACCTTACCATTATGCTTACAAAAAATCACAAAGTAATGTGTCTATAAATAGATTTTCAAAAATATATATTAATAATTACTTTACGTTTATAATTCATGCATTATGTAATTGATGATCGGTAAGTCATTATTTTATGTTTTGAAGTAATGTAAAATGTAATGAGGTCTCATTACAGGGTAATCCATGAGTGTTCAATTATCGGTAACTCATTACTTCTTGTTGGAAAATAATGATACAGGTATGGAGTACACATTACAAGGTAATGCATTACTTTATCGCACCCATTACCAAAGTTTTGCTGGGTAGTGAATAAAAAAGGGTTCTGGGTTGGCGCTTTTCGTTTATTCATTTAAATCTTTTAGCGCCTTTTCGTAAATTGTTTAATTTTTATAAAATTTTAGCCAATTTTAAGGGGTTTACTAGCTTTAGAAATCAATAAAAATGACAAAATGACAATATTTAAGCAATTATAAAAAATAAATAATGGTTTATTCAAAAATTCTGTTTGCGATAGAAAAACACAATATTAGATTTTATTCTAAAAATTATAATTTAGAATTCGGACTGCCATGGCAACCCTGGTAACCATTTTATTATATACCCTTTTTTTAAAAGGCAAAATCGGGTGCCATCGTGAAGCCTTGCGTATTCATCTGAGAAAAAAAATTTAATTTACATTTACTTTCAAATGGTACGAGGGTAAACTCAAAAATTTAAAAAACACCCAAAAAATCGTAGTTTTTTTATTTTAGAAAAATACTAGGCAAAAACTTAAAAATGTCTCTACGTTAGGGACTTCATTTTTTGGTCCTCTACAAAACAAACAAAAAATCGTTTAGGCTGCACAGTGGCACCCTATTTTCAATATCTTGTTTTGAGAAACAAAAAAAAATATAAGGCAAGGAGTTTGTTTAACAAGCTGTAACTTTTTAATTTCTTCGATTTTTTCTACAAAATTTTCATAGCATATAGAAAAAAGTTCAAACTATTCAAATATGAAAAAAAAAAAAACAAAAAAAATATAAAGTTAGTGAACCCCTTAATATTTTTATGCCAAAAATACTACTTTTGTACATATTTTTACAATTTAGCATACAAAATGAATTTTTGTTATAAATTTTCAATAAAAATATTAAAAAAATTTTTAAATCTTCCACATTTTCTAGCCAATAATAATGTAAAATTAAGTTATTTCTTCCTAAAAAGGGCTTTTTAACTGTTTCGCTGCATATAGTTTATGAAAAAGTAGAAATTTAGATCAAATTTATTGTCTAGAGCTTTTATAATATAGCTACACTCCTAGAAATAAACCTGTAAAAATAGCAGAAAAAGCTACTAAAAATTAGTTACAAATGACCTTGCAGAAAAAACTACGAAATTTTTGCTAAATATTGATAAAATAAGAACATTAAAAATAAATTTGTTAACTTTACAAAATTTTAGTTATATACGATGTGAATTTTAGTTAATTGAAAATATATTTTAGCAATCAAAAACTGTAATATTAACAAAATTTTTGCATATTACCTCGTTAAAAATTGTAGATTGCTGATTTCATAAGGGCAGACTTTTATTCGCATTAAAAAAAAAAACTAAAAAAAAACTTTAAAAATTTCATATTTTTTAATTATTTTTGTGTCTAGGAATATTTAGTAAAGAACAAAGTCGACTTTGTACAAAAAGTAAACAATTTACCAAATAGTTCAGAACTACGTCCAATAGAAGAATATTGGTCAATTATAAAATTTATTTTTATTTATTAATTAATAATTATATAATTACAAATTATATACTATTACCCTAACCGAGCACTAGCTACTGTGGCCTTCGGCGCGTTGTAGCGAAAACAGACCAGTGCCTCTGGTGGGAATCGAACCCACGACCCCCGCACTGATAAGCCAGCACGCTACTTTAAAGAAAACAGGAACGACAATCTCAACTGTAGAAGAGTTCAAATCTTAATGTAATTTGGCAGCCATTAAAGTGGATGAAAGTCTCGCGCAAAAACAAATGGGACGATTCGAAAAAAAGTTTGATGTTTTGCGAGATCGCTGAAACTGATTATGTGCAAATTTTTTTTTAAGTTTGATGGGGTAGGTCTTTAAAATACCTTTTATTTCATAGCAATCCTAGAGAAATAATAAAAATAATTAAAAACTTTAAACAAAATGATTTACTTTCTCTCAATTCACAGTATGGAAATTTCACAAAAACAAATTTGGCATCAAATTAAAGGCATTTTAACCCTTTTGTTTCATAAACTCGTTTTTGCACATAATCCATTTCAGCTTGACAAAAATCTGAAAAAATTCTCAAAACACTGTTGGGCCCTAAGCACTCATACACTCAGATAACTTTCTGCTTCTGTTTGGGTTGTAATACAGTTTCTTTATTTTTAATGTAAATGTCAGTCATTTGTAGAACAAATTAAATTTGTTACTAATTTTTTTTTAACTACTAGTTCATTTAAAAAACAAACCACATTAAATGACTGTTTTATGATTATACATTTATTTTTTACAGTAGTTTTTGGTTATTTAAAAAAATAAAAAAAAAAATAAGTGTTTGTTTATTTTAACTAACATATAAGTCATTCCATGTCAGACCGAACACTTTTTTACAACACCTCTTCCGATTTGCTTTAAATTTGCTAGACGTATTAAACATAAGAAAATATTTCACCCGTGTTTCCAGAAAAAAATTATAATTTTTTTTTTTTAAAGGTTATGGGCATTTAAAAATCGTCAAACTCGTGAAAAGTCATCCGACATGACAACTTTTAAACTGATGTTTTTCTAAAACTAGTGAATGGATTTTAAAGTTTAATACCTTATTTTAAAGGTATTTGAAAATTCGTTTTAAAAATTATTTATTATTATTTTTTTTTTTAAATTTGTTTTTTTCTTTCTTAATTTCTATTTTCCACCACCTTCGAACAAGTCGAAAAATCTGAAAAAAATATTTTCTTAAAGCTCAATATAACCTTAATACTCCCTGTCAATTTCAGAATGGAAGTCGCATAAATTTTTTTCCGATTTTTTTCCAGTGTAGTACCACGAAAAATTACATTTTCATGTAAAACGTACAAAAAAATTCTAACGGCACATAGAAAAAGGAAAACAAATAGTGCTCAAGAACAATATGAATTTCTTAGCGTGTGTTTTGCCATACATACATGCATAACATTTTCGTTAACACGCTTGAAAATATAATGTTCACATACAAAATGTAATTTTTCGTGGTACTACAATGAAAAAAAAAATCGGAAAAAAATAGAATCCATTCTGAAATTTACAGGGAATATTAAGGTTATATTGAGCTTTAAGAAAATATTTTTTTTTCAGATTTTTCGACTCGCTCGAAGATGGTAGAAAACCGAAATTCAGTAAAAAAAAAAACCAAATTTTAAAAATAAAAAAAAATAAATTAAAAAAAAAAAAACAAAATTTTCAAATACCTTTAAAATAAGGTATTAAACTTTAAAATCCATTCACTAGTTTTACACAAACATTAGTTTAAAAGTTGTCATGTCGAAAGATTTTTCATGATTTTGACGATTTTCAAATGCACATAACTTTTTGAAAAAAATGTTTAATTTTTTTCTGGAAATACGTGTAAAATATTTTTTAATGAAGAATACGTACTAAAATTTTTAAAGACATCGGAGACATCAAAGTCAATTTTTAGCAAAAGTCGTAAGGTCTGACATGGAATGACTCATATGTGGTTTGTTTTTACTATAATTCTTAATAATTTTTTGAGCATTAAAAAACAAATGACAATGTTAGTTGAATTTACTGAAATGTAAGTCGTCCTTTCTTTAAGTGAAATTTCATTTGTTTTTACCTACATTTGCAGTGGTCTTTACCTACATCGTATTCTAAGTGTATTCCTCTTCAAGAGTTGCGAAAATCTATAAAAGTGGAAATGCTGAAACGCCATACTGTGTACTTTCGAAATGACTTATAAATATCAGTAGGCTTAAAAAAAATTAGCAAAAAAATATATGTTATATTTAAGTTCATCTTTAATCTTTTAACATCACATATGATTCATAATCCCCAACAATTTTAAAAGTTGTATAAAAAACAATGTTTTCTCCCCAAATAAAAATTTTACATTTTATAATAAAAAAAGTTCATATACTACCCCCCTATTCAACCAACCCTACTAACAACATAACCAACATTAAAATTTATGTAGCACTACAGAAACGTACAATATGTAGTAGCAATTTGCTAATTCACCATTGCACATTTTGTTTAAAAATTTCGTACGTACCGAACACCCCCAAATCTAGTGGAAAAACATGAGCATAACATTTTAGAATCCAAGTAAATTTTCTAGTTGTGAATGTGTGGATTAAAACACATAAATTCCATTAGAGTTTTCTAAGAGGATTACATTTTTTATTTTATGTTTAGTATGGTTTTTAGCGTATTTAACTTGAAAACTTTTAAATTCACACATACATTCATATGTTAAATTCAAAATGATCCCTGCAAACATGGCAATGGTACACTCGGGGAACTTCTGCTAAAAATATTTGTAGTTGTTACAGTAGTAATACAGTATCTTTATTTTTAAGTGAAAAAAAAACAGTCATTAGTAGAAGAAATTTTAGTTTTGACTACGTTTGTAAATCACTGAGAAAAAAAAAAACACATCAGATGACTGTACAATAGGGTGGGGCGATTAGTATGGAAGGAAAAAAATTTTAATGGGCGCTTCGCGTTTCTGATTCTTGAGATTGTACTGAGCAAAAAAGTCCACTAGACCATACGTCTACGGTGAAAATCGAGCTTCCAGATTTTGACTTTAAGGCAAAAAAGCCCTATTTTGAAATTAAAAATGAATCCCTTAAACCCCACTCACAAATATGATTAATCTGCTAGAGAATCTTTCAAAGAAGAGATTGATACCATAATCTTGGATAAGCTCCTCCTACTTCCTGAGATATGTCCATCCCACACATTGTTACTTTCACAAAATGCGGCAAAAAAAGCCTTATTTTGAAATTAAAAATTAACCCCTTAAACCCCACCCACAAATATGATTGATGCATTAATCGGCTAGAGAATCTTCCAAAGAAGAGATTTATACCATAATCTTGGATAAGCTCCTCCTACTTCCTGAGATATGTCCATCCCACACATTGTTACTTTCATAAAATACGGCTAAAAAATCAAAATCTGGAAGCTCGATTTTCACCGTAGACGTATGGTCTAGTGGACTTTTTTGCTCAGTACAATCCCAAGAATCAGAAACGCGAAGCGCCCATTAAGATGTTCAAATCGCCCCACCCTACTGTGCAATGAATTTACATTAATTTTATCAGTATTTTTGTTTTTATTTAAAAAAATAAACCAATAACACGATTTTGAAATTTTACTAACTACATTTGTTGTTTATTTTTACTACATTTATGGTTCATTTTATCAATAGTAAAAACAAATGACAATGTTAGTTGTATTTAATGAAATGCGAGTCGTCCCTTTTTCAAATGAAATATCATTTGATTTTAACTTAATTTGCATTGGTCTTTACCTACATATTATTCTAAGTGTAGTTCCTTTTTTAGAATATTAACAATGTTATAAATCTGGAAATGAGTATGACATTCACAGCGTATGAGTATTTTTAATTATTATTTATTACTCATACGTCCATGATCCTAACTTTGGTATTTATTCTTAGAATTTTCTAGAACATGATTTGTTCTATTTTTTTAAATAAAAGCTTTATGTAAAGTAAAAATCTGGGAAAATAATGTCAATTATATTTATGAATTTTAGATTTCTTTACGGGCTGTTGATGTTTCTATACTTTACTGTACAATATATCTTACTAATGTTTGCCTGGATATGTGAATGTTTTGGTGTGTGTGTGTGTGTGGATTTATGTGAAATTATAACATGTGGTTTAAATATAAAACAAACTTTTCTGTAAAATAAATTTTGCACCACATAATATTACTATAAAATATTAAAATATTTTCATATGCATTTTTAGTGGTGAAATCATAAATTGTAGCACTTGAGCGTGTGTGTGTGTTTTAAAACAAAAAGTCGTGAAATTAATGAAAATTTCTTTAGCCTAAAAGTAGACAATACTGTTTAACCAGTTATTGTTAATTTTCATAATGTACACTGGTTAAGGTTGCCAGTTTAGACATTTTCCTTCTAGAGGAAGACCCCAATCAGTCTATCTGATTTCTCGATTAATCGTCTCTATTTCGGTTATTGTCGAAACAAATAATTTAAAAACTCTAATATTTATTCGACCCGTGTAACCGGTTAAAATCGGTCGATTAACCAGTTAAATTTTTTATATGGACTTTTCCCAAAACTTGTCAGTTTTCATAACTTTTGGTTAAAAAATTCCTAGCAAAACGTAGAAAAAAAAATGCTTTATAAAATGTCATCGAATTCTTTTAAAATCGAGTGAAAGCGATCCTTAAATGTCTAGACAATCACCCCTATCGTGAATATTTTTCCCTCCAATTGTTTTCCCTTTTCACTCAATTCCAATAAAAGTTCCCTTGAAATTTGTTCCCTTTGTTTAATCATTCACTCGTGAATAGCAATTTCAGGGGAAATTCCCGATACCAATTTTCACTTGAGGGGGAATGAAAATTACATGGGAACAAACATTTCCCTTTTTATTCACGATAGGGGTGAATATATTTTGATAGATAGACAATTTTTTATTCTGTTTTGATTTTTTAAAAAACTCAAACTAATGTTCGCCAATATTTCAATGTCGTTGGATAATCGCTGTCCCAACCACATCAATTTTCAAACATGTTCCAAGTAAAATTATTATTTTTTTTTACAAGTCGTTCTTTGAAACTCACATATTTTGAAAATGGTAACACTGGTTTGGGCTTTTTAAGGATTTATTTCCGCTGAACATATACGACAACCGGGACAAGTTTCAAATGAAAAAAAGTTAATACATAATATCACAAAAATAAAGCAACATTTTCATAAAAATGGCATGAAAATTCCAAAAATTTCTTAAAATAACAATTGATTTAAAGTTTTTTGTATAATATTTTAATTTAAAAACAATAATGAAGGAACTTACAGTTAAAATGCTAAATTGTTATCGTTGCAAATAAGAATAAACTTAAGAGTTTAAAATTTTCGTTGCTTTAAAAGAAAATATTTCGAAATTTATTTTTTACAAACATCTAATTTTTACATTCAACCATATTTAACAGACTTTTTTAAGGAAGGGTCTAAAACAATTTCCAATAATGGGTTTTTGAAAAAAAATGTAATTTTTAAAAAATAATTGGAGAAGTAGTATTTAATGTCAAATGGCGAATGCCAAAAAAAAACTTGCAATGCTGATAACATTTTATTTTTTAACGGCCCTTAAACTGCATTTAGACTGAACCCCGAATTAAACATAACTTTTAAATAAATTACCAAGATAGAACTACAGTCCAAAAATTAAACTTGTTGTGTTTTTGCTTAAGAATATATGGCGATTTTAGTCTTTCTAAAAACGCGAAATTAAGCGAAAACGCACCTTAACTTCAATACTTTGCTACTACTACTTGAAGGCTTTGCTACTCTGCTAAATTTCATAAAAATCCGTCAATACGTTTTCAAGTTTAGGCTTCGAACTTTTTTGGTGTTGACTATCAACATTTTTTTGTCTACATAAATATGTTTTCAAGATGTTTGTTCATTTCACAATATTAATTTTTTGAAATTTTACGAAATTTTGAATTTAACACTTTCTTGTTTCCAAACCGTGCCCTCCACACAAAAAAACTACTCCACAAAATATTTCGAAAATTTTGTTTTTTATCGAAATAGCTTAATTTCTTATTAAAAAGACACTCATTTGGCGAATTTATGCCCAATTTAAAAAAGTAAAAAAACATTTTCATCTTTGATGAAAAAAGTTAAACAAAATAAAACAAAAAATTAGAACAATAATAAATTTTGTGAAAATTCTTAAAATCATACCCATATGGGCAATTCCTGGGCGACGGACGCGACTTTCGCACCCAAAAACAATAAAGGATAATAAAGATGCTTTATATATGCTCAGTGTATTGAAGCAAGGAAGAGTACTAAATTTAAGGATAAAAATTAGGCAGAACCATTAATGTAGTAAAAAGGTATAAGCAAATATCAGCGCGAAACGGACGCGACAAATATAGAAGTCGCCCAGGAATTGCCCAAATTTCACTTATAAATTGCAAAACAATGCTGGAATGCTATAAGCGCCATCTGTAAAAAAAATAGATTACAACACTTGATTCAAAATTTACATTCTGAAAACGGACAAATTGGTTGTTTTAGCATTTTTTTTTTTACAAAAATAGAAAAATTTAAATGAAAAATATTTCCAATAAAAATGCAATTAAAATCAGGGGCCTAATTCTCTCAGCCGTGATCGAAATTATTTTGTATGGAATTTAAGATCGATCGTTCGAATTTTTCTGATGATGGGACTCGTTAGGTATCGTATCCATTTTATTTTTCAGTGTTATAAAAGAAAATACTAAAAATGTTGTTCAACACTGACGCAACGTAAAGGATTAAAAAATTAATAATTTCTTAAAAAAGCTAAAAATTGCTTACATTTTATTTGTTTTTCAAACACAAGCAACGTAATTTCGAAAGCACTTTTGTTATAGAGTGAAAAATCGAAAGGTTGCATTCGAACACTCATTCGATATGGAGTGCCATCATTAGTAATTTCGATACAGTTTACTCGATATCGAATGACTGAATCCCAAAAGTAGAAAATTTCGAACGCTCGATAAGAAACTCGATAGCTCACTACTGTGAGAATTAGCCCCCAGCACTTAAACTTTTTGCAAATATTGGCGAAACGCGAAAAAGACTTTTAAATACACGGTAAAAAAATTAAATTTTTTAGAATTTATTTTGTGAAATTTTTTTTACGAAAATATGAAAATTAAAAAAAAAGTCTAATAAAAATGCAATTTGAGACAGTACTTAAAGAATTTCCAAATAATGGCGGAACGCTAAAAAATCTTTCTGGTACAATTAATTGATTTTAAAATTTAATCCACCATTCGCATGTTCTGCTGTAATGCATTTTTTACGAAAATATGGAAATTTAAAAGAAAAGTATTTCTAATAAAATGCAATTTAAAGCAGTAATTAAAAAAATTTCCAAATAAAAGCGTTACGCGAAAAAAAGCTTTCTGGTAAAATTAAATGATTTTAAAACTTAATGCACGATTTACATGATGCAAACGAACAAATAGCTAAAAAAAAAAAATTTCCAATTGTTTTCTGCAAATTTTTTTTGCGTTTTTTTTAACGAAAATATGAAAACTAAAAAAAAAAATATTTCTAATTAAAATAGAATTAAAAAATAAATCCAAATAATGGCGAAACGCGAAAGACTTGATTTTAAAATTAAATGCACGATTTACATGCAGCAAACGAACAAACTTTTTTGCGCAAAATTTTTTTGGAATATAAATTTTTGTTTGACATCAATATTTCTATAAAAAATCCAAAAACAGTTATTTTTTTTGATTTTTTGCTTCATACGCTCAGAAAAGTTCTACAGTTACTACATGACAGTTATTTATGTAGTAATGCGTTTGTAGTTATTTTAACTGCAATTGCAGTTTTTTTTACATAGAAAAATTATTTTGATTTTTTAAACAACCGAAAAAAATTACTGCATTGCGGTAACAATTATTTTATGCAGTTGTTTCGACTTTTTGACAAAGTGTGTGTGTGTATCAAAAGATACAAAAACAAAAAAAAAACAATATGGCGTTTGCAAATAGTGGCTTGTTTACACATTTTTTCTATTTTATCTTTAGTGTAAAAGAGACCAGGCGCGGATCAAGGAAAGGGTTGGGGGGAGCTTGGAGTAGTTTTATTTATTTTTTTAATCTTATTTACATTTTGTACAAGAGAAGATTAAGGAGAGTATATCAAAGTACCAGAAGCCCATTTGATAAAACCAATTTCAATAGAGCATCGCAGTATTTAAAAAAAACGTTTAAAAGAATATAAAAATGATTCAGTCAAAAAGTTCTTAAGACAACTGGATGTAACAAGAAATGATGATCATAGTCTTTGGAAGGTAACAAAATATCTTAAACGTCCGCCTAAAAGAAACATACCAGTAAAAGATGTTAATGGAGATTGGTGAAAATCTGATCAAAGCAAAGCTAATGCACTTAAAGAATATTTGGAAGATACTTTTAACTCATTTACTTTAAACACACAATCTGATAGAGATGAGATATTGCATTTCCTAGACATACCTTGCCAAATTTATCTTCCTATCAAGCATATTACTCCCTCTGAAGTTCAGAGTGCAGTTAATAAACTTAACAACACAAAGTCTCCGGGATATGACAGGATTGACTCTAAAGTTATTAAATCTTTGCCTAGGAAAGGTATTATATTTCTTACGACAATTTTTAATTCCATTTTAAGATTAAATCACTATCCCTCACAGTGGAAATATGCAGAAATTATTATGATATTAAAACCTAATAAGCCGGAAAATTCAGTTTCATCTTATAGACCAATTAGTCTGTTATCCACCATTTCGAAAATCTGCGAGAGACTATTTCTAAAAAGATTACTTCCTATCTTGGAAAAACAAAATATAATTCCTGAATATCAGTTTGGGTTCAGACACAAACATGGTACCCCGGAACAATGTCATCGGATTGTCGACGTTATAACTAACGCACTAGAGAGAAAATTATATTGTTCAGCAGTATTTTTGGATGTCCAACAAGCCTTTGACAGAGTGTGGCACATTGGACTTTTATATAAACTGAAAAAGCTTATTCCTGCACCATTTTTTTATTAATAAAATCGTATCTTAATGACAGACACTTCTATGTTAATATTAATGATGAAAACTCTGATATTGGTGAAATAAAATCTGGCATCTCACAAGGCAGTGTTCTGGGTCCAGTTCTATACACAATTTTCACATCAGATATGCCTATTATGGATGGTCTTACTATTGCAACTTACGCAGACGACACAGTTTTACTTGTTTCTCATGAGTCACGAATTAAAGCTTCTGAATTGGTTCAAAATGAATTATATCAAATTTAAAATTGATTACAAAAATGGAACATCAAGGTAAATACAGAGAAGTCAGTACAAGTTACTTTTTCGTTAAGAAGGCATGATTGCCCGCAACTTTACTTGAACGACACATCTATTCCAAAAAGTAACTGCGTTAAGTACTTAGGGCTCTATTTAGATAGAAGGCTAACATGGAAGGAACTCATAGTTAAAAAACGTAATCATTTAAACATCAAAACCAGAAAAATGTATTGGCTACTTGGACCAAATTGGGACCTAAGCTTAGAAAACAAGGTTATCTTGTATAAGACTATTCTTAAACCTATTTGGACATATGGTGTTCAGCTTTGGGGCACTAGCAGCAACTCGAATATTGAAATCTTACAAAGATACCAATCAAAAACATTAAGACTAGTAACAAATGCGCTTTGGTTTGTAACAAACGATATCATTCACAACGATCTTAGAATTTCGAAAGTCAAAGAAGAGATCATTAAATTCAGTGAACGATACCTCAACAGGCTAAGCAATCATTCAAATATATTGGCTATAAATTTATTGGATGATAGCGATGAAATACGTAGACTGAAAAGGTTTCATGTTCTTGACCTGCCCTTTAGAAAATAGAAAAATGTAAATATGTATAAACCTGTATATATCAGCAATACTACTTTGTAATTCTTGTTTTATATTGAGCTCATTGGATCTCAATATCTTAAGTTAGTTTTAAATAATCATAAGATTTGCTTATTATTTTTATATATAAAATAGATTGCAAATAAAATGAATTGAAAAAAAAAAAATATTTTAAGTGCCATTTGTAGTTGATTCTACCTACATACATTTCTTAGTGTATAATTTATTAAGCAATTTCATAGAAATTCAAAATTAATGAAATGCTTTATTTAATCTTAAAAATAAAGAAATTTTATGAAAAAATAATGTTAAAAAAATTAAAAATTTAATAAATAAGAATTTTAATAATATATTCCGAAATTTCCTTAAAAGTTTTAAAACAAATGTTATAAATTCCCATGAAAATCAATATTTAATTCAATGAATATTATTCTATTTCTGCTGTCAGAATAAAAGGATTCTCTTATCTTTTGTGCTTAAATTCAAATATTAAAGAAGGTTTTAACAATATTGTTCCATGTTAGTGCTTGCTTTAAATTGTAAATTTACTTTTCAAATTCCTTTTTTCAACTTCTATAGGTTTAGAAACTTTAATTTATGGTTTTTAAAAAAACATTCACTCGAAACGTGAGTAGAAATTCTAAAGATGTTTTTCGAAAAAATAAAATAAAACATGCAATAGTGAATGTTAAAAAACGATAAATTGTTTGGGAAATTGAATAGATTAGCACTTCAGGGATGTTAAATGTTAAATAGAACAGGGAAAAAAGGAACGCAAAAAAAACTGGAAATAAATTAGAAACCAGGAATAATCATGAAAGCAAAAAAAGGATATTTAAAGGTAAAATAATAAACAAAATAAATAAATTCATGAAGAAGATACAACTTATTAAAGTTTAACTTAAATTTTTTTTAAATACAGTAAATACTTTAGGACAGGTAATATATACACTAGGGTGTCCCGACAAAGGGTGTTTTTTTCGCATTGGCTTGAGTAATAGCACACAAACGATGAGTATTAAAGAACTAAAAAATTTTGGAGGGTTGTTTTAGTCTCGGCACGTGATTTAAGATTTCAAAAATGGTACGTTTTGTTAAAAAAAAAAATGTCTAATTTTTGTCGCAAAAGAGCTCAAAGTTTCGTTATGTAGACCTTAGTATAACGTTTTTTAAGTTATTCAGATAACACATAGAGAAATGAAGTGCCAACCGAATTGAAAAGTGTTTTTTACTGGTAACAACTTATAAATTCAGTTAGTACAACGATATTTACATTACATTTCTGAATATTTTGAGTTTTGCAACTAAAATTCAGTTGAATTTAACGAATTTTGTTGTGAAAACTAATGTTAAGTTGTACCAACTGACTGGAATTCGTAATAACCGAATTTAAGTTGAAGTAATCGAATTTCAGTTGGAAAACAGCTAAATTTTTCTCTGTATGTATTTACAGCGATTAGTTTTTCAGAGTTTGTAGGATTATTTCGTTAACGGCGTTTCAAGGATATTTCGGTAACGGTATTTTAGAGATATCGGTATTTCAGTTATTTCGGTAACGATATTTTAAGGGTATTGGTGTTTTAGTTATATCGGTAACGGTATTTTACGGACAACGGTATTTCAATTATTTCGGTAATGGTATTTTAGAGATAACGATAGTCAGTTGAAAGGGGTTTGAATCGATAACGGTATTTTAGCGGTATTGGATGCCATCGCGGTTTTAAGCGATATTATTAGTGCGGCGAAACAGTTCAATAATAAAATGTAAAAAAAAATTAAGTGTTGCAAATGGAAGAATGTTTGTTGTTCCGATCAGATGCGATTTTGAGATTCAAATTTCAATAAAAGTTTAAAGTTGAGCAACGAATTCACCTTTTTGTTACCGAACTTTCGGCAAACTCGGAAAAAGTTCGGAATACAGTTTGCCTTATAGCTTTCGTGCTTTTCCTAAACTTTGACATTCATAACCTCACTGAGAGAATTTTTCTGGACGAAAAAATAATGACATTTTTCAGTAAATCTATTTTTCAGTAGATCTATTTCTTCACAAAAACAACGAAAAATTTCTCAAAACTTATGAAAAGCTACTTATTTTTTATGAAACCAGTTTTTTTATTAAACTTTTTAATAAAGTGAAAATATATGTTTTTTAAGTCTGGCATTCACAATAATATTTGAAATTTGCTAGCGCAATAGCGTGAGATCAGCTTCTACATAAAGATTTTTATGAAGTTTTAAAAAATTTTGAGAAATTAAAATATTTTTCTTCTAATTTTTTTATAAAAAACATGGGTTGAGAACATACTTAGCTATCTACAAAACTTCCACTGGTTATTCAAATAATCACACATCAATTTCAAAAAATATTAATTGTGATTTCAAAGTTGCAATTGATTTTCAAAAATATGAAATGTAATTCAAAAACACAAATTGTAATTTCAAAATTGCATTTGTTAATCAAAAAATAGCATAACCTATGCCAACTAAGTAAATGGACCAAATTCAAATATAAATTACTGCTAAGTAGGCATGTTTTTTTTTTAAATTCCATGTCAATAAAATCTTATATTATAAGCATTATTCTAAATATTCAAAAGTGAAAGAATTCAATATAAAAACGGTTGAACAAAATAGTTTAAGAAAAAATGTCTATGACATGCTTGTACGGTGGTATCCTAAAAACGAAGTGTTACATCATTTCCTTAAGGAAAAAGTACCACGTTGAACAATATATTCCATACTCAAACGACAATGACAATTAAGTGGCATCAATAGGGATAAAAAAAGGACGTCCAAAAAAATTGACCGCAGCTGAGCTTGTTAATTTGAAAAAATCGGCGGTTAATCAAATCGTAAGTTTGTTAGAAAATGTCGCGTTTCCAAGGAAATAATTCCAAATGAACGTGAAACACTACCAGAGGAAGACAGTACCCAAATATAGTAAAAACCAATTGGCAAAAATACCAACAAAATGAAGACAACTGTGAAAAAAAATGTTCAAATAATTTTGGAGGATGAAGAATACTTATATTTTGCTTGGAACAACGGCAGTATTAATTATGGGTTTTATTCTGATGACTTGAAAAAAACTCCTGACAAGGTACGTCATTCGGCCAAATCGAAGTTTGAACCAAAAGTACTAGTGTGGGCAGCCATTCCGGCAAAAGATATATCACAACTTTGCATCCACCATTCAAAAGCTATAGCTGTAAACGCGGATGTTTACATTAATAAATGTTTAGTAAAACTGGAAAAATTTATCAGAGATAGACACTCTAAAGACGATATATTATTTTGGCCAGATTTATTTATTTATTTTATTAATTAATAATCATATAATTACAAGTTATACACTATTACCCTAACCGAGCACTAGCTACTATGGCCTTCGGCCTTCGATTCCCACCAGACCAGTGCCTCTGGTGGGAATCGAACCCCCGCACTGATAAGCCAGCACGCTACCAACTAGCCTACCGGGGCCAGATTTAACAAGCTATCATTATGCCAAAAAGACGTTAGAATGGATTAATGCAAAAAACATACTTTTTGTACCGAAATACTCAAATCCTCCAAACGTCCCAAAAGCACGTCCTATTGATGACTTTTGGGGTTTTTTATGCCAAAAAAAGTGTTTAAAAATGGATGGGAAACCAAATGTACTGAAGAATTGAAGAAAAAAAAAATAAAAGCAGTGTAAAAAAATTACATGAATGTTGTCCAAAGCATGATTGGAGATATCAAGTATAAAATACGCCAAATAGTAGATAGCGGTCCGTTGGATCTCTACAAAAAGTGAATTAATAATTTAAAGTCTATACTGTGTTTTAAATAAAAATACTTTTTCATAAAATTTATCCAATCTTAAAAGTGTTTTTATAGGTAAAGTTATTCAGAATTTTTATGATAAAATTATTAAAAATTACAAATCTTTTACGAATAAATAGTGAAAAAAAAAATACAGAAATTTTGGTATTTTAAAGAATTTAATCAAATTTCGGCTAAAGGGGACTGAAGCTGAAAATCTCTGGAAATTTGCACTCTTGTAATTCATATGGATGGATACTCGGTCTGTTCATTTCCGACACGAAAGAAAAAGTAAAAAAAAATATACTTTTCATATTTTCAATTTCCTTTATCGAACTTTTTCCCCTGAAGTTTTAAAACTAACTGATGAATATCCCCTGATTTTATACACAACTCTTTTATGGGATTATTTTACATAAGCCCTTTAAACGATTCGAAAACTTTTGGGAGAAGTTTATAAAAAAAAATTATTTTATAAAAAATACCGAAATACTCAAATTTAACTCACAAATTTGTTTAACAAAAAATAATTTCTAAAGTAAAGTAAACCTTTTGATAACTAAAAATGCTTAATGTAATGTAAATCGGAATTTTTAAGACAAACATTTTCAAATATCCCGCTTTTTGCACAAAAATCCCTGTTTTTCTTCTGTCGAGTACCGCTTTTTGATCAATAACAGTTGATCAGACACGAAAGGTTATTCATGGCATGAAAAAAATGTTAAAACACTTTTACCTCAAAGAGTCGAAAAGTTTTGAAATTCCTCATATTTTATATTTATTTAATTCCAATTTTAATTAAAATAGCAAAATTATAATTTTTGATATGAGTTTGTTTTTAAATTGTTTGTGTTTTTAAAATATCCGTTTTTGAAAGATTTTACTGTATATAATTATGTAATAACTGTTTCTATCTAATTGTACATAATGATAAACGATTAGCAAAAGCAGTTCTTCCACCAAATTCTTATCAATATTTAACGACTTTAGTGCAGAGTTTTTTATATCAAATGATGCCTGAAGTAAATTAGGGAAAGTAAAGTTTATACAAATAACGATTAAAACAATAGGAAAACAACAATCATCCAGCAAAAGTTTTATGTGATAGTATCAGTATTTGTATCAGTATTTGTATCTTATTTCCTAATTTTTTTGCTCATACAACATCTGATTATAATAAGTAAGAGACTCCAACTTATTCTATTATATACGTGAAGATGACCAAAAAACCAATTACTTAATTAGTATATGTTGGAGTATGTTAGTTTTTTCTGAAGGGATCTTCTCTTGATATGAAAACTTTTAATAGGGTGAATATTAGGGTATTCAAATTACTCGGGTTTGGTGTTGCTCGACTGAACGAGTAACTTGATTTTGATGTTTTTAACTTACTCGATTAATCGAGTAACTCGAATAATTTCTATAGTTTTGTTTAATTAATTTTTACTTAAAAATAAATATTAACACATAAAGCAAATAAAAAATTAGGAGTTCCGAATTTATTTTATCAAAATTTAAAATATATCTCCCCGGTTAAAAATCAACATATACACATCCATTTATGAACATGTATGAACTAATTTGTGCTCATACATGAAGTGATTCGAGGTCATACATGTCTATATTCCACCATATAGGATTCATATATGTTCATATGCGATCATATATATAAATATTACCTCAATTTTCGTGAATGTACACATATGACCATGTATGAAAATGTATAGACATGTGTTATTATATATATATAAATATTACGTAAATTTTCGTTAATACACACAGAGAATTATTTAGTTAGAAAAACATCATAACCACCATGATTCCTGTTATATAATATAATTTTATTTACAGATACTTTTTATTTATGGTCACAGGAAATTGTTTGATATTAAGACCAAATTGTTACTGTGATAACTAATTTAATTCCTCTGTATTATTCAGTTCGGTATTTCCAACAAATTTCTATCAAAAAATTATTCCAGACAAGAATTCAATAGTAGAAATCATATCAAAAATGTAAAGATATGCATTTAAACTGATTTATTTGCTATACTAAAAATTACCCAGTAGAAGCAATCGAATTTCGTTATTAAAGTGTTAATTTAATATTGACTACCAACCGTTGGTGAAAATGCGTAAAAATATTCGGTTGTAACATCAAATTACAAAATAATTTAAAATTCAAAAAACTTTGACCACTACAACTAAAAGACATTTTTCTCAACTGATAAGTAATCATGGAATTTTTAAAACTGTCAACAATAAAAAAAATAAAAATTTATTTCAAACGACAAAGAAAAATATTAAAAAAAGAAATTAAAATCGGTTTGTATTATAAAAATGTTTCTAAATTATTATTTAAAAAAAACTCAGGAAACAAAAGAGAGACCACAGTTATTAAGTTGCAGATTTTACTCAAATCTTGATAAAGATTTGTTGGAGGTATGTTGATACAAAATACATGTAGTTCCAAAGTAGTTCGTTTATGATTGCGTACAGGTGCATCAGACAATTTCCAGGTTTGAGCTAAACAATCCGAAATAAATATACAAATTTGCCAAGGCCGTGGCACAACCATTCAAATTCAAGATACACGCAGGATAAATCAAGAAACGGGATTAATTCAGGAGCAACTTTTGGTACAAGCATGGTGAATTGTAATATTGAAATTATATTCCATACCAAAAGCACTTAAACGGATACTGACTATTTATTTTCATGAAAATAAAATGAATTCATTGCATCATTGAATGTGATAAATTATATACACACAAAATAAAAATTCATACTATTTATGAATATTTTATGAAAAATTTGCCAATGTACTAATTTATGAACTTTTTCATAACATTTACGAACAGTTCATAAAAAATACTGGGAAAGTTTGTGTCTCGTAAATTATGACAAGGTTCTTAAAATATATGTAGAAACACTTAATATTTATGAAAAAGTACTTAAAAAATTTGCCAATGTACAAAATCCAAATATTTAAGAAAACTTGCATAAATTGCAATAATACTGGGAATTTTATGTACATTTTTCATAAATGCTAGGGGAACAAGTAACACTTCATAAATAGTAAGTAAGTTTCATAAATAGTATGAACCTGTAATAACATGAACTTTTTCATAAAAAATTATGAATTTTATTTTTTTGTGTGTAAAGGAATATAATATAGAGCTTAACAGGATGCTGAAGATTCCGAAACACTTTATCTGAAGAAAACTCTCTTGATTTTAAAGTACGTTTCTTATGGCAAATCATCGAATTTTTAAAGCTGTAAGAACATTTTTAGTGTAGAATATTTAAAAAATATTCTCAGAATTCAAAACATTTTTCAATAGTAAAACATAAGAAAACAGTTCCTAAAAAATTCCAAATTTATCTAAAAATGTTTCTGTTAAAATAATAAAATGGTTTTTATCTAAAGATTTTCTTTTTTTAAAAGCTGCAGACCTTAATGTTTTCTTATCAGATTTTGAAGTCGAAATATGAAAATTTTTCGCACCAAAATATTACGTTCATAAAGAAAAAATAAATCATTGAATAGTGTAAGGGTTTGCTATTTGAATTAGCCAAAGCGTGAGAGTGTTTCTTTTTAAAATTCTTCTAAATATGTTTTTTTTTTTTTAATTCTATAGGAAAACACCACCAAATCCATTTCTATGATTTAATCTGTAAATTAGAATGTTTTTTTTAAACTTATATTACAATTATATTTTCATTTGTATGTAAATATTTATTAAAAAATTTAATAAGTATATAAAAAATAAGCTGGAAACAGTGTTTAATTTCTATAAATTCGTTAGGATCATTTAAATAAATTCGATGGAATAAACAACCACATACATTAAGATCGTTGGCTACAATCAATAATGACAACAGGTGCAACCAAATTATTTTAATGCTATAATAGAGAATTGGTTGCAACTATTGACTTCACAAACAAATTTTTATATAGTTCATGTAACTACCAAAATTCGGTTGGCAAAAAATTCGGTTGTAGCAATGAATATGTTTTCTATGTGTAGTATTAGGGTTGTCTTTCGTTGTATGGGCTAAAAATGAAAACGAGATTTTGACTGTACCCTCCCCTTAAAATATTTGTTAGGGTGTCAAAATACGCCACGCAAAAAAATAGAGTTCTAGCATAACGGGAAGATGTCCCGCATCGCTCTTGAAAATCGGGCCCCTTGGAAAAATTGGCATAATTTAAAAAAAAATTACAATTTTTTTTTCTTCAAAATTAAAAAAATATAAAATAATTTTTGTGTTAGGTTTAATCATAACTACTCAGACAAAAAATTTTACTATCCCAGAAAATCGCTAACTGACCCTAACTTTGTGTCAAAAAAATTGGTAAATATTTTGGGGGTACCTCAAAGTGACTTTTTGCATTTTTGAAAATTTTATTTAACAAAAATCAAAAACCTAGTATTTGCTGTCAAGTATTTCATTAAGTACATCTCAAGTATTAAATAAGCCAAGTATTACGGATATCCGTTGGCAAATTTTTTTTTAGGGCATTTTGATTCTCGGGGATTTCAAGTTTTTTTTTTTATTTTTATACATTTTTACTTTAAAACAAGGTTTTAATAATATTTCATCAATATTATTGTATATGCTTTTTTAAATAATTGTAACTTTATTTTAAAATACTATATTTTCTGTTGATAGTTAACCCATGTTAACCTGGGGTCAAATATGACCCACGTAAGAAAAATGCAGCTTTGTGGCAAAATTTATAAATAAAATAAAGAGAGGAATAATTCAATTTATATTTATTCTAAAAAAAATTTCGTTAACCGTTTCTAGTCTTCGAGTAGGTCAATTAAGTAAAAATTAGAACTTAAAACTTTTCCATAATAATAATTTTGAGGGAAAAAAATTTACACTATTAAATTAAAAATACGTTTTTCGAAAATACTCCTGAATGTGTACAAAAAAATCAATTTTAATATGAATACAAATTTCTGAATTTATACTAAATAATTAATTTTAATTAATTTTAAAATGTAAATAAATTACAATTAGAAACATAAAAAAAATTTATTTTATGTCATCTTTGTGATTTTTGACTCTTTAAAATACGAGGGTCAATTCTGACCCCATGAAAACACAGGTTAACTATGAACACGAAAAATTATACTTTATAATAAAGTTATTACAATTATATAAAATAGCATACACAATAACATTGATGAAATATTACAAAAATCTTGTTAAAAAAAAAAGTCTATACAAATTTAAAAAAACGCTGAAATCCGCTAGAATCAAAATGCTCTAACAAAAATTTCTGCCAACGAATATCCGTAATACTTGGCTTATTTAATACTTGAGATGTGTTTAATAAAATACTTGACAGCAAACACCAGGTTTTTGATTTTTGTTGAATAAAATTTTCAAAAATGCAAAAAAGTCACTTTGAGGTACCCCCAAAATATTTATTAATTTTTTTGACACAAAGTTTGGGTTAGTTAGAGTAGTTATGATTAAACCCAACACAAAAATTATTTTATATTTTTTTAATTTTGAATAAAAAAAAAATTTGTAATTTTTTTTTAAATTATGCCCATTTTTCCAAGGGGCCTGATTTTCAAGGGCGATGCGGGACATCTTCCCCTCATGCTAGAACTCTAATTTTTTGCATGGTGAATTTTTGTACCCAAACAAATATTTTAAGAGGGGGGCAGCCCCAAAAATCGCAAGTTGAAAAATAAGGACCACCCTAGTGTAGTATACTATCAAAACAACATGAGTTGTTTTGTGATTGTTGAGATTATTTTCTGTTAAATATTTATATATTTAAAACTTTTGCTTAATTTCTGGACATCGTACCATTTGGTCCTAAATTTGTTTATAGTTTCGAAATCAACATAATTTAACCTTACATTTGAGTATAATAATATCTCTAATTGTTCATGAATATTTTAAAAATATTTTTAGAAATTTCTAAAAATGTGATATTTTAGACATTGGCCTCGATGCGGAACGAGCTGTCTCCAAAATTACCAACGAAAAATATTTTTTTATCAGAACAGTATTGCCCACGCATGGTGCCACTTAAAAAAGTTTTAGCCCTACTAAAGAAATATAATATGAAAATTAAAACGGTGACTGGACACATTACTTTATATTTTATTAAAAATTATTTTTTTAAAAATTCGAAACAATTAAAAATTTTTTTTTTATGAAATATAAACTGAAATAGAACATATTTTGATTTACTCGATTAACACGATTAATCGACCAACATTATTTGAGTTATTCGTCACTCGAAATTGGTCATTTTAATTTACTCGAACAATTGTTTGATTGAAATTCCTCGATTAATCGAGTAACGATTAATCGATTGAATAACCTAGTGAATACTTAAAACTTAATAATCATCTATCGTTACGACAATGTATAAGTATTTACGAGTATTTATCCATAAGAAAAGTCGTTTTCCTTTTTTTTTTTTGTAATATTATTTGTTCAAAATCCAATTGTATACAAGAACAAAAATCAAATTGTGTTTGCTATAACTATATTTTAGAGTAGATGGACACTTGACATTATTGAGTTGAATATAAATTTGGCAATAACAAGTGGGGTTTATTTTCAAAACATTTTAACTTAGAAACTCCCATTAAAATTATGTAAGAAAAATAGAAGACTGGCAAAAAAAAGGTTGCTCTTAAAGTTTAATATGTGGAAAATTGCCAAATTATAAACTATTTTTATAATAGACTGCCGCTGAATAATAAACTTTTAAAAAAAGGGTTTAAGAACAGACAAAAAGTTTAAAGTTTGATAAAACATGAAAATTTAGGTATAAGGAAATGTATGTAATATTGAGAAAAAAAAAAAAATTACACAGACAAATCAGATTTGTGATAACAGACCAAATTGTCGCAATTAAATGTTTTACTAGGACAATTCATCAATTCAATGCAACTCTTGTTATGTTTACAAAATGTTCATATGGGAAATGAAGAGTCAATTGACTTAAAGGACCTATTCCGAGACTGGTTAAAGAAATTTTCCATTGTTGTGGGTAAAGCAAGTTCTACTATATTGAAAGAACTGGAACATAACATAAGGTGACCATTTTTTTTTTTCTGACGTGAAATCAGTACACTGAGAGAATTCTCTTCATGATATAAATGCATTTTTGCATAGAAGCAATGAAGTTGCACTGAAATTTGTTCATTGCAACTTTTCTTTAAACTAATACTAGTTTTTATAAAATTTAATGAAAAACATAATTTTATTTATTAAAAGTTTTATTCACTCAATGAAGAAGTTGCAATAAAAAACTAGTTTCATTAAAAGTATGAAGCTTTTAATTCATTCGTAGAAATTTTGCGTTCACCTTGTAAAGGAATGTTTCATTAGTTTACTGAAAATTTTGCATTATTTTTCGTCCACTGAAATTCTCTCTGTGTGCAAATTAAAAAAAAGGCAATGATTTTTCAGATTAGTTGATCTAAAGATTGTTATATGAGTGTTTCTTTTGTTAGGTTTAAGATCATACTATGATGATTCTTTTAGGGTATTCAAACTACTCGGGTTTGGTTTTGTTCGAGTAAACGAGTAACTCGATTTTGAGGTTTTCCACTTACTCGATTAATAGAGTTAGAAATTGCCGCACTAAACGTGCTAATAATTTCAGTTTAGAAGAGAGATTTATGCTCGATTTCTTTTTTTTTTTTGCAAAATAGATCATACCCAGGTAAAAATTGTAATATGGAGTCTAATATAGTTATAGCTCATTTGATAAGTTACCAGTTACCATAGATAACCACATACAAATTTATCTGAAAAATGGGTCATCTACATGTATCTAATTATATCAATTTAGATATATTTTGATACAATTTTATCCAAGATTAGTCCATATCCGGGACATTAAATTATATCTAATTGGATATTAATATATCTGATTTTATATAATGTTAACCAATAGTAGGTATGCTTTTTGTGACTTTCTTTATTAGGATATTGTCCTAACAAATAATCTATAGTTTTTTTAATAAAAATTATATCAAACTTGTATAAAAGACAAAGTACAGTCTAGTTTACACCCCCTGTTTTTGTTTATACACGAAACAAAAAGTAAAAAGGAGGAAAAAAAGTGTATTGAATATCCACCAGAGGTGGACCTTGCACATAACAAACAAGTTTTCAATTTATTTTTTGATCAATGGTGATAATCTTTTACTTCGAGCTCATATATATATTAGTTCTCATGTAGTGAGTTAACTAGTTTATATGAATGTTTGATGTTTGGCATGGGATTGTTACCTCTTTCAAAACGTGTTCTGATGATGAGAACCTAGAAAATTCCCAAAATAGATCTATCAATAAATAATTAATTATATCAAACTTAATAATATTTAATATTGAGTCTTTTTATCGAAAAAAGAATTTGTTTTAATAACACATTTCTTTATTTTTTTACAGTTGTTTTGATTTCTAGTATCCGACCAAACTTCGTTCAAATTTTCAATGTTCGGCCTACGCCGTAGCCGAAGACAAACTTTTTAATTTACTTTTTAATTTGAATAAATCGTGAACTTTTGACCAACGAAATTTGTTTAAAGTAAAACAAAAAATATTAAACATGAATAAAATTTAAATTTAAACATGAATAAATCTTAAAAAATGGTAATGCTTAAACTTTTCTATTTTTACTAAAATATTTAACGAATTTAATACAAATTCGTGTTTGTTGTACTCGAAGTTAAAGAATTTATTCCGAAAATATGCTCAATTTCTTCAAATAACTAAAGGCTAAACTTGGCCGAACTCCGAAGCCGAAGTCGAATACTCGGTAGGAAGCTATTCCTTAAATGCAATGGAATTTAAATAAACCATTTTTAAAAATTTACTCTTTATTTTGTAGCGTCTTTAAGTTTAATATTCAAAAATATTGCCAGCTCTTGGCTTATATACTTACATTGAATAAAATATGTTAAGTAGGTGGCTTACCTAAAAATAAATAAAAATAAAATAAATTATTAAAATTAAAATCTTAAAAAAATGTAAAATAAACAAATAAAAGAATCAAACATAAAACTCTACCTAAATATATTAATAAAAATAAATTTAACAAAAAGAAAAATTAACATAAATATAAGAGTTCGTCTCGAAAATTTTATTTTGGGATATCATCATTTTTTCGAATTATGCATCAATAAGAAAATGTTATTTCAACTCCTTCTATATGCCACCGAGAGGCCAAAAGCGCTGATTTAGTTAGGATCCGTTTTCCAACGAATCAAAAAGAGCTTAATGTACATGAAATTTGAATCGATATTACGCCAAAAATTATGAAAAAAAAATGTTTCCTAGCTTTTAAAGTACACGCTTTAGGTAATAGAGTAATCGGAAGACTCTCTTTATTCAAAAACTTTTAAAAATATTTTTTTTGATCAAACAAAATAAAAATGTATTCCCGACTGAGAAAAATGCTACAAACATTTTCGATATACCGTGACGCGCTAAAAAGTTATAAAGGTTTCAATTTTGTAAAAACTAATAAAAATATTTTTTTTTTAATACACACAATGCCAACGTGTTATCAGCTAAGAAAAATGCTACAAATATTATCGATGCATCGCGGCAGGTTGAAAAGTTGTTAATCAATAAAATATTACATTTTAGTGAAGACAACATTTTGAAAACATGATAATTTTTTACTGTGGTGCCTTAAAGCGAAAACTTGTGCACCATTTGTATACCCTCCACACACTGTGATGAGTATATATATCAGTTTGTCATTCCACATATAGTATTTATATTCTAGATCCTTATTGAGTTTTAAGCCGATTTAGCGATGTCTGTCTGTCTGTTGAAATGGCATCTTCACGAAAAGTTTAGTACTGAAAATGATAAAAATCGGTCTAGCCGTTCCATAGTTATGAGTGAAAACTTGAATGTACCTTTAAATTTTCAATACAAAGTGCTGTCATAGTAAAATATAATATTAAAATTTCACCTCAAATTTTTATTTCACCTCAAAAATCTTTTTCACTACTAAGTTTTTTTTGACCACAAAAACAGATTTGCACCACAACAAAAATGTTATTTTGCCACAAAAACTAATTCCTTCGTATGCCTAAAATGTTTTTCACTTTAATTTTTTTTTTCACCTCTTAAAGTTTTTTTTGCATAATTTTGTTTAGTTTAAATCATTTTCGGTGTAGAATTCATTAGTTGACTAAATTTTTATAAAAATACAGTTTTTTTTTGCTCTGTAGGAAAAGGGACCCTAAATCAGCGTTTTTGGCCTCCGAAAGCATATGAAACGATTTTAAATAAAAAAAAAAAATTATAGCATTTTTTTTACTGATCCAAAAACATTTTAAAAGGTGATAATATCCCAAAACCAACGAAATGTTATACTTTTATGACGAACTCTAATAAATATGTATGTATGTTTACAAAAACTTTTTTACGACAAAGAAAAAATATTATGGTGTTGAGTATACTAAATATTTATAGCCAATTTTCATACTGAAACTGTATATTTTTGACACATTTTTTGTTGCTACAGTCAAAGCCCGGTATAACGAATACTCGATATATACCGAAAACGCGATATAACGAACGATCAAATTGTTTACATTGATTACCTTATATAACGAATTTTTTCGAAAATGTTTACTCAATGTCACGTACAGTTGGTAAAAAATGAGGAAAATTTAAAAAAATAAAAAAAAATCGTAATAACGAAAAACTGTTTGTTGGAGAACCTTTTGATTTAGGAGTGCATCCAATATTGCAGTTTTACTTTTCATTTTCTATAAACTCAGTCAATTTAGTACAAAAAGTTGTTGCAATATAACGAATATTTCGATATAACAAATGTACCTGACAACATATCATTCGTTATACCGGGCTTTGATTGTATTTGTACAACTCTCACTCCTTAGAAGTTTTTCTTTTTATTCAACAATACAAATATTTTATCTTAAAAAAAAACACAAAAAAAAATTCTAAATGAACCTCTTTTTTGGGGGAAAATAATATAAATACCAGAAAAACTGATCTCAATGAGTTTTTTTTTCATATTTATACAACCAGTAGGGCGCCTTTGTATTATTTTCTTTTTAAGTTTGGGTTTTCATTTTCTTTTGAAATCTAATGCTTATTCATTGGTTTGGTTACCATTTTCATAAACTTTTTTCGGTTTTCTTTTCCATTTCAATTGTTAAAGTAAACAAAGTATAAATAAATTTTATGTATAACTATGTAAATAGCTAAATTATACTTTTATTTTATGCCAAAATGGAATAAAAGAAAAATTATGCTAAAACAAACATTTGAAAGAATAATAAAAAAAATAAAATCTGTCACCATTAACAATTGAAAATCAGCATAATAATGTCATTGAGAAAAGAAGGGTAGCAGTTGAATTTCTGTTCAGTGTGTTTGTGTGAAAACGTTTGTGAATAAAGCAAAACTTTTTATAGCATATTTTTAGGTGTCATAATAATATAGTATGTGTTGGTTTTAAATATTGGATTTTGATTTGTGGAAGTTGAATTTTAAACAACTTTGAATTTTTTATATATATAAAAAATATGACATATTTTAGGGAGATGTTTATAAATTATAGGTAATAATTTATATTGGGAAAAAAAATTCAGGCATTGATATTTTCATATCATCACCTAAAATGCAAAAGAGCTTCACTAACAAGTTCTCAAAAACCGGTTTTAGTGATGGTAATTATTCATTTAGGTTAACTACATGGCTTCACAAAATTTTGGACTTCTACGATAAAAACAGCGGGTTTTTAAATGAAGTTCGAATCTTGCCTTGCAAAATATTGAAGTAGTGTTTAGAGATTATGAAGCACTGCATCGAACTACATTTCTCCACAAAATTGTTTGGTTCTATGTTTAAAACTATCAGTTTTATTAACGATATTGTTAAAATATCTGTGGAAGCTTTTTGCTTCTCCTGTAAAAAAAGTAAATATGTTAGTTACGTCGTTTTGCATTTTTGGTAACGATATATATGCTAATGCCTTTGCATTATCAATTGTATCATACTTGGGATTTTTTTATTAGTATTGAAATTTCATTAGTTCTAATGCTAATGTCAAAAAAATTTCGTTACCATTTAATTGTAATGGAATTTTTTGGCATTAGTTTTTGTCCTTGAGCACAAAAAGCATTTGTTTACAAAAAAAGTATAGTGTAAATTGCTTTACAAAGGAATAGGACGGAGATCGATAGGAATTTTAATACTGAATACGGGAAACGAAATGGAACGATGAACTAACTTTCTATTATCCGAGTATGCTACTTGTATTATCATGTAAATAAGTAAAAAAAAAATAAGTATAAAAATGCATCACTCGGGATTAGAGAAACAAGCCGGTCGGCGCAAAATCGGCTACGCGCCGGCGCCGCCGATTTTTTAAATTTTCAGCCGCCTCCTTTTTAATCGGCTCGCATCGGCTTAAAATGTGAGCCGGATAAAGCGGCAGCCGCCGAATTTTTATTTGCGCGGACCAATTTTGTTACCATTTTAATCAGTCGTGCTTGGTTGTAAAACGTGTAAAAAATAACAAAAATTCACAGAAAGAAACAAAATTAAAAATAAAGAAAAAATGCAAAAAAAATAGATTTTTACTTTAATAAAAGTGCGGAAAATCTAGAATCTTCAGAATCGGATTCTGAAAAAAATTATTATCCGAAGATAATATTAAAACAAAAAAAAAAGTAAAAGATAACGCCAAAATTAGTGTTAGTTATGGCAGTGGCTCAGAATGCTGGAACCGTTTTGGGCATTTGGAAATATCAAATAAAAAAGTATTAAAAGTATTTTGCAAAATTTGCTTTGACACCAAAACAAGTTATACATATACTTCAAATACTTCTAAAGATGCATTCATAATGCAAGTTTAAATTCGCAGATTTTTCTGAAAATCTTTGATTTCTAAGACATTACATTTCGGGAACTAGAAGAACAAAACTCTTAAGCTTTGTAGAAGTATTTGTTTTGTAAAAGGTAACGTTCCTACCAATTGTCGCTAAATTTGGGAAAATTGCTGAAAAAAGGGATTTGACATGCATTAAATGTATTATATCAATTAAAAAAAAAAAATTTAATTATAATCTGTTTTTTTTTTTTCTTTAAATAAATTTAATGAGTTTTAATATATATGAACTTTTATTTGTTTTATTAACAATTAGCCAACCCAATATAATTAAATCTTTATAATTAATAACTTGTGCATATGCTTGGAAATGTTTTTTTTTTGATTACTAACAAGAAAATAGATCTGATGAAAAATATAGCGATATATCATTAGATTTTATCTAAAAATCGACAAGATAACAACAGTAAAAAAACAGCATTTTAAGCCGACAATTCAGCCGCCGCCGGTTTTTTAACCTAAAAGCAGCCGCCGTAGCTAAAGCGGTTGCGCCGCCGCCGAAAATTTAGGGTAGGTTTTTTTCTCTGCTCGGGATCTCTGTCATTTTATAGCTAGTATCTCGAAAACTGAGCGAGATATCGTAAAACTGACAAAATGTTTGCAAAACTTAACCTGAGTAACGCGTACCGGTAATACAAATGTGTTAAGTGTTCCGATTCCACTCGTTCCCGGTTTATTCCATATCGTTCCATTTTAGAACAATGCTCCATTTTATTCATCGTAGTGATTAAATTGTTATTTGGGTAAACAAATAGAATGTTTGTACGATTAGGGTTACTCTATGCTCCTGTGAAGCCCTGATTTCATCGATATTCACTATTAGTTTTTCGAAAATCGTATCTATCAATTGTAATGTGTTCCTTTAATTGATGTATTACTAATGATAATGAAATTTAAAATTATTCCTATTAATGAATGAAATAAAATCAATGAAATTCATTAACATTAATTAAAGAAATGCTAATGAAAATAATTTCATTACAATTGATATCAATGAAATTGTAATGAAATCAATAATTAATTAGTACATTAAATTAATTAGCCCCATGTATGAATTATATAGAAAAATCAATGCCTCAATGGTTTTGTTTTTTCAAGTATGATTAAAAGTCTTGTCATACAAGGAAGGTAAACGATGCGATTTCGATGTAATTTGGCCGACATCAATAAAACGAACACCAAACATAAAAAATAGTAAAATTATACTTTCATATGTAATTTTACTGAATTTTATGAATTTACGATACTTCGTTACCGGCAGTTCTATTTATCGGAATATATTTAGAAGAAAATTTAATTCTTTTCCACAGAAATTTTGCATTTTAATACATTTTTGTAACATCTGGTATGGATTTCTTAAGTTTCAGATTTCTTCCTTATAGGCTTTACAAAAGGTCATAAACTTTTATAAACTTTCTCTTTTAAACCCCAATTATACTAAGATTTTATAAAAATCCAAAAATAACATGTTCAAACAATCAGCCAATAATACCCCAAGAAATGGGACGTTAAGGAAATTCTCTTTTTGGCTCTACCCGTGAATTTCAATTGATATTTTCTGAATTTCAACTGATGCGTTTCTGAACTTCAATTATTTTTTTCTAAATTTTAGTTGATATTTTCTGAATTTTAATTGATTTTTTTTTTGATTTTTTTGATTGTTTTAATTTTTTTGAATTTCAATTGGAAAATCTAAATTTCAATTTATATTTTCTAAATATCAAATGGAAATTCTGAAATTCAATTGATGTTATCAGAATTACAAATGGAATTTCTGAACTTCAATTAATATTTTCGAAATTTTATTTGATATTTTCTGAATAACAACGGTAAAAGTAGTTGTACGCATGATTAGGATATTATTCCCTCTATGCCCCTCCCTGTATGAATTTTCAAAATTCCCGTCTGAGGGATATCTTATTTAAAGTTCCTACCTTAAATGATTTGGCTAGGCCACCAAAGGGGTAACTTATCCCCTTTTGGCCCCATCAAAATTCAAAATTCCCGTCTGAGGGATATCTTAATGGAATTAAGAACCCACATACATATTTAAAGTTCCTACCTTAAAAGGCTTAGCTAGGCCACCAAAGGGGTAACTTATCGCCATTTGGCCCCTCCTCATAGAATTTTCAAAATTTTTGACTAAGTGGCTGTCTTTGCGAGATTAGGAACACACATAGCAAATTTCAAGTTAATCGCTTTATTGGTTTGGCGAAGCTTCCAAGGTAGAGACTTTTGCCCTTTTTGTACCTCCCCGCAGGAACTGCCTAAAATCTCGTCTAAACACATAAGACTTATACCAAATTTCAAGTTCCACTCTCTAGCGTTATGGCGAGGCCGTCAAAGTGGAGACTTTTTCCTTTTTGCTAATCCGCAGAAATTTCCAAAAATAGTGATTTGGCCAGGCCGCCGAAGGGGAGGCTTTTCCACTTTTTGCCTCTTCCCGCAAAAATTTGCAAAAATCCTGTCTATACAGAATTCTACTTGTGTTAACATACAAAATGCCAAGTTCCTCAATTTAGTGGTTTGGCCTGGCCGTTGTTGGGGATAATTTTCCCTCCTATAAAGATGTCTACTCGTATTAAGGAATCCAAGGCTTTTCCGATTTTTGACACTTCCCGCAAAAGTTTCAAAAAAAAATCCCGTCGATACAGATTTCAACTCGTGATGAGATACCCATATAACAAATTTCATAACAAAGTTCCTCGCTTTAGGGGTTTGTCCAGGCCGCAACGTGGAAAGTTTTCCCCTTGCTGCCGCTCGCCGTAGGAATTAACAAAAATCCCCTCTATACTAATGTCTACTCCTAATTAAGAACCCACATACCAAATTTCAAGTTGCCAGGCCGCAAAGTCGAATACTTTTTTAATTTTTTTATACTAGTTTACCACGTTCTAGCGAAAATTACAAAAAGTACCAAATAAGGGGCCTATGGCCTAACTTCCTTAGGAGTTAGGCAAACCGAATTAATTCGGTTGTTGCAACCGCATTGCAACAACTGAATTCGGTTGGTGCAACCGAATTGAAGTATGTGACAACCGAATTCGCATGTGATAACCTTGTTAAAAAAATTTATTTTCCAGCCAAAGGAGTTTGGGCAGGCCGCCCAAGGAGAGAGTTTTTCGCTTCCAAAAATCTCGTCTTATCGGACGTCTACGCTGGAGATGCAAAATCATGCAAAATTTCAAGTTCCTATCTCCAGCTGTATAGGCTGTAAGTAAAGTTTCTTAAAAAATCCTTTTTAAATTAACTTTTTCCTTGTAATATTTAATTTATTTTGCCTAATGATTAATAATAAACTGTTGATCCTTTTTGTTTTATAAGAAACTGATAAAAAGAAGGTATAAACCATTTTAGAGTTTTGATACAAAAAATATATTGAACCCAAGCAAAGTGTCACGTGTTACCAGTAAAACTAATTTACACACTTGATTTCCAAAAAAAAAAAAACGAAAACAAACCCCTCTTCCATTATTTTTATAACCTCCTTTTCCCAATATTTAAAACATTTGGTGGTCATAAAAATGTTTTCTTAATAGCACTTACACTAAAAAAATGGCAGAAAAATAAACTACAAATAGAAGAAATAAAATAGTCCGAGTAAAAAGTGAAAAAAATAGGAAAATGTTAAAGCAATTTGTTTTCTTTTCCGCCTTTTGAATTGCAATTTTCCTTCCGTTTCCGTTTTACAGCTTACACAAAATATCTACAACTATTACGGCTACTGCCTCTGTTACATGTAAACGATTTACGCTTGTACACTCATAGAAATAAAGCTGTAAAACAGCAATAAAAAAAAACTGTCGTTGAAGAAAAAACTGGTAAAATTAGAAGATTTTTTTTTGCTAAATATTAATAAAATAAGAACAGCAAAATTAAATCTGTTAACTCTACAAAGTTTCAGTTATGTTCGAATTGAATTTTAGTTAATTCAAAAAAGCAATTTACTCTGCTAAAATTTGCAAAAACTTTTAGTTAATATATGTAGACTAAAAACAGCAAATTAAAACTGTAAAATCAACAAAATTTTTGAAGCATTTACCTTAAATTTAGTAGAATGCAAATAACAGTATACTTTGCTAAAATCAACAGAAATATTTCCAAAAAAAATTGTAGATTGCTGATTTCAGAAGAACAGATTTTTTTCGTAATAAAAAAAATCTAAAAAAACAACATAAAACAACATAAAACATTTCACATTTTTTAATGATTTATTTTGGCTACACTCATACAAAAAAGTTAGTTCAAAAGTCTGTTTAACTAATTTTTCCATCTAAAATTTAGTAATTCGTGATTATCTAATTTACAAATTTTACAGTTAATTTAGTCTACAATTTTTTTTTAAATGTCGTTATTTTCTCATATATTTTGTTTAAAGTCATAAAATATGCTATATCTCGATAACTAAGCGAATTAGAGAAAAATCAAAAATCAACAATCGTTACTTCGTACCCATTAATTAGACTTTATAAACCATATAAAGGGTCCGCCATCTAAAGTTTTTTTTTCCAACTAGTGTTTATTTCGTGAATGGTAACACTTAGCTCATGTCTGATTTGACAGATAATTAGTTTTATCCTTCCGCTGAACGAATATGGTCCGTATGTTCGTTATCTTGTGAAAAAAGTGAAAGAAACTGGCATCCTCATCGATAAACCAAAGCGTGAAAAGCCAAAAACAGTGCGTACACCCGAGAATATTGCTGCTGTAGCAGAAAGTGTGCGTGAAGCGCCATCAACATTAATTCACCGTCGTTCTCAACAATTGAACATTTCGGAGACATCATTGAGACGAATTTTGCATAAAGACATTGGTATGACGCCATACAAAGTCCAATTGGTTCAGGAGTTCAAAAAAAAAAAAAGTTATTTGGAGGACCCTTTATAGTGGGGAGCACTCGTCAGTACATGTACGTACTTTTTACAACTGAAGATTCAGGCCAAAAAATATTTGACACTAAAACTAAAGTATACTTTTCTTAAGATATATTAATGGAAAAAGTGTCGTTTTTGATCAAAATGTTCCGATTTTTCACCTTCCTGGATATATATTTTTCATAATACTTGTAACGGCACCTAAACACAATTCTCTTACCATTTTTTTAGTTTTTGAATTTTAAAGATAATTTATTTGCTTACGAAAATATTGTAAATTGAAATTGAGGTTTTAAGGTCCGCAGTGTAAAATTTTAAAAAACCCCATTAATATAGCTCGAATACCTGATGTCAGATATTGATTCTGAGACTAAATTTGGATTCAGCGTACCTTATACCTTTAGAAAAGTTTACTTTAGTTCTAGTGTCAAATATTGTTCGGCCTGAATCTTTATGTGTAAAAAGTACTTACTCACGAGTGCTCCGCACTGTATATTCCCGGTAATAAATATGGTCTTGCCTCTGGTCAGATCCGGAGAGAACATTTTACGCAGACAAAATGATTGTCAAACAAAAATCAATTAAACCTTTGTTCGATTTTAAACTCACTTTCAATTAAAAGTTTAATAATATCCATTAAATGTTTAATTAAAAATTAATGAAAATTTTTTTTTTTATATCACCAAAATTGAAAAGAAAAAAAATTGATAAAATTAAAAAATTTGCTAATATTTAAAAAATTTGCCAGAATTTTAAAAAAGTCCAACTGAAAAAATAACTAAAATTTTAAAAATCTCCAAAATTAAAAAAATGCTACAATTAAAAAAATGCCTACAATGAAAAAATCTTCAAATTGATATAAATCGCAGAAATTGAAAGCAAAAAATTACAAAAATTAAGAGTTTTCAAAATATAGACGCGATTTTAAAATTTTTGACGATTTTTTTTCAATTACAGCAATTTTTTTTTTTGATATAAATTTTTTTTTCGTATTTTTAGCGATTTTTTTTTTTCAAATTTGATAATTTATTAAAATAGCGTTTTTTTTTATTTTATTTTGACGGCTTTTTTAAATTTTGGCGATTTTTTTTACAATTTTTATGATCTTTATAAATTTTGTAATTATTTTCATTTTTGGCGATTTTTTTAAATTTTAGTGATTTTTTTTTTAATTTTATCGATTTCTTCGCCAATTTTTGGGATATTTTTTTTTGCAAATTATAAAGTTTTAATAGTATCAACAAAAAATTTATTTGAAATTGAAAACAATATTCAATTAAATTTTTAATAGATATGATTAAAACCTTAATTGAAAATAAAATGAATTAAATAGTTACAAATTATTTTAATTGATACTACAATTTTCTTAATAGGACCGAACTCAATTAAACTTTTAATTGAATCAACAAATATTTTAATAGAAAGTCGATTTTAGGTTTTTCTATGTAGCAGAAATTTTCTATTGATTTTAAATTCTGCTGATTTAGCTAAATTCTTAGTTAATTGAACTACAGCTGTCAAGCAAAATTTAGTTCTGCTAAAGTCTGAGTGACCTTAATTTAGCAGACTGTGGTTCTCAACTTCATTGAAAATTATGCTGGCGCATATTTAGGTACTATTTTCTGTTGTTGTAGCTAAATTTTCAACTGTTTATACGGTCATTTTTTTTATGAGTGTACTAATATTTAGCAAAATTTTTTGCTGATTTTAGAAGATTAATTTGTCACTTTCAATTAACTAAAATTTAGATATAACTAAATATTTGTAATTTGAACAGATTTAATTTTGCTATTCTCATCTTACTAAGATGTAGCAAAAAAAAAAAAAAAATCGGTAATTGTAGCAGATTTTCCTGCAACGTAATTTTTAGCTAATTTTTAGTAGTTATAGTATAAATGTCTACTAAGTTTTTTCTATTGGTGTAACTGTGTGCTGTAAAGGAGGAAAACAAACATGATTGTGCTTGCTTGTATTATCATCTTACTGGGATTTTTTTTTTGAATAGGTGTTTTGTTGGGGTAGAGTAATGGATTAGATTTCTTTTTTTTTTTTTTATAATAGTGATTTTAGCTTTTTTTTACAAGTTTTATGTTGAAAAGTTTACTATTGTCACGATTGCATTTTCCGGGTTTTCCCTTATTGTTTGTTATATCCAATGATAGGTGTGAGTTAAGATGAATCTAAGAAAATTGTACCTGTTGTTTGTAGTTTTTGTCCATAATTTTCCATTTCTGTATTTGATTATTGTCTGAACATTGACTTTTAATGTGACCCTTGTGGGCTCATAAAATTGTTGTTGAAGGCCAAAAAACAGGAGTTGGAGGTAGGCTTAAATGTATTAAATTTAATAGCCCTAAAGATTGTATGTTGTTTTGTCCATGTTCGTTCGTTATTGTTTATTGCTTAAGGGTGAGTTAACAAATTGATTTTATGTTGTTAGGTTTTTAAGGTCTCCTGTTTTTTTTTTTATTCCTTTATTGAATTCTTTACCTTTTTATGTATTTTATTTTTTAAATAATGGTTGATTATATAAAATAGCAATTTGTATTTTCATTTTACAAGAAAACATAAATGTGTTTAAATATAACTTATTACAAATATTTTTCTTTTACCAAACATTATTATTGGTTGTCATTTATAAATTAATGGTAAAATAAATATTAAACTCTAACACTTGATATTTGTAATGGTTTATCTTTAATATACAAAAAAAAAGACAATTTCTGTTTTTGTACATTTGGCATTTTTGGCCAGAAAAAGATATCGTTTTAAATTGTTGCACTCATATAGGATTATCATTAATCAAATCGACATTGCTGTGACAACCTACATGAACATTTTCATATGCAAAAGTAACAAGACTGGCGACTAAATAACCAAAAAAACCCACTTAAATTTTTTTTTTGCAAAAAATACAGTCTCAAGATATTCAAAATTTTTGCACTTGTTTAAGTTATGAATATGTATTTTTTTTTAATGATAATTTTATTAATATAGTTTATTTTAATGTAATTAAAATTTTAGTTTTTTACTTCATTGGACTATGAATAATTTTTTATTAATTTCGTATTTAACCCTATAATGAGTAAGAGTATCTTTTAAAACTGTTACCATTATTGGCACTTTTTTTTGTTGCTTTTTATAAATGGAGTTAAACTATTCGCATATAATTAGTTAGAATATTGTTCTATCTCAAGTCCAAAATTTAATATGTTGTCAGATTAGATTTTATTTGTAGCTTTTCAAAAAAGTTTCGTAAACGGACTGTAACTCTATGCAATGCGTGCAAATAGTGCCTACATACAATATGTTTCCTCTGTTTTACATACACTCAGGGCACTTCTGCTTTAAAAATATGTAGTTGTTTGGATTGCAATAAATTTTCTTTAATTTTAATGTAAATGTCAGTTATTTGTAGAACATTTTTAATTTTGTACTACACTCTAGAAAATGATTGTAAATTTACTACACTCAAAAAAATAAGTTAGTAGAAAAGTTAGTAAAATATCTTGTAAATCAGGTATACTATTTTTCAGCAAATTTTTTTCTAAAATTTTAGTTATACTTATTCAGCACTTAACTGTTTTGAAGTAATGTTTTACTAATATTTTACTAATGTTTTACTAATTTATTTTGCTAAAAAAAATTGTGCTGATTAGCACATCAATAGTGTGAACGACAGCCAGACTGAAAGATATACGCAGAATGAATTAGATGTCGCGGCATGTCACGATGTAGCAGTGACGAGGAAAATTATACTAAAAAGTACAACTCTAGTAAGACATAATATAAAAAAATCAACCATGGAAGATTTTTGTATTTGTTTTTCATACATAAAACAAAATTGTGGATTAAAACAACTTAAATTTTGCGGCGTCATCGGCTTGTGAAATTAATTAAATAAAATACAAAATAAAATATTTAAATTTAATATAAGTTAAATGTGTATTTGTAAACTAAATGTTTATATATATTAATAATCTTGTGTGGTCAAATTGCAAACAAATATGCAATAGATAGACAGGCTAAAGCGAAAGACAAAGACATACATCTTAGGTAGATTTTTCTGTTTCCTTTTTCTTATTGCAAAAAACGGGTTGTATATGTTACATTTTGTTATTTGTTCGTTTTGTTTCTATAATTCTCTGCGGCATTTGCGTTCCTTTAAAAGATAGCATCATTTAGACAATAATTGATTTAAGTAGTTCAAAGATAATTTCGTTTATGTTATACATATATAATTATTTCTATTATTTTTAAATATTACATTAATTCATATCGTCAATTTGGGAGTATGAACATTTTTATATTTTGTAACGTATTGTAAATTATTTTAAAAAGAATCACAAAAATATGTTTTATGATTTTCAGCAAATAAATTAACTAAAGTATAATTTTTCTACAAATTTTTTGAGTTTTTTTCAGTCTACTAATATTCAGCAAAAATTTTATTAATTTTTAGCAAGGGTTTTTTAATTTCTAATCTACAAAGTGTTAGCAAAACTTTTGCTGAATCTACTAATTTTGTTGCTAAAAATCTGCTCGCTGATTTTCAGCAAAAGATTTTGCTGATATTAGCAATTTTTTTGCAAGCACCCTCCTGACTAAAATTTTGCTGACTCAGCAAAATTTTTTGCTGACTTTACTAACTTTTTTATTTGAGTGTACTATAAAACTAGTAAAGTTTCATGTATTATTACGCAAATTCGGTAAATGTACACAACAAAATGCGTAAAACTATTTTGCACACACTTTTATATACAATAATACACACTTACAGTATAACTTTAAATAAAATTTGTAAACAAATAGTTTTTTAACAATTGTAAATAGTTTTTTAATGCATTAGTGTGATTTCATTGTCATTAATAATGATTTTTCTAATGGAAATTTTTTTATTATCATTAAATGGTAATGCATTTTTTTTCATTAGTAACAACTAATGAAAATGAAATCTCAATGGTAATGAAAAATGCCCATGATAGATGAAATTTAGTTTATTATGTTTTCTATCGAAATAATGTAATCCCTTAATTCAAAATTATGAAAATACGGCCTTTAAGCGAAGACAATTCGACCGTTGTCGATTTTCAACTTCAAATACTTTAATAAAATTTTAAGGGCTCGGAAGTTCATGTAAATACTTGTTTTTTGTCGTTAGCTGGAGGACATAGTTAACCAAATATCTTTGCGAATCAACAAATTTGTAACAAAATGGCATCGATTTGTTAATGCACATATTTGCATATTTTGCTATAAATGCATATTTCGTCATTTTTTGTTGCACATATATTTGCATATTTGGCTTAAATTGCATATATTTTAGAACATTTTTAGAAATTTTACTAAAACGCGAGATTTAACAATATGTATATTAGAGCGACTCAAGTTGTATGGAAGCGAAATTCGTGCAAGGTGTACCCCCTCAAAATAAACATTGGTATTTTTTATGATGACATCTAAAATATTTCGGCTCTAGCTTTGATCTCTCGTAAGCTGGACCATTTTGAAAAAGGGTCCATTTTTGCATGTTTTGTTAATTTAAGAATCTGTTTCCTTACCAACATATACAATATGGGTATCATAAGAAAGGTTTTTTAAGGCGCGTCCAACTGTATATACAATTTGTCCAAGGACGAAAAAGCAAATTAGATTCATTTTACACGGTGCTCTGGAATATATATAAATGCAATTTTGTGGTAACTCTAATATGATAGCGGATTTAAAGAAAGAAAAAAAATATGATCCACGACTTTTTGGCGGCATATTTTTTTTTTTTAATTTGCTAAAAAAAAATTATTTACATACAAAGATGATGTACTTGGCAATATTGCAATATTTAAAACGAAGAGTTACCACCCCATTGCATTTTTGTCAAAACGCGAACTAGCACGAATTTCAAAAAAAGCTGAGACCCGTATTTAATTAAATCGACTAAAGATTGAAATATGTTAATTTGGCATTTTTATTACAAACAACCCCGAACAAAAAATTCAAAAACTGTTTTTTTTTTTTTACAGAATACCCTTAAAAAAAAGGACATGGATGATCGTCCTTGGACAAATTGCATATACAGTTGGACACGCCTTAAGAAAACCTTTCTTATATTGTATATGTTGGTAAGGAAACAGATTCTCAAATTAACAACACATGCAAAAATAGACCCATTTTCAAAATGGTCCAGCTCACGAGAGGTCAAGGCTGGAGCCGAAATATTTTAAATGTCATCTTAAAAAAGTCCAAGGTTCATTTTTAGGAGGGTACATCGAGCACTTTTTTGGTGAGTCGCTCTAATGTATATGTTTTAGATTTTGTTTTCTTCAAAATTTATAAATATTTTTTGATGCATATTTTTTTGTCACGGCGACAAAAATAACAAATAAGTAAAAAAATTACTTAAATGTGTTAAAAATGTTGAAAATTAATAATTAATGCATCTTTCTATCATATTTATCATATCATATTTCATGAACATAAAACACTATTATAAATACATTAACTTCCGAGACCTAGTGATGATTAATTCTTAAATGTTAGTATAATTATGTAGATAAAACTGATTTCTTCGTCAGCCGTTGCATATCCGAAATCCTACTGTGGTATACCAAGATATACGGTATCGTTCAAAATAACCGGTTTTATTTTTATGAAAAAAAGGTATAAAAAATACAAAATTTAAAAACAAATTAGTAGGAAATGCGTAAAAATGTGTAAATATTAATTTCATATGATTTTGTTTGTAGCTTTGTATACAAAATTTCAAGTTTGTTAGCCCTAGTATATTCGTATATAAAAAAGTAATGTTAGAGACTGACTCCTCATCTCCCAGCCCAAAGCAATGGAACTGGAAACTTGATATTTGGCAAGCAGGATCCTTTATAGAAACAAAGAAAGAAACATTTTTTTTTAATACTTATATGGAGAGGGTCAAAAAGGGAGAAATTATCCCTCTAATCTCCACTGACGTCCTGTCCGAAGCTCTTTGGCTAAAAACCTAAAATTTTCATTTCATTCAATGGACGAGTTCCAGTGACAATTCATAGATCTAATGCAAAAATTCATTGCTATCATGCAGATAATTCTCTCAGTGCATTTTTTTTTTGTATGATACATAACAAAATTATTCGTAAAATAAACATATTTGCATAACATTATTTACAATTTGATAATAAAGAAATTTTCTCACTAAACTAACGAAGTTTTCTTCACAATATGAACGAAAAGTTTCCTAAACTTTATGAAAAAGCTTCATAGTTTGAATGGAACTATTATGAATGAACATTTTTCATGGGTTGTATGAAATTTTAAATAACTAAAATGAAAAGTTCCAATGTGCGAGTTCCAGTGACATTTCATAGATCTAATGCAAAAATTCATTGATATTATGTAGACAATTCTCTCAGTGTATGTTCAAATAAAAATTCTTCCATAAAATCGTGTGTAAAATATTTTACACACAAAAAAATATAAGAGAAATTCCTCTGTCTTGTGTTCAAAATAACAGTGAAATCAATAATATTCTTATTTGATTCTAACATATTATGTTTATCAATATTGATGAAGAAATCTTTGAAAATATTTGAAGTTTTTATTTGTGAATTATTTTTCTCAAATTTGTTAAAAAAACAACTTAATGCCATTTTACCAAAAAATTTCTATGGCGAACAAACAATCAAAAAATGAATTTTATATATATGAAGTTCTTATTGTAAAAACATGATAAGCCACATTTGTTGTTTTATGAATTTTTGCTGTTTCTTTAGATATCCATTGATTAATATTTGATAGAAGTCTTGCTTATTCAATTATTACAAGTGGGTAGAGTATAAACGTCCAGCAAAAATTTTATTTTTTGCATTCGTACAACCTTTAAAAGACGAAAATACACTAAACATAAAATGTGGCTTATCAAGTTTTTACAATAAGCCCTACATAGATATCTCATTTCAAAGCTTATTTTGTCTTCTCTGACATATGAGAAGCTTTGATATATATCTACGTTTTTAAAAAAGGATAAAAAAAAACTCAAAAATGTCCTTGAGTCGCGAATATCTCAAAATGTACATATTTTTTTCTTAAATTTTTGTTTCCAGATAGATCAATATGTCATATATATATAAAACATACAAAATTCAGATTGGAGATACAATATGTTCTTTAGAAAAACGATTATTCAAGATATTACCACGATTATATTCAATAATGAATCCGCGCCTGGGTAATCAAACTTGTTTCGCCATATTTTATATAAAATTGCAAATAAATTTAAAAGTACATTCATTTGGTTGTTTAAAAATGTTTTTTTTAAGATGTTAAATTGCAAGCAAAATATGAATTAAAAACAAATTAAGATTTTTATTTTCAGAGTCCAGATATCTTCCAAATCTATATCATGGCAAATGTTTGTATATATACTACTAGGGTGGTCCTTATTTTTCAACTTGCGATTTTTGAAATCCCCGAGAATCAAAATGCCCTAAAAAAAAAATTTGCCAACGGATATGCGTAATACCTGGCTTATTTAATACTTGAAATGTGCTTAATGAAATACTTGACAGCAAACACTAGGTTTTTGATTTTTGTTGAATAAAATTTTCAAAAATGCAAAAAAGTCACTTTGAGGTACCCCCAAAATATTTATTAATTTTTTTGACACAAAGTTAGGGTAAGTTAGCGATTTTCTGGGAAAGTAATATTTTTTATCTGAGTAGTTATGATTAAACCCAACACAAAAATTTTTATTTATTTTTTAAATTTTGAAGAAAAAAAATTTGTAATTTTTTTTTTAATTATGCCCATTTTTCCAAGGGGCCCGATCTTCAAGGGCGATGCGGGACATCTTCCCGTTATGCTAGAACTCTAATTTTTTGCATGGTGAATTTTTGTACACAAACAAATATTTTAAGAGGGGGTACAGTCAAAATCTCGTTTTTATTTTTCGCCCATACAACGAAAGACGACCCTAATATACTACATACTAAAATAGTTGAGAAATAAATTTTGCAATATTTTCTCCTATTTATTGTCTTGTCTGTTGTACATTATTTTGTAAGCTAGTTTAAGTTTAACCACAATTACATTTTAATAGACCACACATTTTCAGTTGCATTTAAAATTGTTAAGTTCATATTTTCTGAATTTATTTAAAATCAAAAATATCCAAAATTCTTTTTAAATATTCTTACAACAGGATGATGTACACAGCCAACAATACTTGTAAAAATTCTGTAACAAAAAGTGAAACAAAGTTGTTTGATTTATGTACAGCAATTAATGTTTTTGTTGTTTCACAAACCAAACTCTAAAATAAACGAACTCTCATCATGACCACCGTATGCCAAACACTACTACAAACAAACAAACACCGACCATACAATGGTAACATTAGGGAAAGAAATGCGTTATAGCAAAGGACCACAATAATGATGTTATGACCCACACATAGAAAAATGGGAACATCACCAAGGGAAACTTGAAATGTCTGCAGGTAACCCTCCCCTCTACAACAATAATAAGAATAGAAAAAGTTAAAATGTCCTGCTATTTTATACAGAGTGGCGCAAAAGAAATTTCATAATGTGAATGTGACATTATTTTTGCAAATGGGGTCTAATGTTATAGTGTTTTTTGGCATGTATGTTGTAGACACATAGAGAAGTAATCAACAGCAAGCCATGTATAGATACGCACCTGAACATAGTGGAGTCACTGATTATTTGACCAACTTCAAGTCTATTATTTACGGGCAAAGGATATGTCCCGGACCACACGCGGGATATGTCCCAAGGTGGCGGTTACACGTCCTGGGTCGGACTTTTTTTATGAAAGGGACATATCACTTTAACATATCGTTGTCATTGTAGGTGACGTATTTGCACATTTCGGGTAGCTTATGTACCCTTATGCGTGCTATATTTTTAAATACATACATAAAAAAAAATTAAGAATAAAAAACATCTTTTTTGAATTGCCTACGCCAAGGCTCGATCCCACAACCTCCTGCTAACAAAGAAAGCGAGCTACCGTCTCAGTTAATTCTGGTTGTGCGTAATAGTTAAATTAAATTATACCCCATGTACTATAACTAAGAACTAGTAGTCTTTAAAGTCGTTTGATTTTTTTTAAATTTTTTGCAATTTGAAAAGTCATTACAAATAGTTCCAGCTGTTGTAAAATGTCGTATTAAAAGTAGATTAAATCCTTACATTTAAAACATTGCATAGATTGCGAAGAAAAGCTGACAGCGCTTGTTCAGTTTTATATCTCCGTTTCACCGGTTAGGAAACCAGTTCTTTAAATATAATTGACATAATTTAGCCCACAGAAATGCAAAATTATACTAGTTACATAATAGCGCCTGCTTTAACCAGTTTCGGGATATGTCTTTTAAGGGCAATTGACTCCTCATTGGTCGTAGGGTTGTTTTAAAGCAGCGTGAATTATTGTTGCCGGTCAGATAACCGCATCAAACTGTGCCAGACTTCTTTCTTTGGGGATTCACGTTTATCACAACAAACCACAAATCTTGCAAGTCTTGAATGTCAACATTGAATAAGAAATCACCAATTTGGTGTAATGGTTAGCACGTTGGACTGTTACACAGATGGTCTCGAGTTCGATTCCCGGTGAAAATAATATGTATGCGTTTTCTATCACCCACCTTCGGTGTTCCCATAGCACTTAATCCCACCGAAGTAAAATAATGAATCAGGGATATGAAACAAAAAGCTTCAATAAATTCGCCAAATCTACATCAGGTGGCGAGCAACAACTGTTCTAAGACTTATCATTTCGCGCAATTACAGTGTTGCCATGTTTGAAGCAACATCTTTCACCACCTTTCATCTCTCCACAATCCCCGTTCCAAAGAAAGCAGCTCATTAATTAATAGGAAGAATTTCCTGAGTGCTGCTTCTCTTTAAAAAAAAAAAAAAAAAAATGTTTTGCGAATAATTAAAATTTCTCAAATGTGCATCAACTCAAGAGGTGGTCTCTTGGCGATATTATTTTGTCGACTTAAGGCTTTAAATTTAAACAAACATTTAAATTGAAAATTTATTTTGGAAACAACAACAAATGTGTCAGTAAAAGTCGCAGTTAGTAGCTAGCGGGATATTGTGAAAATGAGGTTTAATGTAATAAATTTTACACATTTAAATAAACTTTATTTGGAAACAGAACGCAACTTTTTTCATCTCCAACAAAATCGTATTTCAGATTGTGACATTACTTTTGTGACACCCTGTACAAACAAAACAGAAATCAAGTATACGTATTATCAAAGTTGCGTGATATTAAGCGTCCGCATACAAACTCTTACCTTACTCGTATAACCTTATGTACGGTACATTTTTAGGTGTATGGCATTTAATTCGTAATGTTGGCACACGAGTTTTAATTAATTTTTTCACTTAACTAATAAAGTTTTCTTCACAAACTGAATGAAAATTTTTTTAAATTATTGACAAAGCTTCATAATTTTAATGAAACCATTTTTAATGAAACTTTTCATTATTCATATAAAATTTTTGAATAAATATAATAAAATTTTTCATAAAAATTATAAATAAATTTATATATATCACTGGACAAGTTCTAGTGACACTTCATAGATTTAATGCAAAAATTCATTGATATCATGCAGACAATTCCGTCAGTACAGATTTTCACTGTTTTCAACGAGTTTAAATGAGTTCCCCTATTATGCATGAAGTTCAAACAACATTTTTATTTGTTACTTTTTACTTCAAAGTTTTGTAGTTAATGGTTCATATGACTATTGTACAAACATTTTTGAATGTGTATTCATTTAGTTACTGTATATCTGAATTTTAGATCTTGTGACCATCTACTATTCTCTATGCATATAAACTTTAAGCAGTGTCGCCAATTGTATTTATATTTGGAATCTAGCAAAACGATTTTATTTAAAAAAAAACCAAGTAAAACAACGTGAATAATATTTTTAGTATTAATGTAAAGATTCAAAATTAAATTTCAAAAAAAAAAAAAAAAAAAAATTTAATTTGTATAAAATTTTATTAGAAATTCCAATATTTTTGAAGAAATGTTTCTGTGTTTGAGTCTGACATATCCATTGTGTCCGTTAAATTTTTCAATAAAAAATGTTTTCTTCTTTTTTTTCCTGTAAGAATCTTACTAAAAAAACAAATCACTTTTGTTTATGGCTGAATTTGTTGTTTTTTGCTGTGTTTTCGCGTCATGTCTCTTAAATTAATTAAAAAACTTACATTTACAAAATATTCTTCTTGCACAACGTAATTACGTTCTAACATTTAAAAAATTTGAATATAATTTTTGAAATACTGATCGATCGATAAATTTTTCATATAAGAAAACGTGTCAAAATATATTCTGTTTTTACTTAAAAAATAAATAGTGGACAGTTTTTTTTTTTAAATTGTAATGTCTCACAGGTTGTCTAGAATTAGGTATTGACAAAAAAAAAATTACAAAGAGAGAATTTTCCTGAACGAGTTTTAATGGAAATTTTCACTAAACTAAACTAATAATTTTATTGAAACAAATTTTAATGAAACTTTTTCATTACGCATATGAAATTTTGAATAAATAAAATAAAATTTTCATAAAATTTTATTAAAAACTGCATTAATGCCATTAAAAGGTTCAATAAACGAATTCTACTGACATTTCATAGATCTGATGCAAAAGTTCATTGATATAATGCAGATTAATCTCTCTGTGTAGGGTTAGAAATCACTATATTTTCCATTTCAGAGAAACCTATTTAAAAAAAATCTGCAGACAAATTTAAAAGTAATGACAATACAAAAATACAAAATTTTAGAGCGGTCAATACCCTGAGACTAAAGTATAATTTTCTAAAGGCTTGAGGTTCGCTAAATCCGAATCTGACTTCAGAATTCGGGTCTCGAGATATGAAACATAAAGTTTCAAAAGTCCGGTTTTTTCCCTATATTTGCTATTGCTAATGAGAGACAATTTTTTAAACTAGCCAAAAACCAAAAAAATTTTAGAAATCGGTTAACTTGCAAAAAAAAATTTCATATATGTATTTTTTAAACCTTAAATTGTTCATAAATTTATTCAATATTTATTTATTGTTTTTTAAATATGTTGCCAAAGTTACAACTTTGTATGCTAATATTTCCAATACACTTTAGGAAACAATTTCAATGAAACAGTTTCATTGGACGACAATCTATGAAACATTGCCATATTTATGAAGTTTTCAAAAATAAATAAAACTTTTCATAAATATTTATGAAATATTCTTCATAACTTCTTCATTACTTCAGAGAAAAATATCATCAATTTAGAAATGTTTAGGTTAAGAAGAAGAATAAACGTTTTTCTCTAAAAATTATAAACACTATTAATTTTTAAATCAGACAGGACTAGTTTCTGCCTTTTTATGGACAGGCTCATCAGTGATTTTCCATTTAAATTGTATTATTATTTGTGTCGTATAATTGTCAGATTGGGTCTATATGATAAAATTTTCAACAACCTGCGGCTGTAAGAATCAAACCCGCGCTCATCTTACATTACAAACGTAACAATACCTAGTCATGACCGTTTACCGATCACACCCAAGTATGGCCTCGAATATAATGCAGCTAAATTGCAGTTTTCTTTCCTATTAGCTTTATTTTTTTTAAGACAATGGCCTTTATCTCGAAAACCAAACGAGATAGGGCAAAACGGAAAAATGTATGTGTCTATTGGAATACTAATACACTTTGGTATCAAAATCGAGCCAGATCCGGGTAGAATTACGAAATCCATCAATATTTGTATAAAACAATTTCATAAATATTTATAAACCAGTTTAATTGGAGGAAAAGCAATGAAGCTTTTCCTTCGAGTTTGGTTTAAAAATGTCCAGCGTATCTATGACGTGTCCTTAATTGTGTAAAAAAAGGTCTAATCGAGTAGTTTAATAAAACCAAATACGTTGTCGTTTAACATTGTCGATAGTACAATCCGTAACACTGTGCATTGATGTCTCGTTTATGATTTTTTTTTGTTAGTCGGTTGTTTTGTGTCTGTGTTTTGGAACTTTTTCTAGTTTTGTTGGGAATACGGTTACTATGGTATTTAAATGTATGGGTAGGTACAACAAAGTCCTGGTTATCTCATTGCCACATTGTTTTGTGGTATTATGCGTTGTACAATTTTAGTTCCGCTTTAGTTGTTACAAAAAAAAAAACGTACTTATACAAACTCATTCATGATATCCAGTGTATTTATATATGTTTATGAATGATGCCATACTGCGTCCATATTGCGGCGTTTGTTGCTGTGGGATACCAATAGGTGTGGGGGATGGGGGTCATGCATGAATGTGTGTGTTTTGAATATGGTGACAACTGTAGCATATACTCTCTAGGATGTTATGGCGTTAAAGTGTTCGTGTGTGAGTGTAAAAATGTTGGTAATGATTTATATTGCATTTATTAAATGTTTCAACAACCTTTTTTATTAAAAAAAAATAATTTTTGTATGCAAACCATATACACATTAGGGTTATAACTTTTTCTCTGCAACATTTTTACCTATCATTATTGGATGGAAAATATCATATCAATAATAAAAATCGCTTTTTTTTTGGGTAATTTTGAAAGCAAAACCCCCCGCATAAAGTGCATTTTCTAAACATTAATTTTTTTCACGTTTTCAATATAAAAGATGTATTAGTGGACCAAAATTACGGTACAACATATTTTAAGTTTGTTTTTACCTAATGTGCTCGTTGTTCTGCGAGTTTTTTATTATAATATATTTTTCATCAAAATCCGCGAACACGTCAAATTTGAAATCGTGTGTATTCTTTAACACTCAAACCGGCCTATGCTTTTTTGCAATGAAATTTATACTACTTGTTCCGCGAGAGATATAATTAATATTTTATTCTACCACATTTTATTTCGCTGGGTCAAAGAGCCCGAATTTATAAAACTGATATTTAAAAATGGAAAAGTGTATGCATAAATTTGGACTGTAGTTATATATTGGTAATTACACTTTTTGTGCTTTTACTTAAGTAGATACGGCGATTTTCTTTTTTCGAAAAACGCGAAATTGAGCGAAAACGCATTAAACTTTAATATATATTGATTAAACTTAAAGATTTTGCTAATACTACTAAATATAATCTTTGTGCAAAATTTCATAAAAATGTGTCGATACGATTTCAAGTTAAGGCGATATCCTTTACAGATATTCGTCTGGAATCCTGTATGTCGTTGGACCAGAGTTAGAGTTTTTTTAAGCTTCAATCTTTCTTTCTGTTTAGTATCAATGGTTTCCACTCAACATAAATATGTTTTCAAGATTTTTGAAAATTGTGGTCATTACAAATTACTTATTTTTTGAAATTTTACGAAATTATAACTTTAACAATTTCTCTCTTCCAAACCGTGTCATGCAAACAAAATAATTATAAATTTCATTTTCTATTAAAATAGCTTAGTTTCTTATGATAACATACTAATTTTTTTTAAGAGAAGCAACACTGAACATATTCTTCCTATTAATTAATGTGTTTCTTTCTTTGGAAAGGGGATAGTGGAGAGATGAAAGGTGGCTAAATAAAAAGGGCTTTAAACATGGCAACACTCTAATTGCGCGAGATGATTAGTCTTTGAACAGTTGTTGCTTGCCACCTTTTGGAGAGTTGGCGAACTTATTGAAGCTTTTTGGTTCATAGCCCTGATTCATTATTTTACTTCGGTGGGCGCTGCAATACATATGAGGGATAGAAAACTCATGTATTATTTTTCTAAATTAATGTTGTCGTTAACGGGAATCGAAAACGGGAACCTTTGTGTAACAGTCCAACGCGCTAACCAGTACACCACAACGCCCATTGACGAATTTATGGCCAATTTAAAATACTCCGCCTGCAGGCGGTATTGCCGGTTAGAGGATTAGGATCGATAGGCATCGTTATAGTCTTCTTACTTTTAAATTTTAGCGAAATATTAATTTTTTGTTAAATTAAGCAAAACAAATTGTGTCTAACTTCAAAAAGGTTTAGGCGGGAACTTTTTTGAAGACCGCGAAAAAACAAAAATGCATTTATTTAGATTTTTTTATTGAATATACGTCTAGGATAGGTAAAATTTAACAATTGCAAAAAAATCAAAAGTTATAACCCTAATACACATACACTCAGATATACATCACACATACAAAGCCTGAAATAAATAACGTATACGAAAATTCCATGATTTTGAGTACAATTTAAAGGCAATTTAAGGTTTGGAAAATTATTTATGATGGAAATATAATTAAAATATTTTAATTATTTATGTTTTTTTGGGTAACAAAAACACCTACTTGATGAAGGATGTTGAACATATAGTGGATATTTTCAGAAAATTTTTACTTTAGAAGTTCCCACTAGGGTTTTCAAATATCCGACTTTTTTCATTTCCCGGGAATCGGGAAAATTTTTCAACGGAAATATAATAAAAAACTTTCCTAAAGTTGGACAGAGAATTCATTCCTAAAAATTAAATTCATTTAAAAAAATGGAAATTATGGAATGAATTATTCAAAGTTCTGTGATTTTGGCCTTCAATATGTATACCGACAACTGAAAATAACTTTTTAAAACGGGATATTATAATTAGGTGCAATGGAATATACCACCCTTTTTCTTATTTTGACATACTTTATTACTTTAACCAAATCACTTTTGTTTATGGCTGACTTTGTTGCTTTTTTGTTTTATTTTTGCGGCATGTTTCTTCTCGGGAATTCCCGGGATTTTCAAAATAAATAATCATTAAGGTTTTGATAGTAAAATCTTCAGCTAAACGCCTTTATGGGGTGTTCTCGAAAAAAAGAGTATGTGGTCCTACACTCAGGGAACTTTTAAAACGTGTCCTAGATTATATTAAAGAGCATAGTTGATAATACGAGGGCGGATCAATAAGTCCGTGACTTTTTGAATGACACACAGTTTTTTTTGCAAAAAAAAAAACATTTTTCAACATTATCTCCTTCTGGCTCAATACACTTGGTCCAACGTTTCTCCAATTTTTGTATCCCTTCCAAAAAATAGGATTTTTCGAGGTCCATAAAATAGGCATTTCCTGACCGTTTGGGGTCGTTTTGTTTTTAATCCTTGTTAAATCGGTCCAATAAGTTGGCATAATATTCGCCGTTTATTGTTTTCCCCTTTCAAAGGTAATCGATTTGGATTATCCAGCGTGCATCCCAAAAACCTGTTGCCATCACCTTATTTGCCACGTTTACGTTTATTGAGAGCAAACGCGGCACCCATATTGCAGACAGCTTTCTTTAACCCAACTGATCATTTAAAATCGAAACCACACTGCCATATGAAATGCCTGTGGCATCAACAATCTCACGCACTTTTACTCTTCCATCGGCCAACACCATATCATGGATTTTTCGAACTTTTTCGGATGTGTTGACCTAAATTGGCATACCAGAACGTTCAGCGCCATTTGTACTTGTGCGACCACAGCGAAAGTCAGTAAACAACATTTTTATCATTGAAATCGACGATGCAGAATCCCCATAGTATTTATCAAGCTTTTCCTTGGTTTGATTGACGGTTTTTTTTCGCAAAAAATAATGATTAATGAGCAACCGAAATTCACTGTTTTCCATTTTTAAAAAAATCCACGAGGTTGTATGTTTTGAACAGATGTTAAACGCAAAGTAAATGACGGAACTTGCTCAAAATTTGACAGAAGTCTATTAACAGGTGGTACTTGATGGGAGCAGTGTTGCATTTCATACAACTACGAGGGAAATTCGAAAAGCCGCGGACTTATTGATCCGCCCTCGTATTTTGATGTTACAAAGTTATGTTATTATTTGAAATTTTATAGTATTTTATAAAAAGTTGATCACAAAATTTAAATTTCATAGAAAAATTTGTTTTGAAAATATTTCTTTAACTATAGCTAACTTAAAAAATCTAAGGCTATATTCGTGATCTGCGTCCTAAAGTTTTTAAAATAGAAATAATATGTCGCACCGCGATGCATACAATTTTTCTGATTTTGTTGTTCTGTGTTATTGAATTTAAAAAAAACTTGCACAAAAAATAGTTACAAATATTTAGGATTATATGAATATGTTTGCTTTTTTTCGCATATTTAGTTAAGCAAACATTGTAATTTTAGTTTAATCTATTTTTCACTTTCCGATGCCCTGAAATTTTTTTCGGAATTCCCGGAAATAGGGAAGTGAATATTCCGGGAAATTCACGGTTTAAAAACCCTCGTAGCCACCTAAATAAAAGTTTTTTTTTTTTAATTTGTATGTTTTTGTTTAATATTATTTGAAAAATTTATTGTTAATTGAACTCAATTGCTCAATTAAAAAATATTTGTACACTCAAAACTATTTGATAATTTATATCATTTAGTATTCAATCGTTTTCTAAAAACATAAAAATTGAGTTCATTTTGATTGATCATTTCTATTCGTTAAATGATTGAATTTAATACAGCCTCAATATGTCTGGTTTTATGAAAGTTATTTAGTTTGTTCGAACGAATAAATGAAAATAGTAAATTAATTTATTCAATAAACGCGTGTTCAATTCTGATCACAAATTGTGTGTCTATGATAATAAATTGTAAATGAATGACAATGTTATCGATACATTTTATTAATAATAAAATATAAAAAATTTATTTTATTGTAGTGTTTAATAATAAATAATAAATAAAATAAAAAAATAAAATAATAAATTGCAAATGAATGACAATGTTATCGATACATTTTATTATTACAATATAAAAAAAAATTATTGTAGTGTTTCATAAATTGTATTGCTATTGGTAAAATTAAATCTATGAAAATGTCGAATCTATTGTTGTTTGTATTCCCATGTGAAAATGATCATATATTATCAAATATGAAGTATCATATATGTTCGTATCCGAAAATTGAGGGTATGTGGAGATATATTTTATAGTTATATATTATTATTATTTTATTATAAATTATGAAAAGTTTTTCGACCTTTGAAATGAATGAGTTTATTACATAATTGAGCTCTAGGTCACGTTTGTATTTATAAAATATCCCTTATTATTTTATATATCACCAATATTTCGTCATTCTTTGAATGACATCTTCAGGGAGTATGAACAACAACAAACAATATTAAAAACATAAACTTTTTTGCCGCTGCCCTCCAATCTGGTCAACACAACATTTACAACTGAGTTGTTTTTAATATTGTTTGTTGTTGTTCATACTCCCTGAAGATGTCGTTCAAAGAATGACGAAATATTGGAGATATATAAAATGATAAAGGATTTTTTATAAATACAAACGTGACCTAGAGCTCAATTATTTAATAAAGTCATTATTATTTTATATTTATATTTTATATTTATATTTATTATTATATATTATATTTATTATATTTTTATTATGACCATATATTTTAAGTTATACACTCAAAAAAGTCTATAAAATCAGCTGAGAGGATCTTTGCAGACAAATTGCTAATATCATTTAATTTTTTTTTGCTGATATTATTTACTAATTGTTTTGCTGATATTAGCAATTTTTCTGCAAGGATCCTCCCATAAAAAATGTTGCTGACTTTACTGACATTCTTTTTTTGAGCGTATTTGTTGATATTTCGAATATTTTTAATTTAATTATTTGATTTTTGTTGTTTGTCTCTAAGGTACGATTCTATTAAAAACTTTTAAATGCTTTTTATTCTATTGTATAAAATAATAAAAAGTATTCAATTACACTGTACAACACAAAAAAAATTACAGGGTCCGACCTATAAATTTGGATAGAAGAGACAAAAAAAAGACACGTGTATCGGCGTTTTGAAAGTTTACATCTGGGTTTCATTTTAGGGAGAGGTAAAGTTTCGCCCAAATGCAAATTTTATATTGTCAATCGGCATAGAAAATCGAGTAAATCTTACGTTTAAAGTATATGGTGTGTTCAGCAAATGTATGTAAAATGTTACGGAGATCATTTTTGTACAATATGTATATGGTGTATTAAGGTACTTATAGTAAAATTTCCCGTCGAATATTTTTGCGGAACATTTTAACCCCTTAAATCCCTGCTTTAATGGTGTTTTTGGCTCTTTAAAAAAAAGGACAAAAAAGACCCTTACCTTGAGGAGTGAGAGGGTTAACATATTCCATAAAAATGTTCTCTGTGACATTTTACATAAATTTGATGAACACACCATATACTGTAAACGTAAGCTTTACTCGATTTTTTTTATCAAAATTTATAGGTCGGACCTTGTAATTTTGGAAAAAAAATTGATTTTGTTGAACAGTGTTATTTTTAATTTAATCGGACCTCAGATCCAAACAACAAAAATCAGAAACCATTCCTACAGATGTTTGTCTTTTTTTTGGATTGTTTAGATTGTAACATTTCGGAACTTGGTGTGGCGATTTAAATTTCAATCAAAAATCACAAATAGAATAAAATAATTTGTTCAAACTTTTTTTTTATTTTTGTTTCGACACATATTTCAAACATTATAGTTTTGTTTTAAAAAAGAAGCAGCAAACAAAAAATATGGAAGAAAATTGTAAAACTCAAAATGATAAGTTTTTTACTGAGATTTTTAAATACACAATTGCCTGCACAACATAAAAATTTTGTGGTTAAGCCCCGTTCACATAATCACACAAGTGTGTTATACAGGTCAGAAATGTTTTGTATAAAGCAAATGTTTAATGCATGTGTACACAATTCGTTATACACATGTCAAACAATGTCGAAACACTATTTTTGACAAGCTTTATTTTTTAAAATCTTTCATAAAGTTACCAAATGTCTTAACACAAGTGTTGTGTTATACAGAAATAAAAGTAAACAAGCATTAAAATAGCGAATGGCGGGAAAACATAAATAATCGAAGAGAAAAAATAGCTGTTTAAATGTATTTTTTGTGTGTGTTGATAACAGTCTGCACAATCAAACGATTTTTCTTTTATACTTTTTTTTGACACACATAGTATTTTATCACACTTTTCATTAAACTTGTGTGAAGTAAAGTATAAACACATGTGTGATAATGTAAACGGGGCTTTAAGAAAACCGCGTAATAAAAAAAATGGTACAGTTACATGAGAAATGTTATCAGATGTAATCATGAAATTGCTATTTAAATAAAATGAATTTAAATGCAATAAATTTTTGCAAAAATAGTAAATTGATTATCTTATTATCATTATAATGCAAATTGGAAATTATCTCTGCAAAATATTCTGAGTTACAGCGGTCATAAGAATTTTTAAAAATAACATCAGTTTTATATTCTGTGACTTTAAAATCTTACTTTCAATAACTTTAAGCAACAATATTTATCCAAGTCAATGATACAGGAACATATATTACAAAAATAATTGAATGATATATAAGTTAATATATAATCACATATAAATTCACTTAATAAAATTAATATCATATATGGAACAATATTTAGCATACATACATTAGAGCGACTCACCAAAAAAAGTGCTCGATGTACCCTCCTAAAAATGAACCTTGGACTTTTTTAAGATGACATTTAAAATATTTCGGCTCCAGCTTTGACCTCTCGTGAGCTGGACCATTTTGAAAATGGGTCTATTTTTGCAAGTTCTGTTAATTTGAGAATCTGTTTCCTTACCAACATATACAATATGTTTATCATAATTTTCTTTTTTTAATTTGCGAAAAAAATATGCCGCCAAAAAGTCGTGGATCATTTTTTTTTCTTTCTTTAGTCCTATTTTCATCCATACATGATCTTGAAACTAAATCCGCTATCATATTAGAGTTACCACAAAATTGCATTTATTTATATTCCAGAGCACCGTGTAAAATGCATCTAATTTGCAAAAATCTAAATTATTTACATACAAAGATGATGTACTTGGCAAAAGAAAAAATTTGATACCCATATTGCCCTATTTAAAACGAAGAGTTACCACCCTATTGCATTTTTGTCAAAACGCGAGCTAGCACGAATTTCAAAAAAAGCTGAGACCCGTATTTAATTAAATCGAAGATTAAAATATGTTAATTTGGCATTTATATTACAAACAACCCCGAACAAAAAATTCAAAAACCGTTTTTTTTTTACAGAATATTCTTAAAAAATGGACATGGATGATCGTCCTTGGACAAATTGTGTATACAGTTGGACGCGCCTTAAAAAAACCTTTCTTATGATACCCATATTGTATATGTTGGTAAGGAAACAGATTCTCAAATTATCAAAACATGCAAAAATGGACCCTTTTTCAAAATGGTCCAGCTCAAGATAGGTCAAAGCTAGAGCCGAAATATTTCAGATGTCATCATAAAAAATACTAATGTTCATTTTGAGGGGGGGTACACCTTGCACGAATTTCGCTTCCATACAACTTGAGTCGATCTAACATACGTATGTACATACATACATACAATTCATGATATCATATATTACCATATCTGAATTTTTTGTTTGCATGTATGAAACCATATATGCTTCCATGGAATACATCTTCATACAGGCTGATATATGAAATAATATATGCTCATACATGAAATCGTGCATGATCATATATTACCATATATTGTCATTTTTGTGCATAAATATTTGTTTGCAATAAATTTAAAGCACAAAAAATTAAACCAAAGCAAAATTTTCGTTAATTTGGTGCCAATTCTAGAAAGATAATGATTAAAGAAAATATGGTTCATGCTGGTGATTGACAAAACAACACTTAATTTTAATATGTTCCAGAAAACTACTAAATGTCAGTAGTAAGTGCTATAAGTTTGAGCTGTTTCTTTTCCATATATTTAACTGTCCATGTGAAAATCGGACAAAATAATTGTTCATGTCAGTAGACTCTTGAAATAAGAATTCATCTAAATCGGTCCATGTACTAATACAATAGGTCTGTTCGGCGTTGTTATGGCAGTAATCTTTTCTAAGGTGAGCTTAGCTCAAAATGGCAACTTACTTTTATTTACAAAAAAATCTGGCAGTCCTAAGCAATCTTAAGAACACATAAAAAGAATTAATGTTAAATCCAAAACCCCACCGACTGACTCTTAAAAGGCTCTAATCAACTGCGGAAGTTTCCTTTAAGTTTTCATGAAAGACTCAAATTCATGAGGGAAATTTTATTTAACACGATAATTTTTCTGAGTCATGTTTGCGACTAAAAAGAATGCTCTTGCAGATGAAAAACTTTCATGGAAAATATTTAATTTTTAGTAATATTTGTGAGCACATTTTTGACTAATTTTTGAGCCCGTTTGCTGGCTGGGTTGGCCTCGAAAAAACAACTTGCTTAAAAAATGCATTTCTTTTTGACACTGTAAAAAAATTTAGGAATGTACCATTCCAATGCATTTTTAATGATAATATTAAATATATATATAAAAGAAACTACTAATGTTCTAACTTACGCACTTTTAGCATATTTTGAATTTTCACAAAAAAAAGAAATTCGCGAATTAAACCATGGTTTTTTCGAATTTCGAGAAAACAAAAAACGGCAATCTTTAAGTGGCTCCATAGAGTTTGTGATTGCAAAATATAATTTAAATAGGAAGACAGAAGGTCAGATTTTCACTGATCTATCATGTAATGGCAGTTATATTTTTCATTCCATTTTATTTTAATTAGTAATTTCCACACCGCTGCTTGGTGAATAGTTTTATGGTGGTTTACAAGTGAAACTAAAAATTTCTAATTTCTAAGCTTTCGAAGTTTTTTCCATTGGGTTTGGGAGCCGTTTAATGGAATTAAGTTTTGAGAACAGTATTTGAAAAATGGTGTAATTTTGTATAGCTTGAGGTATACCAAGTTAAAGTCAGCTCACCAATATCCTGTATCCCGTTACGAACATCACAAACTTGTAAGGAATTGGCGTAATTTTTCTTTAAATGTATGTTCTTTTGATTCTGGCATTCACAATTATATTTGAAATTAACAACCTTATTGCGTGAACTGAGTTGCTTTGTAAACAGCACCTCCAAGTCAAAAAGGCATTGCAAAAATTTTATGAACTTTTTAAAAATTTAGCGAAACTTAATTATTTTGTTTCGCATATTAAAAAAAAAAAAACAAACTTAGCATCAGAACATATTTAGGCATCTAAAGTGAATGCTTACGACGGACTTAATTGATAAAGTGCAAAAAATTAATTATTTTTTATTCACAGCGGCTACAGCGGCAGTTTTTTTCAAGCACATTTCGCTTTCTGAGGTTTCTGTGGGCGTTGTGGTGTAATGGTTAGCGCGTTGGACTTTTACACAGAAAGTGCCGGGTTCGATCCCCGGTGCCGGCAACATCAAATTAATATGTATGAGTTTTTTCTATCCCTCATACGTATCGCAATGTCCACCTTCGGTGTTCCCATAGCAATTAACCCCACCGAAGTAAAATAATGAATCAGGGCTATGAACCAAAAAGCTTCAATAAGTTCGCCATCTCTCCATCAGGTGGCGAGCAACAACTGTTCTAAGACTTATCATCTCGCGCAATTACAGTGTTGCCATGTCTGAAGCCCTTCATCTTTCCCCACCTTTCATCTCTATACTATCCCTTTCCAAAGAAAGCAACACACTAAATATAGGAAGTATTTCCTGAGTGTTGCCTCTCTTAAAAAAAAAAAAAAAATAAAATAAAAGACTTCTATGAGCTTACTATTCTAAGAGGCCATTTAAACGACGCAATTTTTGCATGCAACGTTGCGTGCAATTATTGTTTGTAGGCAAACGGGGTAGAGAAGCAAGCGGGGTAGCAAAAATTGCACGGTTTTCGTTTTTCAAGATATTTTTTGACATTTCTTTTTGCTATCGTTCGTATTCTTGTGAATTTGCTTTATTCGTATTGGGCTTCTCAAGTGTTGTGTATCGAAAATATTTCGTAAAATAAAAAATAAATAATGTGGAATAAAGAACTATTTATATATTATTTTAAATCATATTATTTTATATTATATATATTATTAAATTATATTATTTTAAATTATTACGAATAAATTAAACTTCAACGAATGAACAATTAAAGAAGATTGGCAAAATAAACGTCAAAAAAATTGCATGCAAAAACTCCTCGTTTAAATGTTCATGATTTTTAGAATCAACTTTAAAAGAGAATTCAAAAATTGCCTGCAATTAATTTCTTCTTTTAAATTGCCTCTAAGGAAAAAAATTCAAAGGATTTAAATTTTCTGGAGCAAACAAAATTTTCATAACCTCAAAAAAAATTTAATATTGAGAATTTAAATATATTTCATATGATTTACTGTAAATACGTAAACCTAAACTCAACTAAATATGATTTAACCGGCAAAATATTCGTGTCTTCCAAAATATTCGCTGTTTTTTTTTAACTCCTAATATAAGACAACATAAATTTTTGAGTGTATTTTTATAGTTTTTGGTGGTGTATTATATATTTTAAACTGTGATAAATGCAATGAGATATATAAATTTATGTAGCTTTTATTTAATCTAAGCAAAAATTGTAATTTTAATATATTAAATTTGCTTGAAACTTAAAACCGCCATAATTTTGGATCCGTTAAAGATAAAAGGTTAACGCGAATAGATTTAGCTTGCCTAAACATCGTAGAACATACTCACATAAGGTTATTCATTTCATATAAAAAAAATTTTGAAAACATTTTACCTCAAAGTGTAGTAAATTTTTTAAATTCCCCATATGTACTTTTTTGTGATTTAAGTGTAATTAATTTTTTTTTTTTAATTACTTTTTAATGACGTTTTATTTTACAGAAATTGTCAAAAACTGTGACATATCTCGGTGTGAATTTTTTGCAATACGATTGGAAGAAACATTTTGTATGGCAACAATCGTATTCGTATTGCGGAAGATACCCACTTTGTTAGAAAACGCGTCCCAAATTATTATCCAACTGATAAAAAGAAGACATGTTCAAAATAAAACTTTTATTGTCTCCACCATGATAAATGAATGAAATTGCCATAATATATTTTGGATGATATATATATATCTTCCAAATTTTTATTGGAAAAGTGGTTAACAAAATTACGGACACCAATACAAACAAACATGAGTTCCTACTACCACACTACATGTAAGAATTGGGAATATTTTCTTAATGTTTTTTAGAAAGGGGCTACTATATTATACTAACTACGATCTTCTAAAAATTGAAAGATTTCCTCCAACCGCATAGATTCATTTGCTGCAACCTCGTAAATTCGGTTGGTACAACCGAATTGTGGGTTGTTGCATCCGAATTTGGTTGTGACAACTGAATTTGGTTGGGACAACCGAATTTACGAGGTTGCAGCAACCGAATCAATTCAGTTGGATGAAAATCGGTTAATACAACCGAATTTGTTATGTAAGTGTATGGTTCTAACAAATTTTTGAATATTTGAAATGGACAATATTCAACGATACTTTGCCGAGTTAACGAAGCCGAATTTTAAGGAAAACCTTCTCGAAGCATAGAAAAACACATTTAAACAATTTTTATAAATAAAAAAAATTGGTCTATTTCAAGATAAATTGATTTTGTATTGTACTAAAAATTCAGGGGTAGTTCTAAATTATAGAAAATTAACTCTCCATAAAAATATGTATTCATTACAATGAGCGGAAAATTTTCTAATAGTTAACCACATGTCTACTTATCTCAATTACACAACTCAACAATTTTCAACTTTTTTGCAAAACTTGATTTTGAAGTAAATATTTTTTAATAGGCTGAATCCAAATATGTCAAAAGCACTTAAATTAAAGATAATTTTGTGTAGACTTATATTCTAAAAACAAAATTTATGACTTTGCGGTAAAAAAGTAGGCAAAATGTACTCAAAATGGGATGAATTATGTGAATATCAAAACAGCGCTATTTCAAAAACTACAAATGAGAATTTTTTTTTGTCAGATTTGGATTCAGTGTACATAGGTGGATTAGGTTTGTTTGGCCATTGAGTACACTCTTAGAAATAAACCTGTAAAATTGCAAAAAAAAAACTACTAAAAACAAGTGAAGAATGAGCTTGCAAATAAACTGCTAAAAAAACTAAATATTTCTCTGTGTGTAGTTAAAGTACAAAAAAATAGCTTTTTTTGAAAGCGGTCCAGCTCACGGGTTCTCAATGCTAGACACGAAATATTTTGGGAATCATCATAAAACAAATCAAAGTACATTTTGAGGGGTGGACAACATAAACTTTTCTTTGGTGAGTCGGTCTAATGTACAGTAGTGAAATTTAAACAATTTGTAAGGATAAAACTGAAAAGGTACAATTTTCAACTTTCTTGGAATGTCAGTAAGATATCCTGATACAAACACCAACATGACTGCACTCAAATTAAACAAAATTGAATTAAAAAAAAAAACATAATGATTTTGCGATAACATTTTGAAAAATTAAGCAAAATGTTCGGAAAATGGGCTGAATGATGTAAATATAAAAAACAGTGCTATTTCAAAAAACTGCAAATGAGATTGTTCTTGTGCCAGATTTGGATTAAGCGTACATGGGCGTAAAAAAAATTTGTTTCAAAGCGAGTTTTTTTGGCTGTTGAGTAGTGTTAGTTTTTTTATTTATTTTTTTAACCATTCAAAATTGTATATAATTTTGGGAAAATGTGGCAAAATAATTAAAACAATTTGAGTATAAAAACAAGCGAATAAGAAATTCCGGTACGGAAATAAAATAAGTTTTATCTATCACGGAAATCGGTGCAAAAGCTGGGACCTTTGCAAAATGTACAAAAACTGGAAAAATTTCCAAAAAATTCAAAACTGTAAAAAAATGACTATATCGCTTATCATAACAACTCTTAATTTACAATATTTTACAAAGTTTGAATACTTTAGAAAACATGTGGTTTATTAATTTATTTATTTTAAATTGAATTTTCTTAACACATCCGTATTAAAAATTTACACATTATTTTACATTTTTTATAACATTTTGCAAAACTTGAAATATTTTTTTTTGTGCAGTTATGAATTTATATTTAAATTTTTATAGTTAAATTTTAAAATAAAGTTTATTGACAGTTTCCTGCCATATATGACAGAATTAGGTGGAGTATTATGAAAATGACATTAACAGAAAATGAAAAAAAAGTGTATGAAGTGATGGAGACGATTACTGTGTCTCGGTTACAACGTTGCAAACAATTGTTGCTCATTTTTATATTTATTATTTGTTATATTTGCAATTTAATTTTTTTTTTTTTATTTATTCTAAAAATTTGTTGTAATACAATTTATTTGCCACTGTTATTTGCTCTTGTTGGAAGCAATAAAACGCCTATTTGCATTACAAATACAACACCTCCATGCAATGAACTTTGCAACGTAGACAAAAGTGCAAAATGTACTAATAAAATATTTTAAGTAGGCTTGTTTGTACAGAGAGAGAGGGGAAGAATAAAAGTTAATAAAGCAATTGAAATTGATATTAGTTAAAAAAAAGAGTTTCCTACACACAGAAAACAGTTTTGTAGTTGCAGCCGAATTTTTTTCCAAACGAATTTTTGTGGTTCCACGTACTATTGACTATTATTAAATTTTAATACTATTGTAACAACCGAATTTTATTTACAAATTTCGAATTTCTATTGTAGGTTACGTTAGGTCGGAGTGGTAGCCGGCTCCGTGAGCACCAGCACACTTAGACTCTGAGGTCCGTTGTGATGCCACGATTCTGACATATTACCGATCAGATTATTCTGACATATTACCGATCAGATACCAGCACCTGAAAGATCCCCAAGATCGTGAAAGAACGCCGATCCAAGTGAGGCCCTCCTACGTAGCGCCAGCACAGGACATGAACAGAGAAAGGGCTCAATACTCTCCTCCTTCTCCTCGTCCCCGCAGCTCCTACAGAAGACAGGCGATAACACCCCCAACCTACGAACGTGCCTGCCAATAAGACAGTGACCGGTTATCACCGCCACCATGTCAGAGATTTCCCCCTGGAAAGCGACAGGAGCGCCCTCGTTCGCCCCAGATCCAGAGCCGGCCAGATGTGCCTTGTCACCACACAAGTCACGCCATTAGCCCACCTAAGGTCAGTCGCCCTCTCCCTCCATTGTAACAATTGAATATTTTATGTTTACGGACTATAATATTGTATAAATATATTCACATGCGTCGTGAGCCCCTGTACGCAAGTTGGTAGTGTGCTGACTTTTCAGAGCGGGGGTCATGGGTTCGATTCCCACCAGAGGCACTGGTCTGTTTTCGCTACAACGCGCCGAAGGCCATAGTAGCTAGTGCTCGGTTAGGGTAATAGTATATAGTTTGTAATTATATGATTATTAATTAATAAAAAAAAAAAAAGATTTACATGCATTCAACAAAATTTATATTATAATTAAAAAATTATATGCCTCGAACTGGGCTCGAACCACATGAATATTTTCCAGTTTCAAATTTAAATATTTGTCTAAAAATATATTTGTATGTACAATAGAAATTGGGTTGCTAATCTTAATATTTTATTAAAGTTACCAAAACTATTAAAAAACTTTATATTATTTTAAAATTGGTAACGAAATCTAATATTTTAGATAGAGTGATTGTTTTTTTTTTTGCAGTCGAAACTAATATTCGATTTTAAGTGCAAATATTTTAATCAAGGGATAAAATCTACGAAAAGTTGTTGGTTGTTGGTATAAAAGGTAATGTAGAAGATTATATTTTTTCAATATTGATAAGAAAAACCAATAGTTTGAATGATGTGACTGTGTTTTGGCTAATTTTATATATTTTCTATTTACAATATGGTTTAATTATTCTGATGATGAATTTTAAGTACTTGTAATTAAAATTATTGAATAATGATTACATTTTGTTGGTAACAATGGAATTCCAACCATTTTATTCTCTGTGTGTAGAAAAAGTTTACCGTTAAGTTGAATTTTTAGTAATGGCAGAAAAACCTTGATAATAGGTTGGTATTACGGCTCATATTACCTCTTAATAAGTTAAACTCCTGACCTATGCATTACTTCACAACTTTTGGTATTAATTTAATTAAATTTTTCCTACAAATTTGACATTTTTAAAATAAAATTCAATTTAAAAATTAAAGATTTGAATACAGTTTTTGTAAACTCGTTGCATGTACACTCAGAGAACTTCTGCATTAAAAATATGTAGTTGTTTGGGTTGTAATACAGTTTCTTTATATTTAATGTAAATGTCAGTCATTTGTAGAACAAATTAAACTTTTTACTATACTTGTAAAGGGTCCGCCAAATAACTTCTTTTTTTTTTTGAACTCCTGAACCAATTGGACTTTGTATGTCGTCATACCAAGGTCTTTATGCAAAATTCGTCTCAGTGATGTCTCCGAAATGTTCAATTGTTGAGAACGACGGTGAATTGATGTTGATGGCGCTTCACGCACACTTTCTGCCACAGCAGCAATATTCTCGGGTGTACGCACTGTTTTTTTCTTTTCACGCTTTGGTTTATCGATGAGGATGCCAGTTTCTTTCCCTTTTTTCACAAGATAACGAACATACGGACCATATTCGTTCAGCGAATGGATAAAACTAATTATCTGTTAAATCAGACATGCGATAAGTGTTACCATTGACGAAATAAGCACTAGTTGAAAAAAAAACGTTAGATGGCGGACCCTTTAGTTCATTAAAAAAAACAAACCACATCAAATGACTATTTTATGATTTTACATTCATTTTTTACAGTCAGTTTTGTTATTTAAAAAAATAAAAAAAAACACCGTGTATTGAATAAAACTAGTTTTAATAACAACAAAACTCAGAGGGCTAAAGCGCTCTGTCTAACGTGTAGTGCGAGTGCATGTGGCATTAGAAATCAGTTTATCTATACCACGGTCAGTGATTGCACAGAAAATTTCATATAGACGCAATCGAACAAATAAAAACATAATAAATATTACATTATTCAAAAAAACAGGGTCACTGACGAAGGTTCAATACCAGAAACTGCGCAGTCTGATTCAGAAAAAAAAAATTGAAAATTTGCAATGTAGTTATGATTTTTAGAAAATACACTCATTCTTCTTTACCACGCCTTTCACAATTAAATTAAATAAAATTGCATATTAATTATAGTATTAATTGCAATTGTCTGAAAAAGACGTTAAAATTCAAACTAAAAAAAAAAATGTTTGTTTATTTTTTACTAACATGTGTTTAATTTTTACTACAATTGTAGTGCATGTTTTGTAAATTAAAAAACAAATGACAATGTTAGTTGAATTTATTGAAATGTAAGTAATTTCTTTAAGTGAAATTTCATTTGTTTTTAACTACATTTGCAGTGGTCTTTACCTACATAGTACTCGAATTCTAAGTGTAAGTGAGGAGTAACATGTTACCGAGGTAAGTAGCTACCGCGATGTACAATGTCCTTGGGAAAATAATAGGGTTTGTAATAGAAAAATAAAAAGTTTTCTCAAAATCAAATTTCCAAAAAAAAAACTTATTACTTTTATACTGAAGGTAATATGTAAGGTGTTACCAGAGTGGGCATGTCCTGGTTAAAATAATAAACTCAGGGGAAAAGTTTTATCATATTGATGAAACTGTTTCATAAATCGTTTGTCGTCAATTATTCATCATATTTATCAAGTTTTCATAGATATGATGAAAAGTTTCATAAAAATGTATGTCAAATGTTTCATAAAAAAAGTTTCATACACGATGTGAACATATTTTTTGTTTGTTTTCCTATTGATTGAAATTAAGAGCTACCATTTGTAATTTAGAAATCATGAATAGAATTTATGATTTTTCATTTGAAATTAAAAAAAATGTAATATATAATTTAGATTTTTGATTTAAACTTCAGAATCTATCATAACATCAATTGAAAGTCAGAGATTCTAATCAGTCAATGTGTTATAAATTTTGCATTAAATTTTGTGAACATAAATATAATTTTTTATAGATTTTAGTGCAAATTCTTAATCCAATTAATGTTTTTTTAAATTCAAGATGAAAATAATAAAAAATTATTATCAATTAATATTTTCTGAAATTCAATTTGAAATTCTGAGTTTAAATATAAATATTTTGAATTACAAGTGCAAGAAATTTGGTTTTTAAAAATAACATATTAAAAATAAATTATTTTCATTGGCTGCAGCGTTTATCGTATTTGTATGCTACCAAAGAAAAATTTTCATTTCATAAACAATGTATGAATTCACTGCATCAACATTTATGAAACATTTCATGAAAACAATGAAACTTCTTCTTCATATTTATGAAACATTTCATAAATATGAAGAAGCCTGTCATCATTCTGCTCTTTTATGACACAACATCATCATATTTATGAAGTGTTACATTGAACAAAAATCAATGAAGTTTTCTTTTTCATATTTATGAAGTTTTTCATAAATATAATGAAGCTTTCTCCCAGAGTGTAGGATGTGTTATATAAAATTAACCAGGTACCGACCTTAATTTCTTATTCCCAAATTTCTTATTTTTGCTGGGATTGTAAGACATTTAATACAATTTTTTATAAAATAAAAATATGGTGTTTAACTTTTAAGAATTCTGAAGAAGATTTTGTCATTAATCGTATACGAATCTAAAAGACATATTAGTCAAGGGTATTTAAGAAGAATTTTTTATTTTTGGAATTAAATTTGAATTAAATATTTTAAAATGCAAGTAATTGGCTCATAAATATAAAAAAGGGTTTTAATTAATGAATTCCAGGCATTAACAAAAAAGTGTATAAATTGGCCCATACACAGTCATTGAAAATTTGTCGGATTTTGTATCGAAAATTTTACCATTTAAGTTTCATACTTTCAAAGAATTTTAATTTTTAATTTGTTACACAAAAACTAATGATTTTTTTTTTAAATTGAATAACAGCATTTAACGTACATTTAATATTTTAAATCCAAGATCATATAAAAAATAACTTTAATCGAACCACATCGGTACCAGGTGAATTTTAACAAATTGTAATGCATAACTAAACAATAATATTTTTTATTTCTGTGATATATCATCGACTTAGAAAACAAATTCTACATTTTACTGAACAACTTAAAACGGAGATTTGGCATTCACCTATTTTCCGTCTCAAGCTAAATATCGTCTACTGCTGCTTTTAACTTTTCATTGACTTTTTTTATGTCGAAATGATAAAGTTAAGTTCAAAAGATGATAAGTAACTCAAATTCGATGATGTTTCACAGAAATAAAAAATATTATTCTTCAAGTATGCATTGAGATTCTTTAAAATTCTTCTGGTACCGATTTTCATTGATCTGACTTTTCTAAAGTTATTTTTTCTGTGATTTTGCATTTAAGCTATTATTCAATCTAAAAAAATATTTTTTTTTGTATTAAAATTAAGGCTCTAACTTTTCTAAAACTTCGGGTTCTGATGTGTTCTTTAGCCAGATCGAAATTCTAGTATCAACCTAGCTAATATGTTTGATTTGCTTTATTTTTGTAAATATACGTAGGTTGGAAGTTCGTTAAAAATAACATAAAAAAAATCTCGATGTATATAAAAACAAAAAACTAACAAAACTGTAAAAATTATTACTTGAGCCAGAGTAAAAACTAATTTTTTTTATATAAGCAGAACATTTTTGGTCTTCAAAGTTTAGTAACGTCATGACGCTTGTTAGGAAAAGACCCTAACCACGTGCTTAATTTAATTACTAAGAAGACAAGAATGGAGCAAAATTAATGATTAATAGGTTTTTTGTTAAAGTTCTGCCTATTATGGAGGCTCTAACTTTTCTAAAACTTAGGATTCTGACGAGATCTTTAGCCAGATCGAAATACTAGTATCAACCTAGCTAATATGTTTAATTTGCTTTATTTTTGTAAATTTACTGAGGTTGGAAACTCGTTAAAAACTAAAAATTTTTAAATTTCTTTGAAAGTACGAAACTTAAGTGGTAAAATTTTTAGCTCACTGCAAAATCAGAATTAATTTCAATTAATTTCAGAATTAATTTCAATGATATGCGCTAACGCAAATGCACTACCTCAAGGTTATGACTGTTTTAGAGAGCACTTAAAGAAAGCTTTCCGAAAATAAGTTTGTACGAATTAACTTATTTTTGAAACACATGAATATTTATTACCCGTACGAAACTAAAATTGTTAGGGTAGTATATATTAAGGACAATATGAAAGAAATATTTTTTTCGGAAACTAATACGATTAACATGATGAAACTTTCCACTTCGATAAAAAAAACAGCTAACCATTTTTAACCCTCAAATGCCTGAGGCTGCCAAATGTCACTGTTTACATTTATTGATATATCTTTCTAACGGAATATTCCAGACTACTGAGAATGGTTTCATTGGAAAGCTGACATAACAGAGATTAAATCATTTTTGGTCCTAATTATGTGGCGTTTTTCGTTTTACAGTTATTAAAGTGTGTATTTAAAATTTGTGAAAAACGTGGTAAATGAATATTTTTCTAAAAATTGGAAATTTAAGAAAATAATTAAAAATATTTTTGTGCATCGTATTGTCTTTATAATTTATGTGGTAAGTAGAAAAATATATCAAGTTTTTATGTATGTAAATTGATTTAAAAGGTTTAGCTATATAGAATTTCGATTTGTCAGGTGGCAGCCTCGTGCAATTTTGGAAAGTGATGTTTTTTCCTTCGTTTTGCAGAAATGGCGTTTCGGAAAGGGTTTTGCGTACTGCAAAACTTATCAGAGGATGAAATATCGTCAATGCTGAAAAAAATGTACGAGGGCATAAGTAGCTGCTATAGCCCAAATGAGGATGAAGACAACTATCATATGGATGATTTGAACGTCGCATTTGGGTATGTTTCAATTGATGATTCAACTGAATCAGAGGAATTGCCCCCACCTCCTCTATCTGAGAGAATTGAAAACCTAAGAGTTAGGCGTTGAGACAAAAAGAAGAAACAAAATATAGATATAAACTGTCCATATAACAAAAATATGGGTGGAGTAGATTTAATGGACAGGCTAGTTGGCCGCTACCATATCCGTCTGAAAACAAGAAAGTGGACTGTTCGCATATTTTATCAGTTATTAAATGAATTTGGAGATCATAGCGAAAGAAAAAGGTGTAAAATATAAAATTATAACTCCCAAACTCAATCATTTTGTGTTATATTAATTTGTGCAACACATCATAAAAGAAATGTTTTTTTTTTTGATTTTCGTTGCAATCAAGTATAAATTAATTAAAAAAAAATAGTTATTTTCTGTGTAAATTTAAAAACAAAAAAAAATATTTTACACAAGAAAGTTATTATTTTATGTTACGCCATTATAATATTTTTCACCACTGTACAAATGTACAAATATGATTTTTTTTTAACCGGAAAAAGTCTCTTTATAACGTTTTTTTTTTTTTTAAATTTGTCAAAACGTTAATTCATTTATTTTAGTAGTATAAGTAAACCATTACAAAGCCTCAAATATGCCAATATAACGATTGTTTACTATTTTCTAACTCATCACTCGAAAACAAGAGCCAACAGAGGCAAACTAATTTCAGATTTGAATTTCTCATGAATTACTTTGTATTTCAATCAAAAAACTACTTTTTTTTGTCATAGTCAAAAATAGCACAAGGCTGCCTTTTGGCATTCCAAATATTTTTACATTTTACAGGTAAACAAAGCAACTTATTCATTTCTGTATGCCATTTTCGATGTTTTTAGGCCAAAATCAACCATAAAAAAAAATATGATCAAAAAAAAAAATTAAGACATTAAAGGGTTAATAAATAAAAAACATTTAAAACAATTTTGGCCGATTTTGAGATAAATTGAGTTTTGCATAACTATAAATTCGGAACTAGTTCTGAATTTTTTTTGAAATTATTTTTTTTTTAATTCTCCAAATTTCTAGCATTTGCCAAATTCGGTTTAATAATAATGAATAATATACTTTAAATGATCGCAAAATTTGTCAATATATAACCACGCCTACTTCGCCCATTTTTTGGAAAAATTTAAAAAGTTGTTCCATTTTTTCTTAGTCTCTTGTAGAAGAACAACTACAGTTAGTTTTACTTTTCCTGTAGCGGGGTAGTTGGCTGGAGAGCAACATATAATATATTTGCCTTGCAAATTAAATTATAAAATATTTTTTTGTTTCTTAAACTTAGTACTTCAATAAAGAAAATAAGTCTTTTCGGTAGCAAATCTATGGATAAATACCAAAGTTATGACCATTTATGGGAACATCACTTCGAAATGATAGTAGGATCGTTTTTAATTCCACTTTAAAAATTTTTCTGTATTCTGAAAAAGAAGTGCTATGTGAGTACCTAATTCTGCATCCACTTAGACGTAATTTTTGGAAATGCTTACTGGGAAATTTCTCTCCCTTTTGGAAATTTTTGCAGGGAGAGGCATAAAGGGGAAAGTCACCCCATTGCACAGTGTGACATTTGGCCAATCTAGGCGGATTGTTATAATTTAAATGAATGTGACAGCAAACAATCCATATGCTATGGAAATAATCATAATATGACGAAAAAAGTGCTGTTTCATTTGATACATGAGTTTAAAGTCACATCTTGTAATAGACGTTTGAGAAATAAAATATATTTTTGAACTTTAAACACTTATAACTTTTTTGTTGTTGGAGTTATAAGTCCATTTTTTTTTAAATACAGCATTTTTAATCTAGTTTTTAAATCCGTGCTCAATTTAATCGAAAGCTTATTGTTGTAATTTTTTAAATACAAAAATTAAAAATTTAAAAAAAAAAAAACGGAAACTTCGTTATAATAAAACTATAGTTTCCTCACGCTCCCTCACACGACCTATGCATGTGGCAGGTGTTGAAATGTCTCTAGTAAGAGATTAAACCATGTTTGCTGGCGATTTTTTGCGATTTATAGAGAATTTTAAAGTTTAGTGAACGTCTAAAATGGACTTTTTGCTTGATTTTTTTTTAATTCCGGAGACTTTTAGTTTTAACCTATATGAAAAATACACTTGTATTGCACATAAAATTGAATGATTATGTAAGAATACATTATAATATAAAATGTAATGTGTTATTACACCAAACCCTTGTTTAACGGCATTACATTTTTTGTATAAACTATGGGAAAATTGGATAATTGTTAAATTCGTAGAATTCGCAATGGAATTAAAATAATGAAAACCAAATAACTTTAATTTTTTGGTTTGAAATTCTAATATATGAGTGATACAAAGCACACGATTTCAATAAATTACTGTACTGATATTTCTATTTTAATTTTAAAAAGTTGCAACGCGTTTGCTGTCAAGTTTTCAGTCTGAATTTTTTTGGCATTTACATAAATGTTTTTATTCAATTTGTGTTAAGGTTTTGATAACAAAAAATTAATGATTTACGTAAGAATTACAATGAATTACAAAATCTGTCAAAAAGATTGTCCAACACAGCTTAAATATCTGTTTATTGTGCACACTTTTTTTTATAAAATGGTACACAAATAATATTTTTTTTTACAAAATTTCATAAAAATTCTTCAAATTATTTAAGCAATTTCTTAAATAACAGTGAATTTTCCAAAAATGGGCGTGGCAATTGTTCGATTGTTCCTAATTTTGTTGTCAATATTAGTTATGTCCTACATTATTATCAAACCAAATTTCAAGCCTGGATCTTTTAAATTAGATTTTTGTCCACCTAGATTGACCAAATGTCGCACTGTGCATTGGCGGCCAAGACAAACCGCTAATGCGTAAAACTTGAAATTTGGTATGTAGGTAGACATTGAATTAGGCAGGAATTTTGAAATTCCTACGGGTAGGGAAATTAAGGAGTAAGTCACCCGGCCAGGACAAACAGCAAAAGCGAGAAACCTGAAGTTTGGTATGTGGATTCCTAATTCCGAGTAAACATTCGCTTAGGCAGAATTTTTGGCAATTAATAAGGGGAGGGTAAAAAGGAAACAAGTCTTCTCCATACCGCCGTGACCATACGCCTTTGGGTAGAAATTTAAATATATGTTACTTCAGATATCACCTAACTCACTATTCCTTCAAAACTCACGTTCCTATCGATTATGGTCGAACGCTTGCCGATGTCGTATTCAGCAACCCAATTAAATATGCGAATTTAAATTTGTGAACATTCTTTCATTCACAGAAATCTTGGCAACTCTGTTAAATACTATATGACATTATTTGTTGTATTTTATAATAATATTTGGCAAAGCGAATGTATTGCGCAATCGTAGAGATTTAGAATGCATAGTGGGCCAACGCAATTTGTATACAATTACAAATAATACAGTTAAATTGAATGCACTGCAGAGGTCATAGAACTTTAAGAGTCTTGCTGAGAGTCTGACACACAGACAGTTTACGTGTGAGTGTATAATTTGTATTGTTTTAAAAAAAAGTATCATAAATTATTATATTAAAATAAAATTTAATTAAAATATATTCGAAAAAAATAAACCTGTTTAAAAGTGACAACAATAATATTTTAAGGAAATAATTAATCAAACTTGCAAAAAAAAAAAAAAAAAAATTATGAAAAATTAAAGTGACTTAAAAATTTGTTAACAACACTTGACGACTTAAGTTATGTTTTGTCTTTTTGGGGTGTTTAACTGGTTGTTTTTTGAAGTATTTGCCACATTATTTTAAAAGTTAACTAACAAATATTTTACCACTCACTTTAAGAGCGTTAAAAACAACAAAACGAAACTGTTTACATTATTATTATTATTATTATTGCACTTGTCATTATACAATGACAATAAAATTGGTAGTTTGACACTAATTGACAGTTGCAAGTGACACAAATAAGCAAATTTTATTTTGTTTGTTAAAAAAAAAACAAAAAAAAAGTCATTTGGTAGCTACTTAAAACCTTGTTAGCAAAATAAAAGTAAATATTTTGTAATTGTGGAGCATGCAACAACGAGTTAGAGTTGCAACCATTAAGCAAAACAGCCTTTAGTTTTTTTTTTGGAAGCTGCTGTGGCAGGAAAGATACAAAACGAAACAATGAAGGTAAAACAACTACTTAAACATTTGTCATATTTGTTTGCGCATGTGCAACAACTCTAACACTATTTTATTTATATTTGTGTTGTTTTCAGTTCATTGTGTCAACGACAGCCAGAGAGCTACAGAGACATAGTAAATGGTTGGTTTTTTGTTGAGTAATAGACGCAATTGTTGTTTCTGCTGTTTGGAGTTTTGAATTTCTTTCATGCTGTTTTTTACACTCCTGAGACATTGTCATAAGTCAAATGTCGTAATGTTGCAATTAAATTTAAGTTTTTTTTTTCTAAAACATGGCATATACAAAATGTAGACTGTCATTCAAATTTGTTTATGAAAAAACAAAAGTAAAAAATTTGCCTATCAAGAGATTAGGTAAATTATTGGGTTAAAACATCTTTTACCAATTTTTTGCAATTTATAACGAGCTTTCAACATCCGTATATTTACAAAAATAAAGCAAATCAAACATATTAGCTAGGTTGATACTAGTATTTCGATCTGGCTAAAGATCTCATCAGAACCCGAAGTTTTAGAAAAGTTAGAGCCTCCATAATAGGCAGAACTTTAACAAAAAACCTATTAATAATCAATTTTGCTCCATTCTTGCCTTCTTAGTAATCAACCACGTGGTTAGGTCTTTTCCTACCAAGCATCATGACGTTACTAAACTTTGAAGACCAAAAATGTTCTATTTATATAAAAAATTTTTTAGTGTGTACTCTGGCTCAAGTAATATTTTTTTACAGTTATATTAGTTTTTTGTTTTTATATACATCGAGATTATTTTTATGTTATTTGCAATTTATAACGAGCTTTCAACCTCCGTATATTTACAAAAATAAAGCAAATCAAACATATTAGCTAGGTTGATACTAGTATTTCGATCTGGCTAAAGATCTCATCAGAACCCGAAGTTTTAGAAAAGTTAGAGCCTCCATAATAGGCAGAACTTTAACAAAAAACCTATTAATAATCAATTTTGCTCCATTCTTGTCTTCTTAGTAATCAACCACGTGGTTAGGTCTTTTCCTAACAAGCATCATGACGTTACTAAACTTTGAAGACCAAAAATGTTCTATTTATATAAAAAATTTTTAGTGTGTACTCTGGCTCAAGTAATATTTTTTACAGTTATATTAGTTTTTTGTTTTTATATACATCGAGATTATTTTTATGTTATTTGCAATTTATAACGAGCTTTCAACCTCCGTATATTTACAAAAATAAAGCAAATCAAACATATTAGCTAGGTTGATACTAGTATTTCGATCTGGCTAAAGATCTCATCAGAACCCGAAGTTTTAGAAAAGTTAGAGCCTCCATAATAGGCAGAACTTTAACAAAAAACCTATTAATAATCAATTTTGCTCCATTCTTGTCTTCTTAGTAATCAACCACGTGGTTAGGTCTTTTCCTAACAAGCATCATGACGTTACTAAACATTGAAGACCAAAAATGTTCTATTTATATAAAAAATTTTTAGTGTGTACTCTGGCTCAAGTAATATTTTTTTACAGTTATATTAGTTTTTTGTTTTTATATACATCGAGATTATTTTTATGTTATTTGCAATTACAAATATTTGTTGTGTTAAATTTTAAATAAAAAAAGTTCGTATTCGTAAAATAATTCGAAATACTCTCGACGAAATTTGATCGTCCCATTTAACGAAAACCTAATTGTCAATAAAATTTTTATCAAACATTGATTTGATTTCAAACTCACTTTCAATTAAAAATTTAATAATATTTAGTGCCTACAATCAAACCCGTATAGCTCGAGAAACTTCCTTTCAAATGTGTGAAAATATGTAAATTGTAGAAATTGTATGTAATTTTACACAAATTTTGTTTAGAAAATCTTGGTACATACTTATATTTTTTTGGAGTCGCCTGCACTACCAGATTCCATATTCAAAAATTCAAAGAAATTTGATGAAAATTGTAGAGTTGGTGAACAAATGTGAAAAAATATGCATGTTTTTGAGTTGTACCCAGCAAAACCTTGGTAATAGGATGATATTACGGAACATTTTACCTGGTAATAAGTTAAACTCATTGGAGAAAATTACTAATATCAGTAAAAAATTTCCTTGAATTTGGCACAATTTTATTATCAAAGTGTGACTAAAAAAATTAGTAAGTTTTGCTTTATCTCTTTTGGTTTCCGAGATATGGACCAATTAACAAAAAAATATATTGCTGACATTTTTTTTTATAAAATGATGACAAAGTTACGAAGAATGTTTCATAAATATTTATGAAAAGTTCCTTTATAGTTATAAAAACTTTAAAAATATGACAATGTTTTGAGGATTTTTGTCCAATGAAACTGTTTCATAAATATGATGAATATTTTTCTCTTAACCTCATTTTGACAATTTTTTTAATTTTTTTCCCATAATAATTTTCAATTTTAATACACTCACAACAACTTTTCTATAAAAGTTCAACATTTATTTAAAAAGTTAATCGGTAAAGTTGTTTCAATGGAATATACAGTTTAATCCACAACGAAAGTTGTTTCAATGGAATATACAGTTAAATCAACAACGAAATATATTTTTTAACTTTTCTGTCAATTATTCAATGGCATCACTTACAACATATGGGAAAACAGTGGGCATTAGAGTGAGGTAAGTTTCTAAAAATAGAACTGTTGTGTTGTTGGAGTTGTACTTCTGAGATTATCTATGCAAGAACAAAAACACCGTGTATTGAATAAAACTAGTTTTAATCACAACAAAACTCGACCTGACTATAGATCAGTGCGCTAAAGCGCTTTGTCTAACGTGTAGTGCATGTGGCATTGAAATCAGTTTATCTATACCAGGGTCAGTGATTGCACAGAAAATTTCATATAGACGCAATCGAACAAATAAAAACATAACAAATATTACATTATTCAAAAAATAAACAGGGTCACTGACAAAGGTTCAATACCAGAAACTGCGCAGTCTGATTCAGAAAATTGAAAGTTTACAATGTATTTAGGATTTTTAGAAAATACACTCATTCTTCTCTACCACGCATTTCACAATTAAAAAAAAAGGACTTTCGGTAATAGTTAAAATTTTCTATTTAAAACAAAAATTGCTATATTGTATTAAGTATTGAAATAAACGAAAACAATATATTGATTTCGCCGATTTTATCACTTCATTTTTCAACAGTTAAAAATAAACTAAAAAATACAATTGTTTTAAACGAAAAGTAAGTAGTTCTTTTTATAACTGATTTTCAATTAATTTAATGTGTATATTCAGTAGTCTTTACGGAAAATATATTCCCCTCTGTCCTATGTCTGACATTCCCATGAAAATGAAATCAATACGACTTTTTGGTGCTTTGACTTTCATATATCCAGTTTTATTTTCGATTTACTTTCCTGTAGAAAATAAAACGAAAGCACTTTTTTCTTACAAAATTTTTTAAAAATCATAAGACTGCTTTATCCGTTTTAATTTAGCATTTTGAGAGAAAACATATGTTTCCAATGATTTTTCGACATTTTGGAATACTATTTTGAATTTTTTACATTTATGGCATTTATGAGTTTTTCAAATTCATTCGTATTTAAAAAGTAAGGAAACGCAGGAAATGGGCAATTGTGAGTGTATATGTTATATTTTAACTAACCATTTCAGTAATCGGGAATTAGTGTTACAAATTATTTCAATTGATACTTAATTGAATTAATAAATATTTTAATTCTCACTCGATTTAAGTTTTTTCTGACATATTTTAAATCTATGGGTCACTAACCACTATTTCGATATGTTGCAAATTTAATGTGGTTTACAAAAAACTTATATGGTGGCGATTTTTTAATAAATTTTATAATAATTAATATGAACCATTAACCTAAAAACCCATTTGTTCAATCAAATAAAACTAATAAATCGATATACAGCAAATAAGTTTATATTACAAAATAAAAAAAAAAAACTATAAAAAAGAGTATGTAAACGAAATTTCAAGCCAGAAACCTGTTTCAGAATTACAATAAAATAAGGCTCAACAAAAGATAATTTTTAAACAACTAAACCAAGTGCACTTTACATACAATATCAAATTTCAATAAATGTGCAATGATTGCGCGAAGTACTTACTCTGCACATGGATATTTTGAGCAACCACAGTGAATGTAGTATTAATGTATGAACTACAAGACCATGATGTAGTAGGTACTTACCATGGATATGGTTTTGGTATTCATTTACATGACATGAGTACAAGTAAGTGTTAATAAATCGTATTTAATTGATTGATAAAAATCGAGGAAATACCATATGCAACATTATATGTAAACCATATATAAATACAACATAAGTAATGCTCCAAGTATGTAGCGGCTGTGAAAAATGAAGGCTGGTGTTGTATGGGAGTAAAAACAGGCGCATGTGCGCCATTTATAAACATTGCAAGCATACACTATATGTTTCTTTTTTGTGCATAATTCCCAGGATAAAATGACTGTCTCGCTAACTAACAAGGGAAGTATCCTAAGGCGCATGATAGAGGGGACAAAAGTAAAAAATATTTGCTAATATTTGCCTAATCGAATTTTTAGTGCACTCATAGAAATAAACCAGTAAAAATAGCACAGAAAGCTACTAAAAATTTATTAAAAATGAAGTTGCAGGAAAAACTGCTAACATTTGAAGATTTTTTTTGTTTGCTATGTAAAGGGTCCGCCATCTAACGTTTTTTTTTCAACTACTGCTTATTTCGTGTATGGTAACACTTAGCTCATGTCTGATTTGACAGATAATTAGTTTTATCCTTCCGCTAAACGAATATGGTTGTGTATACGCTTGAACAACGCTGGGAAATATTGCGACATTACTTGGAAAATCATGGTAATGTTGCAGAATGTGTGCGAAAATTGCATACGGATTTTGGAAGAATACAAAATATTAGCTATATTCGTGTTCAATTTTAGTTAATTGAAAATAGTAATTTACTTAGCTAAACTTAGCAACCCCCGTGAAAAAAGTTTATTTAATTTAATTTCGAAAATGGATTAATAAAATGTAATCAAACAAAGTCCAATTGAAGCGCTTATTGTGAAAACTTTATAAGCCACATTTACTATTTTATGGAGTTTCATTGTTTTCTTAAACTCTTAATGGGGGTTGTTCTTACATTTACCTCTCTAGGAATAACTCCTGAGTAGCTACAAGCGTTTGTCAATTTTGAAAAAAATTTCGATCTCAAAACTTCAATGCGCGTGTGGTGGCACGAGTATTTTCAAACGATCGAGCTCAAATTTTTGTAATTTTTTTTTTACTCTAACCTCACACAAAACTTTTATACGATTTTAGAAAGTTGGAAAAAAAGGTCCACCTTAATCGTGCCATATGTATAATGTAATTCAAGATATAATTATATATGACACTAAATAATGTAACATATAATTATTTAATATTTCATGTATGACACAAGAATAAAAATTTAGTTTGAGATATGATTATGATTAGCATCAGAAATATTTTGTATGCATATAAAGACATAATTATACATTGTTATACATAACGCCATAATGCACAAATGTCTAAATAATTTTTCTTAATCATTTTTTTAAATTTAAAAAAAAAAATAAATGTCGTGGGACTTAAGTAAATCCTAATCAATCTCAAAATAACTTATTGGTTCCAAAATTACTTATCTTTTTGGATCTAATTAGATCTAATTAGATCCAAGTAGATCTAAATTAATCGCATTGGATATTTTGGAGTCCATCAGTATCTTAAATTAGATATTTTTGGATACCCCATTTTTGATATCAATTTTGATATTATTTAATCCATTAATACATTTAAAGGATCTAATTTTATGTTACTAGATACCTCCAGTATTGAGATAAACTTGGATCCGAACAAATTCGATCTATATCAAATGAGATATAATTTTGTATTTGAGATGTAACTTTTTTGGTAGTGCCCTTAAACGAGTTATGAAATCTGTTTTTAATAAAATTGAATAAGTTTAAAAATTAGATTATTTTTTCAAGGGAATCTTTTATTAAATATTTGTGGACTAAAAACAGCAAACAACTATTGTAATATCAACAAAATTTTTGCTATATTTACCTCAAATTTAGTAGAATGTAAATAGCAGCATATTTAGCTAAAATCAAGAGAAATTTTTGCTAAAAATTGTAGATTGCTGATTTCAGAAGTGTAGTTTTTTATTTGCATTAATAAATCAAAAAAAAAAACTTTAAAAGTTTAAAATTTTCAAATTTTTTTTGTCTACTAATATTTAGCCATTTTTTTTGCCGATTTCAGCAGATTAATTTGTTACTTTCAATTAACTAAAATTTAGCTTAAATATAACTAAATATTTGTAGATTCAACAGATGTATTTTTTTTATTCTTATCTTATTAATAATTAGCAAAAAAAAAAAAAATCCGCCAATTTTGGAAGTTTTTTCTGCAATGCAATTTTTAACTAATTTTCAGTAGTTGTAGCAAAATTGTTGACTAATTGTTTCTAACAGTGGGGGTAAAAATGGGTTTAAAGTTTATTCGAAAATTTTTTGTTTGAGAATTTTCAAATTTTTTTTCTTCTTCAATGAATAAATCTTTAAATCTGATACCCAATTTACATTTGGTTTTTCGAAGCCAACATGAAAAAAAACGCAAAAAAACAAAAAAATGGTGTCGCTTTTGACCCCATGATATGAGATTGGGTAGCTAAAAATTGTTGGTATTACATATTTTTTTCTCCTCTACTTTATAACCAAGTACCTAGCAGTCTAAGAGTAAGCGTCGGGATACATCTCTTGTAAGTAAGCTTATATATATTTTTTTCGGTTTGGAGTTTACGATAAATAGTTTGTGTCTATTAGTTCAGTCACCAACTTACCAACCAACAAACGACAGCTAACCAAACAAACAGTACAAGATCGATGGTGTATTTAGGAATGAAACCATATAATTTTTCACTTAGTATAATTACATGGTGGCATGCAAAATATTCTCTAAATGACTGCTAAATAACAAATTTAAAACTATATAAATACTTACTACCATGGATGGTAACCAATTCGATGCGGGTATCGGCAAGGGTAACGCTATTTTCTGTTATTTCGGTAACGGTATTTGAGGGGTAACGATATTTTAGTTTTTTCGGTAACGGATTTTTTAGCAATAACGCTATTTAAGTTATTTCGGCAAAGTTATTTTAGTTATTGCGGTAACTGTATTTTAAGGAGAACGGGGTTTCAGTTCTTTCGGTAACGGTATTTTTTGGGGAAAGTTATTAATACACACCAATATGATCAAACTTTGGAAAATAAACCTATATACAGAGATTTTTTTTTCTGATCTTAAAAAATAAACGTATTAATATTTGAAGGGTAACGCTATTTTAAAAATATTTCGGTAATGATATTTTAGCGATAACACTATTTTAGTTACTTCGTTAACGGTATTTTAAGGATATCGGTATTTCAGTTATATCGTTAACGGTACTTTACGGATAACGGTATTTCTTTTATTTCGGTAACGGTAAGAAATATAAGAGAATGGACTGGCTTAAGAACTATTTGAACTATATTCAAAATATGTTGTAATTATAAATTTGTATGTTTTCGCCAACATCCAGTAATGGATATGCAAATAAAGAAGAAGAACTGTATTTTAGGAATAACGATATTCAGTTGACGATTTCGAATCGATAACGGTAATTCAGCAGTATTGCCTGCCATCTCTGCTTACTACTATTTAATAATAATAAATTTCCCAGTTGGAGTTGATTTTTCTTTAATTTTTTTCCTTCTACACTAATAGAAAAAAAAAGTAAAATATTTGGCTAAAACTTTTAAAACTGACGTTGCAGAATAAACTGCTAAAATTAACAGATTTTTTCTGCTAAATATTATTAAGATAAGAAAAGCAAAAATAAATATGTTGTATGTACATATATTTAGTTATATTTGCGCTAAATTTGAGTTAATTAAAAGTAACAAATTAATCTGCAAAAAATCAGCAAAAAATTTGCTAAATCACAAAAATGTGACATTTTGAAAGTTTTTTTTAAGATTTTGTCTTAGCAAAGATTCCTGCAGATTTTACCAAAATATACTGTTATTTGCATTATACTAAATTTAAGCTAAATATCCGAGTAAAACGTTTATATATAATCATGTATTATTTTATACAAATATATGTGTTACTGCTTTTAAAAAGTTTTTTTATCCACATATGAAATGTTTTAATAAATAAGAAAGGATCAGTAAATAAAAACCCATATTTTCATATCAAAATTAAAAAAAAAAAATCAGAATAATTGCGCTAATGTTCAGCAGATTTATTTTTCTAAAAAAATTAAAAAACCTATATTTCACGCTAAATGTTGAAAAAAAAAATCAAAAGTTCAACTTTGACCTTGAATTTCTTAAGAAGTGCTCAATCAATTTTAATGAAATTAAAACTGAGCCAAGTTCAACTAATTACCTGTCCTTTAAGAAAAAATTACTAAAAAAATTACAGAATTTTGGCCAATGAAAAATGATTTTCAGTCACTGTGAGTTGCAACGAAAAGCAAGAATTGCTACAAATATGGTTGCTGAGTATGGGATTCTCACACCCCCAAGCAAAAAGAAGGGACAACTTTAGAGTGCGAAACTGAAGCTCTAGTAACTCAGTTTTATCAGCGAGATGATATGAGTCGCCTGGTGCCAGGGCTGAAAGACTGGGTGTCTGTACGAGTCGATGGCAAGAAAGTTTAAATGCAGAAGAGAATGGTTCTCTGCAACCTGAAAGATTTATTTGCAACATTTCAATCTGAACACAAGGATGTCAAAATTGACTTCACAAAATTTATCCAACCGAGGCCAAAACATTGCGTTTTGGCAGCGAAATCAACAGCTAAACCTTGTAATGTCAAGAAAGGATTGAAAAAAAAGCAGCAAATGAAAGCGATAAATAATCTGGATGAAAGACTGGGTATTTGAAAATTTACAAAACTTAAAAGTATAAAGTATAAAAATAGTTATGATATAAATGGATCTATTGTGATTAAGATTAAATTTTATTAAATTATTTATCTTTTTATTACTATTATTATATATTAATTTAATTATATAAAAAAATAAAAAAAAAAAATTTTTCAACATTTCTATAGAAAAAAGTGATTTTATTCCTGATGACATTTTAGATAGGTATGTTACATACTGTCGGAAAGGTTAATTTGTCTAGTTTCTCAGTAGAATTTTTATTTTTAAGGTTTTAGAAACACTTACACACAAATAGGAAAAAATTCCAAATAGTGCATATGCAAAAAATTGAAAAACCTGTGTCTTGAGTTACAAAACATTTATTTTGATAGATATCCCACTCGCATCCCCCTAAGCGACCAAAAAGCTCTTAAAGGAACAGACCTTTCTTTTGAGAAAAAAAAAATAAAAATAAAAAATGGGCATACATATTTAAAAAAAAAAGTCAAAAAAGTTTTTGATTTTGAAAAAAAAAATAGTCAAACATTTTTTTTAATATTTTTCTTCGAAATATTGAAGAAATAGCTATCTAAACTATTTAGGACAAATTTTTCTAAGAACAATAGGTAATAAGTTACATGGATGAGAAAAACCGCCTGTTTGGCCAAAATGTCAAATTTTGACCCCCTCTAACTCAGAGAGTTCTTGACCGATCTTGTTGAAAAATTGTGTCTAAACTACTATCGAATAGCACTATGCTTGGTGCAAATTTCATCTTGATCGGAAGACATCAATTTCAAAAGTTTGGTCACTTGACATGAAACTTATATATAACAAAAGATATAATGATTTATGATTATATATAACGTCATATTAGAAATGTTCGTAAATCGTCTACCGCCAAACATATATTTGTTTGGCTGCAAATACATATCGCACACCCAGTTCAAAAGTGACTTAACTCAAAATTTAAGTTTTTCGGATTTATATGCTTAAACTATCCACAATACACTTGTTAATCTATTAAAAAAAATATCAGTGTATTTTGTTGTTGTTAACTGTTGCTAAAAAACAGTTATGTCTTTATTTATGTTTCAATTGGTATAAAGTTGCAAATATTTTTTTTCGACTACTGAAGAATGAAAAATTTTGATTTGTGTCATTTCTGAACTAGGTATATACCGCATACCTAGTTCAGAAATGACACAACTCAAAATGTATATGTTTATTATATGTATGTTTGCATGTTCCAAACATAATATCTAAACATTTAAAAATTGCAAATATATCTTTCTTTAGGTTTGAAACTTTATAGCAAAAATTGTGTTGATATAACAATTTTTGTTTGCTGTTTTACTTTACAAATATTTAGTAAAATTTTTTTGCTAATTTAAGCAGAGTAAATTGCTTTTTTCAGTTAACTTAAATTCTACTCGAATGTAACTAAAATTTTATTATCATTTTATTAATATTTAGAAAAAAAAATCCGCTCATTTCAGCAGTTTTTTCTGCAACGTAATTTTTAACTAATTTTTGTTTTTTCTGCTATTTTCAGGTATATTTCTATGAGTGTACTGTTTACAAAGTTAAAGAATATGGCCATTAAATGCAAATAGAGTGTGGGCTTTAAATTCAAAAAAACAAATTAATGTTTTTTAATTATTTTATAATAAAATACTCATTTATAAGTCTATTGAAATGTTGTAAATGCAATATATTTATTTTAGATTTTATATAAAACGGAGAGATGTAAAGCTTTTTGTTTAAAAACTGATTTACATACAATATTACATACTTAAATAAACACTCCAGATATTAAGTAGGTAAATACATTTGAAGGGCTTATTGTAAAAATTTGATAAGCCACATTTTATTTTTAGTTCGTTTTCGGATTTAAATGGTTGAAAAAGTGCAAAAATATGAATTTTCAGGACGTTTATACTTTAGGCACTTGTAATAACCCTTCTATTAAATATTAATTAATGAATGTCCAGAAAACTGCAAAAAGCCATAAAAACAATAATTGTTGCTTATCAAGTTTTTACAATAAGCCCTTCATTTGTTAAATTGCTTTCCATTTAGCAAACAAATTTATATAAAGTTTGCAACAAATATTTTAGTCTAGTTTTTTTCATATTGCAAGTTTTCAAGCGCGATTGCAGGAACAAATCATACGCCACAGTGTACATAGTACAACAGAAATTGTGATGCGTACACGCTATCGTATATTTGTTACCAACTATATTGACTGTTTCTTAAAATTTAATTTTGCAAAGTTTAATCTAAGTGCACAAATAAATCGCAATAACTTTTGAACTGAATGTCATATTTAAATAAAAATTACATTTTATTGAAAGGAATATTATATGAATTAACATTTTATTAATAATTAAGATAAAATATGTGAAAGACTTAACTCCAATAGGGCATTAATGGTACTTTCAGAGATCTTCTTGCTTGACTGAGAAAAAAATTTGAAGTTGTCGGCGACATTTTTTGTACTCTTCATCTCTCTTTTTGCCAATAACCAATATCTCACTGGCCTGAGTTGTGGACAATTTGAAATATTTGCCTCTCTTTTGGGATTCGGAATGTTATTAAAAATTCCCATTATTTTCTCATGCAATTATTGTTGAATATCCGTTTTAACGCAAAATAAATATGCAATATCGAAAATATTTGGACACAATGTAAATATGTCAATGCTAACGTGATTAAAAAAATATTTTTTTTTTGTTAAAACAATAACTTTTACAAGAAATGGTGCAGTAGTATGCACTGCACCATTTAAATTTGTTATTCAAAAACTCACACATAAATTTCAAAAATTGTAATTTCAAAATTGCATTAGATTTTTAGAAAATACCAAATATAATTCAGAAGCATCATTAGTAATTTAAAAAATGCATTTGTTATTCATAAAATACCATATGTAATTCAGAAAATACCAAATGTAAATGAAAAAACACTAATTGCATTTCATAAAATCGCATTTATTTTTCAAAAAATTCCAAATGTAGTTCAGAAAATACCAAATGTAAATGAAAAACTACCATTTGTTTTTCATAAAATTGCTTTAAAAATATGTAGTTGTTTGGGTTGTAATACAGTTTCTTTATTTTTAATGTAAATGTCAGTCATTTGTAGAACAAATCAAAATAGTTACTAACCTTGTAGTTAATTTAAAAAAACAATCCACATCAAATGACTGTTTTATGATTTTACATTCATTTTTTACAGTTGTTTTTTGTTATTTGAAAAAATAAAAAAAATAAATGTTTTTTTAGTTTTTACTACCATGTGGTTCATTTTTACTACAATTGTTAAGTCATTTTTTGAACATTAAAAAACAAATGACAATGTTAGTTGAAGTTACTGAAATGTATGTCGTCCTTTCTATAAGTGAAATTTTATTTGTTTTCAACTACCTTTGCAGTGGTCTTTACGTACATAGTATTAAAAAAATACCAAATGGTATTTTCTGATTTATATTTGGTATTTTCTGAAAAACAAATATGATTTTATGAAAAACAAATGTGATTTGTTGAATAACATATGGTATTTTTTGAATTACAAATGAGTTTTTTGAATTTCAATTGCTATTTTCTGAATTTCAAATAGAATTTTCTGAATTTGATTTGCAAATTTTTAATTAGATTTCCGACTTTTTGGAATGTGGTCAAAACCATTAATTTCTGAATTTGATTTGCAAATTTTTAATTAGATTTCCGACTTTTTGGAATGTGGTCAAAACCATTAAAATTTATTTGATAAGACGTTATTTCATTAGGAATTAATAAAGAATATAGTAAAAGTTTTCTTTAAAGGTACACTACTCATATCAAAGTTAATCTTATGTTCTTTTTATATTTACAAACACAGAAAATTATTTCCTGCCGGATATCAAGTTAGTAATAAAAAAATTTCTTCGTTAAAAACTATAATTCGCGATATTTTAAAAACGACCTACACGGTTTAAGAAATTTGGCCAGATTCGTGATGTGTATGCATAAATTAGTAAGAAAACATATATGGGAATAGCAGTTTATTCAAATAAAAAAATTGTTGTATTATTATATGAAGAGATAGAGGATTTTTCATTCACAAAAATTAATTGTTTCCTATAGAGAAATAATAAAATGCAAAAAAATTGCAAAAAAATATGCTTCTACTTTGAAATTGATACCATAGATGATGAGCCATATTTTACTAAATATTTTGCCATCAAAAACGAATTTCGTGAAAATTTAAGATATAGGATATTGAATATAGGCCCTCGATATAAAGTAAAAAATAATTTGCTTGCAAAGTATCTACAGTATTATAACATGTTTAACTACATACTCTAAAATATATATAGATGTGACAAATGCAATGATAAACTAAAAGTTTTATATTGTATAAAATAAAATTATGCAAAAACAGATATATAGTAAATTTTTATAATTAAACCGGAAATCCTTTCAACAGCAACACAAAATGCAAAAATAAAATACATGAATATACCACAGCATTATTAAAATATTTTATCTGGCTAAACACACGTCTGTACTTAACATTTTTTACTTTACTTTTCTTTTCTTTTGTTTTTTTTTTTTTGCAATTTTTTTGTAATTTATCCATTTCCATAGATTACAGTCGAGTTGTTTTCCAATTGGCGTCAAGTAATTGATACTTTGGCCCAATAACTACAGTCATTCAATTCATTCACTCATAAATGCTGCATACATATGCAATAATTGTATGTATGGTTTGGTCTGTATGAATTAAAAGTACTCTCGGTCTACAAAAAAGTATCTACAAGTTAGTAGAGTTTTGAATTGAATGTTTATCAAAACATGTCATACAATACTTGTAAAATTGGGTCAATATATGGTTAAGTTATTAATTGATTGTTATGCCCATATTACGTGTTTTTCAATAGTTTTTAATTTGTTTAAAATGAAGCATTAAAACTTGTTGAATTACACTGTGAAACTGTGGCTTTTACAGATGATAGCCAAAAAAAAAAAAAAACAGATTGAAAAAATATCAATTAGTCGACGAGTTATAGCCAAAAAACCGTATAAACAATATGCTGAAAATCGGCATTTGACTGCAAAGTTCGAAGGTCGATTAAAAAACAATTCGAACTAACATACACAAACGCCGCGATACGGGTCTTCTAATTTAGCCTCTATTTTTACCTCTCACTCTCAGAATCGACCTAACTTTTGCTAACCTGAATTTGTTCCACAGTGTTATTATAATAAAATATTTTTCAAACGGATTGTATTTTTATAATTTCAGTATCCCGTAAACAAAAATTATTCGGTAATATATATATTATAGTTTGGTGCCATACACATTTACTTGATTATAATTAAGTATAATCAAGTAAAAACTTGGTAAAATATTAGTACACTCAAAAAAATAAGTTAGTACAAAAGTTAGTAAAACGTCTTGTAAATCAGGTATACTATTTTTTAGCAAATTTTTTTGCTAAAATCGTGTTTTCAGCTAAAATTTTTGTTATACTTATTCAGCACTTAACTGTTTTATACTAATGCTTTACTAATATACTAATGTTTTACTAATTAATTTTGCTAAACAAAATTGTGCTGATAAGCACATTAATAGTGTGGACGACAACCAGATTGAAAGATATACGCAGAATGAAGCAGATGTCGCGGCATGTCAAGATGTAGTAGAGAAGAGAAAAATGATACTAAAAAGTACAACTCTAATAAGACATACAAAAAAATCAACCATGGAAGACTTTTGTATCTGTTTTGCATACATAAAACAAAATTGAGGATTAAAACAACTTAAATTTTGCGTTGTCACCGGCTTGTGAAAATAATTGTCTATTAATAAAATAAAAGACAAAAGAAAATATTTAAATTTAATATGTATTTCTAAAATAAATGTTAATAGATTAATAATCTAGTGTGGTCAAATTGCAAACAAACATATACAGACATGTAGACAGAGTAAAGCGAAAGACAAAGACACACATCTTAGGTAGATTTGTATGGTTCCTTTTTCTTATTGCAAAAAAAGGGTTGTTTTTTTCGTTTCGTTTGTTTTTGTTTATTTTTTCGTTTCGTTTCTATAATTATCTTCGGCAGTTGCGTCCTTTAAAAGAAAGCATCATTTAGACTACCATTGATGTAAGTAGTTGAAAGAAAATTTTTGTTATGTTATATATATTTATTTCTATATATTTTCAGATATTAAATTAATTCATGTCGTCAATGTGGGAAAATGAAAATTTTTATATTTCGTAATTATTGTAAATTATTTTTAAAAGAATCACAAAAATATGTTTTATGATTTTCAGCAAATATATTAACTAAATTAAAATTTTTTTTACAATTTTTTTTGCGTTTTTTTCAGTCTACTAAAATTCAGCAAAAAAATTATTAATTTTTACCAAGGCTTTTTTATTTCTAATCTACTAAGTGTTAGCAAAACTTTTGCAGAATCTACTAATTTTTGCTGACATTAGCAATTTTTTGCTGACATTAGCAATTTTTTTGCTAGCACCCTCCTGACTAAAATTTTGCTGACTCAGCAAAATTTTTTGCTGACTTTACAAACTTTTTTTTTTGAGTGTAGTCTTCGCATTAATTTTAAGAATAAACTTTATTAGTTCAAATGCTCCTAATTACTTGGCTACGATTTTTTTGTGTGTACTAAATTGTATAAAATTAAATCCGAAAAATGGATTTATCAAATTGTATCTGTAGTACGATTTCGTAACTTATTAACAACAAATTTCGGTCGTTACATTGTCAAAATTTGATAACTAACAACACAATTAGTTCAGAGTAATTCTTTAACTTTCTCTAACGATATTTGTAGTTAAAAAAAATCCTTACCTTATCAACAAAACATGTTTTAAAGTTAAATTTTCCGATTTTTGTCGATACTTGAAAAAATTTTAAAACAAATAAAATTTAAGTTAATAACTTTTGTCGGTATCTCTTGTCAAATATTAAAAAAGTTCTGAATAATATTTAAGGTAATTCAACCGACAATTGTCGTTAGTTAACGAATTCAATAAAATCGTTAAGAAAGTTAGTGAGTGAATAGCACCTCTGATCGAATTTAATTGTATAAAATTTGATAAACCTTTATCGGAGTTTTGGTCTTATGTAATTGTCCAATACTTATATTTAATATTATTTTATTATTTTTTATAAAATATAATATTTAATTATATCAATTTATTTGATCATAATATTGAGTAAAATTTTAAATATAAAATCAAAATTATTTTTTAAATTAGGAACTCACGTCTTTATTTCTTTTTTTTTATATAAACTAATTATACGAGGCGGCTCAATAAGTCTGTGACTTTTCGAACTTCCCTCGTAGTTATATGAAATGCAACACTGCTCCCATCAAGTACCACCTGTTAATAGACTACTGTCAAATTTTGAGCTAGTTCCGTCATTTACTTTGCGTTTAACAGCTGTTTAAAACATACAATCTCGTGGATTTTTTTAAAAAACGGAAAAAAAGTAAATTTCGAGTGCTCATTAAACATTATTTTTTGCAAAAATCAATCAATCAAAGAAAGAAAAAGCTTGATAAATACTTTGGGGACTCTGCACCATCCATTTCAATGGTAAAAAAGTGGTTTACTGACTTTCGTTGTAGTCGCACAAGTACAAATGACGCTGAACGTTGATACCATAGGCATTTCATATGGCAGTGTGGTTTCGATTTTAAATGATCAGTTGGGTTTAAGAAAGCTGTCTGCAAGATGGGTGCCTCGTTTGCTCTCAATTGACCATAAACGTAATCGTGTGACAACTTTAAAGGATTGTTTGGAGTTGTTTAACCGCAATTGGAATGAGTTTTTGAGGCGTTTTGTAACTGTTGATGAAACATGGATCCATTACAACACTCCGGAGACCAAGCAGCAGTCTAAACAATGGGTTTCTCCGGGTGAACCGGCTCCGAAGAAGGCCAAGGTAAGTTTGTCGGCCAATAAGGTGATGGCAACAGTTTTTTGTGATGCACGCTGCATAATCCACACCGATTACCTTCAAAAGGGAAAAACAATAAACGGCGAATATTATGCCAACTTATTGGAACGATTTAACAGGATTTAAAAAATAACGACCCCATATGGCCAAGAAAAAAGTTCTTTTTCATCAAGATAATGGGCTACGAATTGGTACCTCATCCTATTTCCAAACCTAAAGCAATGGCTCGGTGAAAAGAGATTTAACTCCAGCGATGAAATTGTTGATCAAACAAATGCCTATTTTATGGACCTCGAAAAATCGTATTTTTTGGAAGGGAAACAAAAATTGGATAAACGTTGGACTAAATGTAAAAAAGCTTATGTTAAAAAAATAACTGTGTTTCATTCAAAAAGTCATGGACTTATTGATCCGGCCTCGTATTATTTCATTCTATGAGTCAAAAATGAATCAAATAGAACACATATTTTGAAATTTAAAAATTTTTTTGAAATAATTATTATTTTTTATTTAAATTTTTCCATACAAGTAATATAGAAAAAAAAAACAGCAAATTGAAACCATAGGGACTTACCCGTGGCAGGTCAACCGAGAGCATATTACTGCACTTCAACAATATTACTTTGTTTTTGGATGGTTAGTGTTTTCCCTTTTCCATTTTCTTGTTTTCTTTGTTTTAATTTTTTCTCGTACAATATTAACACACACAAATTATAGCAGTTTGCTGTTACCCAGCCAACATTAACTCAGACGGTAGAACGTTTGTCTTTTTGCAAACAGATCGTTTTGAGATCGAGCTTCATTGATGCCTAGTAATACACTACCTAGAATGTCACTAAGTGCCTAAAATGTGTCAATTGGCACGAGTTTATGACAACACCATGTCTTGAGGTCCCTTTGCCTGTGAGGTAAACACGACGGCTGATCTTTGAATTTATATTTAACAGCATATGAGTGTTAAATTTATAAGATGAAAAATGATTTCTTTTTATATTTCCGAGATCATTTAAAAGTCGAGGCAGTTTGGTATAAATTTTCTTCATTAAATTAAAGAGACAATTTCCTTGAAATAAGAAATTTAAATATTAAATACCCAGAAAACAGACTCGGTCGTGGCAACCGTATTTGTTGCCAGTCGAATGTTTCGGTTGCTGTGACCGAATTTTTCGGTTGTGATAACAATCATTCTATTGAAACAACAGAATTTCTGCTACAACAATAGCATTTCGAATGCCGCAACAGAAATTCGATGATAACTACCAAATAATTCGGTAGCTACAACCGAACCATTCGATTTTCTATAAATACGGTTGGTACGACCAAGTCTGTTTTCTGGGTGAAAGAAATGTATAAGTATGCACTAATCCCAGGGTTGGCTGGCAATACCGCAAAAATTCCGTTACCGATTCAAAACCCTTTCTACTGACTATGGCTATCACTAAAACACCTTTACCGAAATATGCGTTGAAATATCGATATCCCTAAAATACCGTTACCGAAATAGCTTAAATACCGTAAACGAAATAATTAAAATGGCGTTACCCCTAAAAAAAACGAATGCATTAATTTTTGGTTATTTTTTTTTTTTTTAATTTTAACCAATACTCAGGGGATGCCCCTACTCATGCAGTGCATTGCATTGATCAGTCAAATAGGGTATGGGAGGGTGGAAAGAAGGAGTAGTGTTTGTGAATATTTGACTTACATTTTTCTAAATTGTAAGTAACAGGGAAGACTTCTGCGGGAAGTTTGTTCCACATACGAATCGTTCGACTAAAAAACGAATTTTTTTACATGTATTTTTGGAAAAAATTTAGAAAAATGTTTTTTATTTGGAGGGGAGGTGGTAATGTTCCAATTACCCTCCCCCTGGATCCGCTCCTGATAAATGTGATAGAATTTGTTTGAGTTCATAGTATTATATATACCTATATATAATTATACATTGAAGTATACATGATCTCGTATTTAGCTATATCAAGTATATACAAATTACAATTTCGACAATTTTCTAACTCTTCGATATGGCACTTAAGAAAAAGGAAAGTTTACATTTACATTTTTTTTAACATGTTAATTTCTGAAAAAATCTGTTTTATTACTTTGGAATAAAATAAAGTGTAATGCAGTTATAATTAGAAAGCTTTAAGTATATTGTTCAAATAATGAACCAATTAATCATAGTTCTGAAGTGTAATTTTTGCATTTTTACAAGCATTTTGTACATTTTTGGTTTTTACCCAATGCTGATCTATTTAACCGATTAACCGGTTTCCTTACATATTCTGCAGTTCTTAACCGAAAATCTCCAGTATTGGAGCAAGTAATGTCTAAAAAATTTATAAAACCATATATAAAAATCAATTTCGTAATTACATCTCTGGCGTTGTTAAGCCTGTTTAGTTTTGTCCCCATTTTAAGTGGGCCATTCTTTATTAACCTTATTCATAAAATACCGAAATAACTAAAATAACTTTAGTTAGTCTCTTTACAGGAAGAAGAAGAAGAAAACATTTTTATTGAAAAATTTTACGGACACAAGGGATATACCCGACTGCCGTAGTTTCGTCCCCCTCCTGGGACTCGTCAGTGGTTAATTTATGTGTCAATTCAACAAAGTATTTTATATTGTTAATTTGCTCTATATGAAAAACTTTTTATTTTTTGGTGTCGTACTGGTATTTGAACTCACTGCCTTAGCATCAAGCTATGCATCGTAATCTCATTCCAGGCTAAAGTTGGTTAATAATACAGTTGGTCAGAATTACATATATAAATAATTTTGAGTATATTAAATAAGAAATTAAATAAAAAATAAATGTTTTCAAAATTTAGAATTTTGAGAATTTTTAATAATAATACGCTTTTTTTACCAAATTGCCAATTTTCCGCCAACTTTCGACACGGGTTAACGTTTTCCAAAAAAAATCGATTTCTTCCATTTGAAACCTTTTGTATAAAAACTAGGGGGGGGGGGGCGGTGCAATGACAAATCTATTTTTAAGCTACACCCTAGTGCAACGGTTTCCAAAACTTGTAAATCAGGTTTTTTCAGCAAATTTTTTGCTAAAATTATGTTTTAAACTAAAATTTTAGTTATACTTATTCAGCACTTAACTGTTTTGAACTAATGTCTTACTAATATTTTACTAATGTTTTACTTATTTATTTTTCTAAAAAATTGTGTTGATTATCATCATTACAACCAGACTGAAAGATATACGCAGAATGAATTAGATGTCGCGGCATGTCACGATGTAGTAGTGACGAGAAAAATTATACTAAAAAGTACAACTCTAGTAAGACATATAAAAAAATCTACCATGGAAAATTTTTGGATCTGTTTTTCATACATAAAAGAATATTGTGGATTGAAACAACTTAAAATTTTCGTTGGAACCGGCGTGTGAAAGTAAGTGTCTATTAATTAAATAAAAGACAAAATAAAATATTTCAATTTAATATAGATTAAATGTGTATTTGTTAACTAAATGTTTATATATATATTAATAATCTTGTGTGGTCAAAGTGCAAACAAATATGCAACAAATAGACAGACTAAAGCGAAAGACAAAGACATACATCTTAGGTAGATTTTTCTGTTTCCTTTTTCTTATTGCAAAAAAGGGTTGTATATGTAATATTTTGTTGTTTTTTCGTTTCGTTTTTATAATTCTCTGCGGCATTTGCGTTCCTTTGAAAGATAGCATCATTTAGACAATAATTGATGTAAGTAGTTCAAAGATAATTTGGTTTATGTTATATATAATTAGTTCTATTGTTTTTAGAAACCTATTGTACATTACTTTAAAAAGAATCACAAAAATATGTTTTCTGATTTTCAGCAAATATATTAACTAAAGTATAATTTTTCTAAAAATTTTTTGAGTTTTTTTTCAACCTACTAGTATTCAGCAAAAATTTTATTAATTTTTAGCAAGGGTTTTTTAATTTCTAATCTACTAAGTGTTACCAAAACTTTTGCTGAATCTAATAATTTTGTTGCTGAAAGTCAGCTTTTGCTGACATTAGCAATTTTTTTGCAAGCACCCTCCTGACTAAAATTTTGCTGACTCAGCAAAATTTTTTGCTGACTTTACTAACTTTTTTATTTGAGTGTAGAGTTCCGACATTTATTTGAAATTTTGTTTAAAAATACAAGAAATTTATAAGTGCCATGTACAGGCATCAAAACAAAATGATAAATAAAATTAGAAATGTTTTTGTTGTTTTGTATAAAAAGATGTGACTTTCAGTCGTAAAAATAGTCTTATGAAAGTCACAGACAGTCATAGTCTAAAATTTTCTTTCTAAAAATTTGTTTGTATTAAAAAAGTTCTTCTAAAAACGTCAACAAACATATTTTATATAATTTTCGATTTTTTATACGAAATTCCCACAATTTTGCAAAATTTTATTAAAATTTCTTTGAATTTCCCTTTGAATTGTCAGATTAATAAAAAACACTAATTGTAAATAAATGTAAGAGAAGTTGAAAAAAAATCAATTAACATCACCGATTTTCTGTGGTTGATTGATATATACCTGATCAAACCGTGAGTTTCTTGTATGTGGTGGATTAGAATGAGGCTGAAGATGGCCTAGTCGCTTAGGTGGAAAGTGCGGCGCTCCCTTTAGCACTGATCAACAAAAAATAAAATTATTTATCAGAAGTCCGTTTGAAAATGAAAAATCGATATTTGAGCATTTTTTATAGTCTAGTGCAAAAACAAATAGTAAATAATTTTTTTCCTGTTGATGCACATGGGCCGATAGCCACTTTAATTCTGCGTCGATTAAGCCCTATATCATAAAAATGGGTTCAGTAGAACTTGAGAAACCTTTCGCACCAGTTTGAAACGCGTGGTTTCGAGAAAAATGCGCTTAAGTTTTAAGTTCAATTTTATGGCACACAATGAATGTCCATTTATGCCAAAACATTGCTACACAAAAATTAGGACATTTTTGAATATATACATACAGAGAAATAAAGTGCCAACTGAATTAAAAAGTGTATATTAATGATAAAAACTTATGAATTCAGTTAGTACAACGATTTTTATTTTCGATTTCTAAATACTATGGGGTCTAACAACTAAAATTTAGTGGAATTAACCGAACTTTGTTGTGAAAATTAATGTTCAGTTTTACGAACCGACTGAAATTTGCAATAACCGAATTTGAGTCGTACACTTAGAATACTATGTATGTAAAGACCAATGCAAATGAAGAAATGACGACATTTCAGTAAATTCAACTAACATTGTCATTTGTTTTTAAGTTTGAACCACAATAGTATTTAAAATGAACCACATATGTTAGTAAAAAATAAACACACATTTATTATTTTTTTTATTTTTTTTAAATAACAAAACCGACTGTAAAAAATTAAGGTTAAATCATAAAACAGTCATTTGATGTGGTTTGTTTTTTATATCTAGTACAAGGTTAATTTGTTTTTCAAATGACTGACATTTACATTAAAAATAAAGAAATTACTATTACAATCCAAACAACTGCATCTTTTTAAAGCAGAAGTTCCCTGACTGTAGTAACCGAATTTCAGTTGGCAAATAACTAAATTTTTCTCTGCGTGTAAGCTAAAAAAAATATGCAAAAATAAAAATCGAACAAATTCTCTTCCAAACCAGAAACTCCCTTAAGATGACAAAAGTAACTGTATTACTCGCTTTTTGTTCAGACTCCATTTGAAAGCGAAATAGCGAGCATTGCGTAACATTTTTCCTGTTAATAAGTTAAACTCCTGACCCTTGCATTACTTTGCAACATTTGGTACCACTAACTAAACATTAGTTACACCAAATTCACATGTTTAAACGTTTTTGTGATATAATTAGTTCGTTTGTACACAAAGAAAACAGTTTCGTAGTTGCAACCGAATTTTTTGCCAACCGAATTTTTGTGGTTCCACGTAATATCATTATTATTTAATTTTAATACTATTGTAACAACTGACATTAATTTACAAATTTCGAATTTTTATTGTCACAATTGAATATTTTATGTTTATATAATATTATAGATTCACATGCGCTGAACAAAATGTATTTCATTAATAAAAAGTTCTTCTGTTTGTCAGGCAAGTAATTTACCTCTAGCCGAAACCCAATTTAGATGTTTTTTTTTAAATTTCAACCTTAAGTATTTTCTAGTTTTAAATTTAAATATTTGTCTAAAAATAGATTTATATGTACAATAGAAATTCAGGGGCTAATCTCAATATTTATATTATTTTAAAATTATTTTATTAATAACAAAAACTTCTTCTCCGCGAACTTGGCTTGAACCGGCGACCTTCTGCTTGTCAGGCAATTACTTTACCTCTAGCCGAAACTCAATTTAAATTTGCATTTTCAAATTTCTACCTAATATTAATTTTTTTTTCTTTCAAGTTTAAATATTAATGTCTAAAAATAGATTCGTATGTACAACAGAAATTGGGTTGCTAATCTTAATATTTTATTAGAGTTACCAAAACTATTAAAAAACTTTATATTATTTTTAAATTAGTAACGAAACTTTATATTTTAGATAGAGTGATTGTTTTTTTTGCAGGCGAAACTAATATTCGATTTTAAATGCAAATATTTTATTCAAGGGATTAAATCTCCGAAAAGTGGTTAGTTGTTAGTATAAAAGGTAATGTAGAAGATAATATGTTTTCAATATTGCTAAGGAAAACCAATAGTTTGAATGATGTGACTGTGTTTTAGTTAATTTTATATATTTTCTGTTTACAGTATAGTTTAGCTATTATGATGATGCATTTTAGTTACCGACCTTAATTTCTTATTCTCAAACTTATTACCGGGTAATATAAAGTTTTGCTTCTCAAATATAGCTTACCAAAAGAAAAAAAGTTCAGTGTCATATACAAAAACAGTTGTAAGTGAAAATATGTGTCTGATTTTTTCCAATCTCAGTCCTTATATTATTAGACTGGCTCAAGAGTGTATGAAATTTGCAGATGTAATTTTTTTTTTTCTCCACAATACTGTCCCTGTTCCAGTCATCAAAATAAGGGTGCATACCAAAAATGGGAACAATCGGACCATTTTTAGAGGTCGCTAGAAATTTCAACTTTTTGGTTTTGTGTTTCAAGTTACGTTCATTTTATAGTGTAGTTCTATATTTCTGCTTTGTTTATATTAGTATAAATTTCTGTTAGTGTACATATGTTTTAACAGTGTATTAATTAAGTTCCGTCATTGTCAATAGTTGTCCTATTCTTACGAATATAGCCATCCTTTTTTTTTTCTTATTTCCAGCATAGATATACTTATTTTTACTTTGCTTAAAGAAATTAAAATACGGGAAATCCCCTGTAATTTTATATTTAATCAAAAAAGAAGAATTCTTTAAACATAAAGGTGCTATTATATAATTTTTGCTACAGGCAATAAGCAAATTTAAGTGTTACTTTTGTGCATTTTATTAATGGTTAAAAGAGTGAGTAGTGCGAAAGAAATATTGTTTTTGTGAACGTTTATTTATTTTTGCGATCTTTTTAGATATAAGTCATGACTTTTAATACTGGTTCAAAATTTATGAGAAGCTCTCCAAGAGCGTGGCTAATAGGAAATCCAATTGAAAATTTTTCCACAGCAAGGCTTCCATCAAAAATGGATGTGCTTAAAATGTTGAATTTTCATCATTTTGAAAAAAAAGGACTAAAAAGGTTAGTATTAAGGAGACAGTAACTGCAGTATTGGATATTTGGAAGAAAGCTAAAATTCCTACTCAAAGGTCCGAAGTCATCGAAAAAAAACTCCGCAATCTGCTATCCGAATTTATCCTATTAAAGAAGAATCGAAAAACCAATTCTGAAAGGTGTCGCATCAAAGAAGAAATGTTTAAGGAGAATTCGACTGAAATATTTGATATTGCCATTAAAAATGCTTTCAGCAAAATGAAAAATGAAGAGGACAAGATGTTTCTTACATGCAAAGAGAAGATGACAAGGCGGAAAGTAGAAAGCAGATAAGAGAATCAAAAGCTGAAGCCAGTAAGCTGCGATACGTCGAAAAACAGAAAGCAAGTGAAGTTGTTGTTAGCTCCATTTCTGCATTAAACAGTTATGATGGTTTCACCGAGACCGAGTCGGATTATTCATCAAGTGATGAATTTATTTGTTATGAAAGAAAAAATAAATCAACCATAACCAAATCAGTTTTAAATAAAGACGTTATTGCATCAATTGATCGCGTAAATCTTTCTGATAGAAAAGCAATGTTTGTTGTCGGAGCTGTTTCTCAGGCATTGGGCAAACCTGTATCCGATATGACTTTATCACGAAGTACAATACAACGTACAAGAAACCGTCTCCGAAAAAATATAACAGAAAAATGATAAAGATACTTGTGCGTTTGTTACCAAACGCACAAGTATTTTATTTGATTTATTAATGGATGATGGACATGAAAAGGCTCATTCATTCCTTACAAAGGACCTTGCAGTGTGAAAGGATGATGCAATTTATATTCAGATGAAAGAAAGAGCGAGCCTTTTAAGAGTTGTAAACGATTGAGCAGAGCGTGGTATTGCTTTGGTTAACGAAATTAACAACTCTATCACAAAAAATGAAGAACAGAAACAATATTTGCTCCGCTTAGTTGATTTACATAGAAAGACATATCCTGTGGCTTCAAAAGGCAACATTCAAAAGATGAAACTCGGAGAATAAAAATAACGTTAGAAATGTATTTATTAAAGCTAAACAAATAATATAAGCAACACTTAAAAGTGTTTTGTCAATATGTAAATTTTATGTACATAAATAATAATTTTTTTCATAAAAATTAAATTTTTGTTTGAATTTGACATGAATTCCGAAAAATCGTAAATTTCTAGCGACCTCTAAATATTGGCCGATTTGTCTGAAATTTGAAATATATATTTATTTTGTCTATTGAAATAGGGGCAGCCTTGTGGAGCACAAGATTTTAAAGTTTTTGCATTTTGAGCCAGTCTATTATATTATGTTGGTATGCTGATAACAAAAAATATAAAAAATTTTGAAATCGGTAAAAAGTTTTAAAAAGCTGCGGCACGGTTTAGCGTTTTCTGAATACAATTTTTGTTTATTTATTTATATTCATACATTTAAGACCAAATGGAATAAAATTGTGTAGTATTAGCACTGAAACTCGACCAATCGTAATTTAGGGGACACCTTAATGTAGATAGTGGTATAACCCAAAATATGTAGTATGAGATGTTAAATATGTAAATTATAAGATTACTTAATTCCAAACATATTTTTTTTTTGCTCGTTTTGTTTCTATTTTTTCAGTAGCGTCAAGTTGACGCATTTAATTTGTTACATACTCATAAATTTTCCAAATATCAGTAGAAAAGTGACAAACGTGACAAATGTTAACATAGAGATAGATATACATAAACTCATACAAGAGGAGTTGTCGTATCAAACATATGGATAGTGTATGGCTATGAAACCCATGTATAATCAAAAGTCAGCCTATATATTATCCGACTACTGGTTTGTCATTTTACTAATACGAGTATATCCACACCATCAGACTGAGAAAAAGGACAGACAGACAGATATTCAAACAAATAAAGTGTTGAGTGTTAAAGTTCTTGAAAAAAAAAGTGACAACAACTACAAACTGGCGTGACGTTAATAAATGGCGCCATATACAAAATTTGTTTTAAAATAAAAAAGAAGAGCCTTTCACCATCATCATTTGTGAAATGTTTGCTTGTTATATGATATGCGTATGTAACTGTGTGTGCGTATGTGTTGGTGTTTATTATACCACTTTTACAAATAACTACACCCACACCATAACAAAATTAATATTTATATTGTTTTGAAGGTCGTATAAAAAATTAAGAACTTTCCTTGGAGTTTAGCGTTTCCACTTGGGTATTAAGTATGGGGTTAAAAAAGGGGTTTGTTGGTTTTGGGGTTGCCTGTATTGTGTAACCAACACTCTAAGGGAATATATTTTTTGTGGTTTTTTTTTTGACTGGATCATTTTATAAATTTGTTTATCTCAAGTTGTTGTACATGAGTGTGAGTATATTATATCTGTCTTTGTGTGTATGTATGTGTGTGTTTTTTTATTATCCTGTTACATTGTGTTGTCATTAGTAGTAATCCTTGTTTATAAAAGGTTATTATTATGTACATTCGTAGAGTAGTATGCCATACAAGTTATTATTAAAATGTGTTTACCCTAGGATTAATTAGGATTTCTACAGGTGTTGTTTGGATTGTGGTTGTCGTCATCATTTTTATTACCATCTTCATAATGTTAGTTTAAACAAATCTACCTAATTAATTTATTTGTTTAAAGGTAATACATAGACACAATTTGTTTGCAGAAAAGAAAAGAGAAAGAGAAGTAAAGGTAACAAGACATATGCCCACATATTATACCAAAAGTATAACTCTGAGGTCAACTTGGAAAGCTATATAGTATAAGCCGCATATCTAGTATAAGCCGCATATATGTATAGTATAAGCCGCATATATAGTACATATATAGTATAAGCCGCTATATGCAATTATTTTCGTCTTTTCTTACAATTTTAGCCAAAAGCTTTAAATCTTTAAGCTTTTTATTTGGCAGAGTTGCCAGACTGTTGGCTAAAATTGTAAGAAAAGACGAAAATATCTCATGTTGTTCGGGTAATCAATTAACATTTTCGATTTTCTGTGGTTGGTTGATATACATATATACTTGATTAAACCTTGAGTTTCTTGTGGGTGGTGGTTTAGAATGAGGCTGAATATGACCTAGTCGCTTAGGTCGAAAGTGCGGCACTCCCTCTAGCGCTGATCCCCAAAAGATTTTTTTTTCATCTTCTCGTACATTTATTAACAATTAGTGTTTCTATTTGTAATAATAGTAACATTTTAATTATGATCTCAAACCTGATAATTCAAAATGGAAAAATTTTATTAATTTATTTTTCGAGCGGGACTCCTGGAATTTCAAAATAATTTTCCGAAATGAAAAAGTGCGAGATTTTTCATTCCCAAATTTCAATATTTTTGTGTAGGTAAAATTTAATTACCCAGCTGAAAAAGATCATATATTATTATATATGGCCCATGTATGAATATATATGAATATATATGGATCCATACATGGAAATGCATGGAAGCATATATGGAAATGTTTGTTATATATGGAAGCATATATTGAACCATATATCAACAATTGTTGCATATAGGTTTTCATATATGGAACCATATATGTAAATGTTTACCATATATGGAGCCATATATGAAAGTGTTTTCCATATATGGTTACATATATGAAAACATATATGAATGTATTATCCATATATACTACCATATATGGAAGCATATATGCATCATTTTCCCATATGTGTGGTTTAATTTATAAATAAATTTATAAATTAAAGTATAGTTAAAAGATTTTTGGATGAATCTTCTGTTCTATATTATCTTGATGTATACAAATATATTGACAAATAAAACAAAGTATTACAGTTTGGTATTATCTTTCATTATCTTTGATAGATCTATCAACACATTCCTGAAAGGGTCAAATAATAAATTTGAAAACAAAAAAACTTTATAGATTATTTGTGAGGACAATATCCTAATAAAGAAATATAGAGTATGGCCTCGAACTAGAATAATTTTCATTTTCAATCCGGACTATAGAGTTTCAATCAATCCGGATTATAGAATACGCAATGATTGTATTTTTCAAAGTATGCTGTGATTTGAATAAGAAAATAAATAAAAACGGGTTTTATTCAATCCGGACTATAGAGCTGCAATTAATCCGGATTATAGAATACGCAATGAGCTGCAAAATGCTGTCCGGATTACCGAATATTCCGGATTAGTGGAGTCCGGATTATCGAATTTACACTGTATATATAATAATATATATTTAAGCAATAATTTTGTTAATAAAAATTGAATTTTTAAACTAACAATTGTTTTTATTTTATGAAAATATACGTAAGTAGGAAAATATATGAACATATATGGGTAGGATATATATGGACAAATGTATGGACATATATGGACATATATATACATATATGTCCATATATCCTCAATTTTCGGATCCAAACCATATATGGAACTCCATATATGTATATATATGGGTCATATATGAACTTTTTCACCTGGGTATGTGTATTATTTATTGCTCATACGCCTACGTACCTTATGTAGACTTCCCGAGTAAAAATAGTTATATATACACTCACAATATATTTTCTGTTGCCGATTCAAGTTTATTTATAAATTTCTATGTGAAGTTTGTTTTCAAATTAGTGGGTAGTATTGGCAGTTAAATTTTTGAATTTTATTTTTTCTCTTACGAACAAAAAAGTTCAATAATTCCCATATATTTTTTTACAGAAAGAGATTGTTTAAATACAAAATTATTTCAATTTAATTTACAAGAAATTCAAACATACAAACAAATACAGTAAAACTCGCTTAAGACGAACTCGGTTAAGATGAATCCTTGCTTAATACGAACTAATTTAAAAGTCCCGACGTTTTGGCAACAATTTTCATATAAAATACATCTTTTAATACGAACTCGGTTAATACACTCTTTATCCGTTTAATGGGATAGATCTAATATGAATTCCATATCCGTGTATGACTTTCTAGATATAGATGCTAATGTCTTGACGTCACATTATCAGATTCAGATATATTGGAAATTGTTAATCCTCCCGATGTTGAATATTTGTCAAGTGATGAAGAAGTTGAAATAGAGGAGGAAGTACCTAATATACAAACGGTACACAATAGCTTAATAAACATAAAAAAAATTTATTCGAACAAAATCGTGTGCCGAAGAAGCTGACAATCATATTTTGGTAATAGAAAAACTTATAACGAATGAAATCGTTAATTCAGTCATTCAGAAAAAAATAACAGTTTTTTTTTTTTTAAAATTAAGAATTTTAATTGAATTTTTAATTGTGAATGCATAAAATGCTAATTTTATCTTTTATTTATGTAAAAATCTGAATAATCTTGTTTTTGTTTTAATAAAAACATATTTTTTATCGTTAAAAAAAAACCCGCCTAATACGAACCTCGCTTAAGACGAACTAATTTTTTTGGTCCCTCGGAGTTCGTCTTAACCGGGTTTTACTGTACAAACATTGGCTAGTGTATGTGTTCTACTTTCTAATCATAAAAAAAAAAATTTTAAATTTCGAAAACAAAAAAAAAAATCGTTTTTTAAATAATAAAGGTTGTTTTAAAAGACTTTCTGTTGTTTTTACTACTTGTATCGGTTATTTAAACATTGTTAAAAAATAAATATCAAAATGGTTTGAATATAATGGAAAATCAGTAGTCCTTTTTTTTAGTTGTGGTTTCATTTAATTTAATAGGTATTTAAGGTAGTTTTTAACTTAAGATTTTTGTGAGTTTAGTCATATGTAATATGATTAAGTCATATCTGAAATGAATGGAATCGCATTACAAATACGTTCGATAATTTTTGTTGAGAGAACTTTTTATATAGTTCTTGATATAATGATATGTCTCAAAATATTACTCCATATATAACTACATAAGCTATATAACAATAATCAAAATATATGAAGTAATCGATATGGTTATATATGGTCCTATGTTTAGTCTTATTACACAATGTGAGTTCATACTGAAAATGTTTTCCTCATAATTTTATATAGCTTTATATATAATCCCATACGTATTTTTGTAAAGTTCAATACCAAATTAAGTTATCTGTAAGTTAAGACTTTAGTACATATGGCTTCACATATAACCATATTATTTTGATAACGAAACCATTTTCAAGTGATTTCTTTTATATAAATTTCATATAGAAAATTGGTACATTTTATACAGGTGCGGATCCAGAAAAAGGTTTTTGTTAGGGTAATTCGAGTATTTTTAATTAACTTTTTAACTTTTTTCACATTTTTCTATTAAACCCATTGGCCCTCCTCCTGAATCCGCGCAAATAATTATATATTTTTGACACACTAACCCCCGCATTCATAAAATTATTAAACAGCATTTCATTTAGATAAAATACAAATTTTATTCATGAAAATCTATTAATAAACGAGAATTTAATTTTACACATGGTGTTAAATAGATATTTTAAGCTAATATTCGTTAATGAATACAGTTATAAGGCTTAACATGTGTTTTAACTAAAATGTATTTGAAATCTACATTAAGATTTTTTATGAATACGGGCGTAAATGTGTCCTTGTTAATTTTTAAACATTTCGTTATTTTTCATTTAAAAAAATTTGGTCTTTAAAATGGTTAATTTCTAGAAATTCAAATTTTTAACTTAAATACTTTTAAGCATAAAAGTCATACCACAATCAGATCTATTTATATTCAATTAGGTATAATAATGTATAATGTACCAAATATGTATCTAATTTGATATAATTAGATACAAATAGATGATCCATTTTTCGGATCAATTTGTAGGGAACCTATTTTAATTCTGCATACAAAATATACAGATATAATCAAATTTGTAGTATTTTCGAAATTCGGTTAACTTATTAAAAAATACTATACTAAAAATGAGGGCAAATACCCAGTGTTGAAATGGTAATGACATGTCATCCCTTTTATCACAAACAGTGTCATTACAACAGCTTACTCTGCATTACTTCAACTCAAATAATAAGAACTTAGTAATAACTAATTTACTTTCTCATTATTTTAATACAAACAAATGAGTTACGCATAAGTACTTATTTTTATCATTCTTTTTCAGAAAAAAAGTAATGATCTTGATATTTTTTGAAAATCTATTTTTAAACTAATTATTTTTTAACTCTAGTAAGTACATATGTAAATACATATTTTTTAATTTTTGTAAGATGGAAAGTAGTGACATTTTGTGTAAGCAAGTCATTTATGTTTTCATCTATCAAATAACACATGTCGAGATAGCACAGATGATAGAGTGCTTTACTGACAACCTGGCACTCCAGGTTCGAAAAATATCTGGACACATTTTATTAAAAAAAAGAATTCAATAAAAAAAAATATTTTTTTTTATTAGATTTTTTTTTTGGAAATTTATTTTTAGACTCATTATTTTTGTCCATACTAGTAAGCATATAGGTAACCACATATTTTTTATTTTTTGTAAGGTGTTTTGTAATGATGATCCATTATTTTACACGTCATCTCCATATAATAGTGATGAGATTTGTAATGACAATTGTAAATACTTGCCATTACCAAAGATGTACTTATATAGCCACTTATATGGTAATGTTTTTCTACGCTGGGATTTTTAAAATCAAAATTTTTCTATACTTCAAAAGTTTTCCGCGTTCGTTAAAAAAGCTCCCGCACCAAACGCAATACAGTTTTGATAAATTTTTTTTTGAAATATTTAACAAATGTAATTTTTTACTTAAAATTAAATAGTAATCCCGCAAAAAATAGTGCTTACCCAGAAGCAGTTCCGGAAAGCATTATTTAATTACCGAGTGCTTCCAAAGCAAAATCCAAAAATGATAATTTATGTGCCCGGTGTCCCACTTGGTATGTCTCTTTTAAGCAGGTGAAAAGCACTTCCTTCATGTTCTCTACCAAGCAATAAATTCATACCTTCGTAAGCAATAATAAGCGCTTTATTTATGTTTTGACAACTTTAATGCTTCATTGTATGTATTATTTACAGCTTCATTGTATGCATTATTCACTGCTTCAAAGAAAGCATTTAGGGAAACTCAAATGAAAATGTTTTCAATTTTAGAACTTGTTCAACTTTATAATTTGTTCAACTTTACTAGATGTGGATGCAAAAAATTTTTTCAGTAAAAACTAGTAAAATTTCCCCGTAAAACTATTACTAGTGACAGTGGTAAAACTAGTAAAAAATATCATGTAAACAAACACACTGACTGGCATTGTTGGACAGTTGGCTCGGAAAGCAACCTGTGCGTATGAGTTATATTGTTTCAAAATATCACTTATACGCATAAAATATGTAGTTTTTGGTAGGGTTAACATTCCAATAAATATTTTGTGATTAACCGAACGAAGAAAAATATATATTTTTTTTATTCATTATGATTTTCGACTAGTTAATAATTTTTTTTTCAATTAGCTGAATAATCGGCTGGTTCCGCTGCTAATAAAAGGAGAATATACACTCTAATAAAAAAGTCTGTAAAAGTTATAGAAAAAATGTAATTCTGTCAAAAAAAAAAAATAACTGTGTTTAGGCCAGCAGACCAATTTTAAAAAAATTATGTACAGGATGCACTTACAGTGCTGTCTGGGTAGAGTGAACTAATTTTTGCAGAGGGATTTCACTATACCCAGGTTGTTCACTAAATCAAGGTTGAATTTTTTTTAATTAAAAAAACTAATTTATTTATTTTAAATGCATTTATAGGTTATACATTTTATTTATTTCCATGTAATATTAAAGTTTAAATTTATGACTGGAAAAAATTAGTCTTTCTTCTTTGGGTTCCAAATGTATAGTTACCAATAAGCTTTATTACTTCCGATTTTCTTTTTATTTATGCCAGAAATTGTCGATTTTGCAACGCCATAACGCTGTGCCAAAGAAGTAACACTAGCACCTTTTTCAATTTCTTTTATAATGTCGCTTTTTTTGTTTTAAGGATAAATGCTTTCTTTTTTTCGACTCCATTTTTATGTAACAATTATATAACACCAATTACATATTCAGAAATTAACTTTGAGACACGACCTTAATGGAACATGCGCGCAGACTAAAATAAATAAACACTTCATAGAATGTCTATTTGTGAGAGTAACTTGTCAACTTACTCTAAAAGAATCGTTACTTTACCGTTATTTTATGTTCTCTTTAATTTTTATACTCTTTTTCATTGTTTTTTTACTTCGCCAAACCTAAAAACTCACTATAAAGTATGTTCACTCTATAGAGGTTCATTAGTGTTCACTCTACAGAGTAGTCAATGTAAACATTCTGGTGTTCACTCTAACGAGGTATTCATAGCACCGGGGGTTCACTCTACCCAGACAGCACTGTATTTTACACTCAAAAATAAAGCTACAATTTTTATTATCAACGTTTCAATAAAAAAACGTAGAAGTTAGGCCTATTTTATATGTTTAATTAGTATTTAAAAAAGGCTCCGTTAAAAAAGGGTCAATAATAAATGTTTTCAAATAATTATTTGTCAACTCTGGATAACATTTTTTTTTTCATTTATTTTTACGATTGTAGTCAAGCTGTTAAATTATTTTATCTGGTTGAAACCACTATATTATCTTTAAAGTACTGGATAGGAAAGGGAATAGAATGTCCATTATGAATAGGGTTAGTTCCTGGGAACTTCCATTACGGAATTCAGATATTTTAATTTCCCACTTTAACGGGAATTTTGTTGCGGGGCCCCGAGACATAAAAAAAGTACACACAGGGCAATAAAGTGCCAACTGAATTGAAAAGTGTATATTAATGGTAACAACTTATAAACTCAGTTAATACAACGATATTTAAATTCGATTTCTGAATATTTTGGATGTAGCAACAAAAATTCAATTGCATTAACCGAACTTTGTTATGAAAACTAATGTAAAGTTGTACCAACAGTCTGAAATTCGTAATAACCGAATTTCAGTCATCGAAACCGAATTCAGGTTGGTAAATAGCAAAATTTGCCTCTGTGTGTAGCAAAATTGGAATGTGCTGCTGTAGAAGAGAAACACATTGCTAAAAGTTTTAAATGCAAATAGTAATGCTCCCCAAAAACACTACAAAACTAAAAATTTTTGAAGGAAATATTCAATATTTGTTTAATTCCTCATTTATTACGGCAACCAAAAACTATTAGTTTTTAAAAACTTCTAGGTTTATTGAAAATTTTGTTAAACGTCTATTTAAAGAAACGTTGAAACTGTTGAAACTGCCTTAAGATGCCTCTTATTTCTTATTACTTATTATTATTGAGAGAAATTTTTATATGGTTCTTGATATAATTATATGTCTCCAAATCTTACTCCATACATATAAATACATAAGCCTTATAATAATAGTCTAAATATATGTAGTGATCGATATGATTATCTATGGTCCTTATTAACCTATAGATTTATATATAATACCATATATATACTGGTAAATTTCAATATCAAATTTAGATATCTGCAAGTTTAGTCTTTATTACATATGGCTAATTTGATATATTTAGATACATGCAGAATTATATTAGGCTCCATATCAAAAATTTTACCAGGGTACACATAAGTATTTAGTTTGGAAGTAGATTTCACGTAAGAAATTCTATTGAAAATATATTTCTATCTCACGTTACATATACGTAATTTTATAGAAAATTAAAATTTAAACAATTTAACTCTTAATCCTCAGCTCACGTATCTGAATCGTTCATAATTATTAAAATCGGCGAGGTGCCCCTAAACGAAAGAAATGCCAAATTTAGAAAATTTTGATTTGCCGCGAAAAAAAGCGCCACCTAAATTTTTTTTTTATGTTTTTAAATCAACTTGTTTATATCTTTTGATTAGATTGTCAACAAATTTAAAAAAATATCTTGTTATAGGTTGGTTTCTATCAGGATTTAAAACGCCGTACCACTTTGTTTGAAAACATTCAACATGAGACCATGTATAGAATTTTGGGTTATATAGGAGGTGCCAAGTCCCCTTGCCTTTTCATTTCGCATTTAACATGCATGTAATAAATTGTTACAAGAGGCGAGATAGTGCACTTCTGAAGTTTTTGGAAATATGAGCGATGCCACGCTTCTTTCTCCAGTCCCAAACAAGTATGAGATATAGCTGTTCTGGCTAGGCACAAAAAATGAACAATCTGTTTTCAGATTATGTGTCAATTGGCATACAACAACACATTGTCACTTCTTTCAAAAAGTGTTCTGATGATGGGAACCTAAAAAATTCCCGAAATAGATCTATCAACACATTCCTGAAAGTGGTCAATTAATAAATTTAAAAACAAAAACTCTATAGATTATTTGTTAGGAGAATATCATTATAAAGAAATATAGAGCATGGCCTCGAACTTGAATTTATTTAGAAAGACCATTTTTTTTGGCATCATTATTTGTTTACACGATTTATTAGATGAAAAATGATAAAGATTTTTTTTAATGTAGATTTCGCAATAGTTTTAAGAAATTTTATTGCTTTGATTTTTCTGTTACCTGCATGTCTTAAGTATGCTATAAGATTTAATTTAATTTTTGTTGTTTTATAATAATAATTGAAACAAATCACATAGAAAATATTTCTTTATTTAAGAACATATTTTCCAATTTAAGGTTCGTGTTTAACCACACTTTTTTATACTTCCCCTCTGTTATTAAGACAGAAGAACTAAATAAAAAGAAGTGTTTTATTACTTGTAGTTTGAAATGAATTTTTTATGAATTACTTGTACAAAAACTAGTAGACATGTTAAAAATACATAAGACTACGACTACTACCAAATTCACACTAATACATATGAACAAACAAAAAACAGTCCTGCTGTGTTTTGAAGGTAAGAGATACTAGTAAACATTTTTCCAATTGAACAAGTTACGCATAGGAGTGGGAGGGTAGTATGACTAGGATAGGATATACCAACAATGATGATGTTGCTGTGGTTGTTGGGGTCAACATCAATTACTTGTTGGTCATGTTTTGTTGGATGCTGTAAAACAAGGTAAAAGTCTCGCCAAAATGAAAAAAAAAAAAAAAAATTAAAGGATACTACTTGTACATCTAACATGTGTTTGTATTAGAAAAATGTACGCTAGGGTGGGTCAATTTTTTTTCGTCTACCAAGAGTATTTCGGAAACGTAATCTGCGGAAAATTCTAAGAAAATATTCCGAAGAAACCGTGGCTCTAAAATCAAAATCGATCCTTCGATGTTTCACGACAAAACTTGTATGTACCCCCAGAGAAAAATTTTGCTATTTACCAACTGAAATGCTGTAACTACGACTAAATTTCGATTATTAGGAATTTCATTCGGTAGGTACAACTGAACATTATTTTTCACAATAAAGTTCAGTTAATTCAACTGTATTTTAGTTGCAACATCCAACATTTTTATAAATCTAATGTCAGTATCGTAATAACAGAATGATGATGAGATCTTTAGCCAAATCGAAATACTAGTATCAACATACACTCAAAAAAAGTTAGTAGAAAAGTTAGTAAAACATCTTGTAAAACAGGTATACTATTTTTGAGCAAATTTTTTGCTAAAATTATGTTTTAAACTAAAATTTTAGTTATACTTATTCAGCACTTAACAGTTTTGAACTAATGTTTTACTAAAATTTTACTAATGTTTTAGTAATTTATTTTGCTAAAAAAAATTGTGTTGATTAGCACATCAATAGTGTGAACGACAACCAGACTGAAAGATATACTCAGAATGAATTAGATGTCGCGGCATGTCACGATGTAGTAGTGACGAGGAAAATTAAGACATAATATAAAAAAATCAACCATGGAAGATTTTTGTATCTGTTTTTCATACATAAAACAAAATTGTGGATTAATACAACTTAAATTTTGCATCGTCACCGGCTTGTGAAAGTAATTGTCTATTAATTTAATTAAAGACAAAATAAAATATTTAAATTTAATAAAGATGAAATGTGTATTTGGAAACTAAATGTTTATATATATTAATAATCTTGTGTGGTCAAATTGCAAACAAATATGCAATAACAGGCTAAAGAGAAAGACAGAGACATGCATCTTATGTAGATTTTTCTGTTTCCTTTTTCTTATTGCAAAAAAAACGGGTTGTATATGTTACATTTTGTTATTTTTTCGTTTCGTTTCTATAATTCTCTGCGGCATTTGCGTTCCTTTAAAAGATAGCATCACTTAGACAATAATTGATGTCAGTAGTTCAAAGATAATTTCGTTTATGTTATATATAATTATTTCTATTGTTTTTAGATATTACATTAATTCATATCGTCAATTTGGGAGTATGAACATTTTTAAATTTTGTAACGTATTGTAAATTATTTTAAAAAGAATCACAAAAATGTTTTATGATTTTCAGCAAATAAATTAACTAAAGTATAATTTTTGTACAAAGTTTTTGAGTTTTTTTCAGTCTACTTATATTCAGCAAAAAATTTATTAATTTTTAGCAAGGGTTTTTTAATTTCTAATCTACTAAGTGTTAGCAAAACTTTTGCTGAATCTACTAATTTTGTTGCTAAAAATCAGCTCGCTGATTTTCAGCAAAAGATTTTGCTGACATTAGCAATTTTTTTTGCAAGCACCCTCCTGACTAAAATTTTGCTGACTCAGCAAAATTTTTTTGCTGACTTTACTAACTTTTTATTTGAGTGTAGCTAATATGTTTGATTTGCTTTATTTTTGTAAATATACGTTATAAATTAAAAATAGAATTTATAAGTTGTTACCATTGAAATGCACTTTTCAATTTAGTTGGCACTTTATTTCTCTGTGTGAAAGATAAAAAACAGAACATAAAAATACCTATTGGGGGTTTTTGATTACTATAATTGGTTATATTGATAAAAAACCCCCCCCCCCCCCCCCAAAAGCTTAACTTAAGTACCGAGTTTTTTCAATGTGAGCACAGATATAGAAAGCTGAGAAAATTTCCTTTTAGACAAGCCCGCAGCCGGGGATACATGTTTATATTTCATCAATTGCAATTAATATTTCGGTAAAAGTGGCATGTATTTTTATAATTTTTTTTACCTTAAACACAAATTTTGTCATGAAAAATCGGAAGCTCGATTTTGATTTTAGAATCATGATTTGTTTGGAAAACTTTCTTGGAATTTTAGATTACGTTACGCAAATTACATTGCTGCTATATTCTTTGTCACGTTTTGCGGTCCCAAACAAATTGACCCACCCTAATGTACACATACACATAGACACTAACCCATACAGACTCTCATACAGGACAATAACTAAAAAGAACACATACCAGTAAAACTAAAATGAATTGTTGAGTTGAAAACGTGGTTTATTGATTGAATTTTGTGGTCATTCGTTTTTAAAATAATATTATACACAATTTGCTTTTATTGGTTTGGAAGTTTTTTTTTTTTTTTTTGGAAATTTTTATCAAATCTATCTTTCTTTGCCAAAAAAAAAAAAAAAAAACATAAAATACTTGTCATTTTTTGGTACAAAAGTTTATTTAAAAGTTTCATGTTGTGTAAACAACCTCATGTAGAGACCCGGTCAGAGTGAGACAGACATTAATTACAAAATACAATTCGTAATATAAAAAATTTATAAAACTCGATTGTAATGATAAAAACGTTTATAATTCTGATATAATAAAACAAATATTTATGTATTGACAAAAAAAAAAGTAATTCATTTGGTATTGTTTGTTGATATTGACAAGATTTTTTTTTTAAATTTTAAGGGTCATGGCACAGCTTTTAGTAAGTGATGTTTTTAAGCCATGCCAAATAAGGTACATTTCAAACAAGGTACTGTACGGTTTTCCCTTATATTAACTCAAGGGCCGTCTCAAAAATGATATATACTCAGCGAACTTCTGCTTTAAAAACGTGTAGTTGTTTGGGTTGTAAAACAGTTTTTTTATTTTTACTGTAAATGTCAGTCATTTGTAGAACAAATTACATTTTTTACTAACCTTGTAGTTCACTTAAAAAAACAAACCACATCAAATGACTGTTTTATGATTTTACATTAATTTTTTTACAGTTGTTTTTCGTTATTTAAAAAAAATAAAAATAAATAAAATAGAGAAAAAAAAATATACAAAAAATCTAAAAATAGAATATTTGTATTTTGTTTTCTTTTGTTAGTATTGGTCACTTCTGAGTAAAATATACAATAACAGAAAAGCTAATAGGAAAGAAAACTGCAATTTAGCTGCATTACATTCGAGCCCATACTTGGGTGTGATCGCTAAACGGTCATGACTTGGTATTGTTACATTTGTAATGTAAGAAGAAGAGCAGGTTTGATTCTAACAGCCGTCAGGTTGTTGAAAAATGTATCGTATAGAGACAATCGGACAATAATAAGACAGAAATAATAATACAATTTAAATGGGAAATCACTGATGACGCCTGTCCATAAAAAGGCAGCAACTAGTCTCGTCTGATTTAAAAATTAATAGTGTTTATCATTTTTAGAGAAAAACGTTTATTATTCTTCTTAACCTCAACTTTTCTAAATATAAAAAAAAAATAAATGTTTGTTTATTTTTTATTTACATGTGGTTCATTTTTACTACAATTGTTAGTAATTTTTTGAATATTAAAAAACAAATGACAATGTTAGTTGAATTTACTGAAATGTAAGTCGAAAGGACGAAATTTCATTTGTTTTTAACTACATTTGCAGGGGTCTTTACCTACATAGTATTCTAAGTGTATTAGACGAAAAATGTTTGAATAATTAAACTGAGAGAACTATCTTCACTTTAGTAATGACATTCTTTGTAGATTCAATGAAAATTGTAACTGGAGTTCGCGCATTAAAACGGTTCATAGAATTTATAAAACAGATTTCATTAAAGTAAATTCTTATGAAATGATTCATAAACTGAATGTAAATCTTTATAAAATAAATGGTCTTTACGACCAGGCACGTAGCCAGGAGTATATTTTACCGACCCAACAACATCAAAAATCAAAATATTTTGTTGTTTTTTACATAAATTTAGCTTTTCCAATACATAATAACAACTGTTTCTCTTTTTGTTGTAATTGTTGTTGTTGTGCCTGTAAAACATAGTTTTGGCTACGTCCCTGATTACGAATTTTATAGAATTTATGATTTTGTGTGTAGCATAAATGAATTTGTTCATTAATACAATGAATTTTTTCATTGGAATGTTGCCACAAAATGGTTCCGTGGAGTTAATGAAAAGTTCATTAAATCTATGAAACATTTTTATTAAATAAAAATATATGTCGTTGTTTAATATTTAAACGGAGCTATGTACTTCCATACAAATGTTCAGGAGAATGACAAATTTGTTTTATTTGCGCAAATTAGAAATATTTGCAAATCGATCTTCTACAATATTAACAAACAATAAACACTGCTACTGCATACACATGCAATTTGTTCTGAATAATTCGTAAATATTGGCGGCGTTACAGTACATAGCTCCTTATTTTTATTTGAAATTTAGCAACATGAGTAGATAGATCCTTTAAATTACTTTTATAACGAACGGGCCGGACAATTTAGTTCGTTATAGGCGAAGTTCGCACATTTTTTATGCAAAAATATTGTTTTTTTTTTTTTAAATATTGGTTTGTTATAAGCGTAACAATTTGTATGAAAATTCGTAAAAGCGACCAAAAAATTAGTTCGTTATAACCGTATTATTTTGTATGAAATATGTTAGTAAATGCTTTGGGGGACAGAAAAATAGTTCGTTATAACCGGTGTTCGTTGTTAGCGAACTCCACTGTATTAGAAATGCGTAATTTTGGGCTAAACTGCACTTTTTTTCAAAAATAAAAAAGTAGGTTGTCCCCTCCAGAATTAAAAAAGAAAATTTTTTTCTATTTTCGGTTAAGGTGGTCGGGGCCAGGTACCAAAAACCGGTACACGTAGTAACATACAAATGTGGGAACTCTAATGAAAAGAAATTTCCTCAGGATTTCAAAAATGCTATTATTTTTAGTATCTATGATACGTAGCACATCCTACACCCGTTTACAAATTTTGCCTGCAGCGCTATTTTCGAAAACACTTACAAATACATCGAAATTAAACATATATAAAAAATCAACCATGGAAGATTTTGGTATCTATTTTTGACAAATAATAAAACAAAAGGACGATAACAATGTGTATCGTATCGCGGATTAAAAAAAACTTAAATTTTGTGTTCTCACTGCCTTGTCAAAGAAATTGTCTATTAATTAAATTAAAGACAAAATAAAATATTGAAATTAAATAAACGTTCAGGTAGATAGACTAAAGCGAAAGACAAGGACACACATCTTGCATAATATTGTATGTTTCCTTTTTCTTATTGCAACAAAAAGGATTGTATATTTCATATGTTGTTATTTCTTTTTGTTTCGTTTCTAGAAAGATGCCATCATTTAGACAACCATTGATGTAAGTAGTTGAAAGATAACTTTGTTTATGTTATATATAACTATTTCTATATATTTCAGATATTAAATAAACTTATGCCGTCAATGTGGGAGTATGAACAATATTATATTTTGTAACGTATTGTAATTTATTTTTAAAAGAATAACAAAAAAAAAATGTTAAGAGTTTAAGCAAATAATTATTATTCATTAACTAAAGTATAATTTTTCTACATATTTTTGAGGTTTTTTCAATCTACTAATATTCAGCAATAATTTTATTAACTTTAAGCAAGGATTTTTTAATTTTTAATCAACTAAGTGATGGCAAAATGTTTGCTGAATCTACTAATATTTATCTGACATTAGCAATTTTTTTTGCAAGAACCCTCCTGACTAAAATTTTGCTGACTCAACAAATTTTTTTGCTGACTTTACTAACTTTTTTTTAAGTGTAGCTTTTAAGCATAGTGTGACACTAACCCTGTCCCTCGTTCCTCTCAATTCATACAACTTTGAGATAAAAGATATATCTAAAGTCAGTTTTAACAGATATCGAAAACTTTTTAAGTAGCTCATATATATGTATACAATTTCTTGAAAATAGTTCAAACATGAGGTATTATTCTCAGTTTTGATATAAATATCGAACTTTGAGCCGCCATACAATGCGTACTACACCCAATTTCGAAAAACCTAATACATCACATAAAATAAAGCAGTTGAATATCGAAGTGCTTCTATGCGAAGACCTTATCGGCATATATTCGAAGACCGTATCAAAAATTTTTGAGATGACTCATCCCGTAGACCGCATCGAAAATGAATGACTCATTATATTAAAGCACAAAGTAAAAAAAAAAAGTTTATCCGGTGTCTTTAATATAGAAAAACTTACATTATACAATATAAGTTTATCATAGTAAACGGGTGTTTCCATCATAAATAATTATACCCCATATCCTGTAAATTATACATTACGGCACTTTAATGAAAACTTTTACAAAACTCTACACCTCAATGTGGAATTGTATAGAAATCATGGAAATAACATCATATAATTATTGATAAAACTGCTAAGAAATGATGCGCATGAAATTAACCCAATTACTAGTGGCTACAACAAAATCCATTTACTTCTGCCACAAAAAAAAAAAAAACATTGATTGCATTTGAAGTATAAAAATCATGGCAGATTATAAAAGGAATATACATATACTACATGCCACCATCAGTGCACTCATAGTAATAAACCTGTAAAAATAGCAGAAGAAGCTACTAAAAATTAGTTCATAATGAAGTTGTAGAATATTTTTGCTAAATATTTGTAGACTAAAAACAGCAAACAAAAACGGTATTATTTACAAAATGTTTGCTATATTTACCGTAAATTTAGTTAAATGTAATTAGCTGTACAGTGTACACACAATGAATAAATTGGAATGCTATTGTAACTAGTGTCCGACCGAACAGTGTAACTAGTGTCGGCCAGAAAATGCATTTGGTCTGTATTCGGTATTTTAAAGCATTATGGACAAATTTGGCGGATGGAAAAATGTTTATTGGACTGATTAGATGCTATTTGGAGTGTCAAATTTGAAGAAAAATCTGTAATTAAGCAATGAATTCACTGTTCGGCCACAGAAAGTTCGGCCAAATCGAAAATAGTTTATCGGCCGAACTTTTAACTTTATAGCTAAACTTCGGCTTTTCTCTTAAATTTTATACACAAAATCGAATTAAATCGGCTCAACAAACATGTTTCCAATACCAAAATTTGTCATCATTGCCACTAGATATCAAAAAACCGACAAAATATAGGTTTTTGGCCGAACTGTTCGGTCGGACACTAATTGTAACCAACAAAATTTAATCATTATTTAATAATTTTAATTGCGAGTACTTAAAATTCATCATCAGAATAATTAAACTATATAGTAAACAGAAAATATATAAAATTAACCAAAACACAGTCACATCATTCAAACCATTGTCACATCATTCAATATTGAAAAAATATTATCTTCTACATTACCTTTAATACCAACAATCAACTACTTTTCGGAGATTTTATCCCTTGAATAAATATTTGCAGTTAAAATCAAATATTAGTTTCGCCTGCAAAAAACACAATCACTCTATCTAAAATATATGAATAAAATAATTTTAAAATAATATAAATTTTTTTTTATAGTTTTGGTAACTCTAATAAAAATTGAGATTCGCAACCGAATTTCTATTGTACATATAAATCTATTTTTAGACAAATATTTATATTTTAAACTAGAAAATATTCAAGGTTGATTTTTAAAAAACCATATTTAAATTGGGTTTATACTAAAGGTAAAGTACTTGCCTGACAAACGGAAGATCGACGGTTCGAGCCAAGAAGTCCATAATATACAATATTCAATTATTACAATAAAAACTCGAAATTTGTAAATAAATGTCGGTTTTTACAATAGTATTAAAATCTAATAATAGTGAACAAAAAATTGGGTTGCAACTACAAAACTGTTTTCTGTGTGTAGATTTTGCTAAAATCAACAGAAATATTTGCTAAAAAAAAATTGTAAACTGCACAAGGGCAGATTTTTATTCGCTGAAAACTTCTTTGTTGAAAATTTTACTTTTTTTTTTGGATTTTTTATTTTGTCTAATAACTAATATTTGACAAATTTTTTTCTGATTTTAGCAGATTTATTTGCTACTTTCAAATAACTGAAATTTAGCTCAAATATAACTAAATTTTTGTAGATTCAACAGATTTTTTTTTGCTATTATAACATTTAGCAAAGAAAATTTTGTTAATTTAGAAATGTTGAGGTTAAGAAGAAGAATAAAAGTTTTTCTCTAAAAATTATAAACACAAGAATGGAGCAAAATTCATGATTAATAGGTTTTTTGTTAAAGTTCTGCCTATTATTGATGGTCTAACTTTTCTAAAACTTCGGGTTATGATGAGATCTTTAGCCTGATCGAAATACTATTATCAACCTAGCTAATATGTTTGATTTGCTTTATTTTTGTAAATATACGGAGGTTGAAAGTTCGTTATAAATTGAAAATAACATAAAAATAATCTCGATGTATATAAAAACAAAAAACTAATAAAACTGTAAAAAATATTACTTGAGCCAGAGTAAACACTAAAATTTGTTTATATAAATAGAACGTTTTTGGTCTTCAAAGTTTAGTAACGTCATGATGCTTGTTAGGAAAAGATCCTAACCACGTGCTTGATTACTAAGAAGACAAGAATGAAGCAAAATTAACGATTAATAGGTTTTTTGTTAAAGTTCTGCCTATTATAGAGGCTCTAGATTTTCTAAAACTTCGGGTTCTGATGAGATCTTTAGCCAGATCGAAATACTAGTATCAACCTAGCTAATATGTTTGATTTGCTTTATTTTTGTAAATATACGGAGATTGAAAGCTCGCTGTAAATTGAAAATTACATAAAAATAATCTCAATGTATATAAAAACAAAAAACTAATATAACAGTAAAAAACTATTAATTTTTAATCAGGCTAGACTATTTTAAATTGCATTATTATTTGTCTCTATATGATAATTTTTTCAACAACCTGCGACTGTAAGAATCAAACCTGCGCTCTTCTTACATTACAAACGTAACAATGCCAAGTCATGACCGTTTAGCGATCACACCCAAGTATGGCCTCGAATGTAATGCAGCTAAATTGCAGTTTTCTTTCCTATTAGTTTTTCTGTTATTGTATATTATACTCAGAAGTGACAACTCTAACAACACAAATATTCTATTTTTAGAATTTTGTTTATTTTTCTAATCTCCTTCGTCTCTATTTCACAATTTTACCAGATTGACGTATCGTTTTTACGTTCAGTGTTGCCAACATTTGCGTTTTAAGTTGACACATCGCCACAGGCCAAATTTTATAATGTTTTTTAGTACAATGTTATTTTCACGTCATAAAGACAGTCGCAATTAATTTTTTAATTAATATGCATTTGACAAATTTAATTTAGAAATGTTGAGGTTAAAATGAAGAATAAACGTTTTTCTCTAAAAATTATATTAATTTTGTTAATTTAACAATTTTTCCTGCAACGTAATTTTTAACAAAATTTTTGTAGTTTTAGCAAATTCTTTTACTGATTTTTTTCTATTAGTGTCTGATGATGATGACAAACCATAAATATATTTGTTGCTAATGTTTATGAACTCACCTGAGAAAACTTGAGGATGCTGATGATGATGATGTTGAGGCTGAAGTTGATTGCTGCAACCAACTACTGGTACAGGCACTACCAGTGCCAGAGGTGGATGTTGCAGATGATGAATTGATATTACAAATATGAGTAGATTTTCCAGTTGTTGATGCTATTGATTTTATTCTAAAATCTAGAGACGATGATGATGTGGTTGATAATGGAGTTGTTGTGGTTGTTGTTTTAGTTGCAGTTCTCGAACTGGATGTAGTAGCAACACAATTGTTGTTGCTGCTGTTGGTGGTCCCATCACTCATCTTTCGAGTGTGTCTATTGACCACATTTTGTTGTTGCTGTTTATCCGTTTCTGCCGACGTTATTTGTGATGCTATTGCTTTTGTGGCCTGTTGTTGTTGCAGTAACTTAACGTGCAATATTTGTGGTTGTTGCAATTGCTTATGCTGATACGTATACAGTGGTAGTTTTGAGATACGAGTAACATCTGTTGAAAATCCCTGGAATGATGATGATGTGGAGTTTTTATCCGTGCTATGGGCTGCGCTTCCGGTGACTGTAATATTTTTACTGCCACCACTTTGTTGTTGGCTACTGCCACTATTATTAGTCTTGTTGTTGTTGTTACTATCACTATTGCGATATTGCAGACAGTTGTTATAGTTGCTATTGTCTGCTGCATTTTGATTGAAATGTTGATATTGTTGATGCTGCTGCTGTTGTTGGTGTTCATGGTAGTGTTGTTGCTGTTGATTAGAATTTCCACTTAGAGATTGATTAAGTTTTTCTTGTTTTACTGTCTCGTATAATGATGTTGACGTTGATGTTTGATTATCTGTATGTTGTTGCAATCGATTTGTTCGATAGTTGTTGTTGTTGCTATTGCTGCAGTAATCATCTCTATTAATGTTGCTTTCTGCTATTAAATTCCCTTGATAGTTACTATTACTATTACGTATTGCACTTTGCAAATAATTGTTACTATGATTTGTTGGTGCTGTTATTGCTGATGATGTTGTATTTGTTGTGTTGCCAATATTCGATGAAAATGGTGTATAGTTGGCTGTTGAACGTGAATGTAAATGATGGGAGTTTGAATTCAGACGTGAACTTGGTGATGACCTCAGGTCATTAAGCATAATATCCAAATCAGTTGCCAAAGAGCTTAAGAGCTAAAATGGAAATAAGAAGATTTATTTTTAATAATTGTGATTGGATTTACTGAAGAGTGAGTTTATAATTTTGTTTAAGTTTTCCCTAATTAATTGATTGATGCAATAATGAGAAACTTTTTATAAAAAAAAAAAAAATTATAAACACTGTGAGAAAATGCACCATAAAAGTCGAAAACACCAGTAAAATCGAATGTTTTCAAAAAATTTCGAAATACATACTCACAGAAAAAACTTAAGTCAAGTCTAAATTAAAATATTTGTTAATTCAATTAGAAGTTTAACTGAATTCGGTCCTATAAAGAAAATTGTAGTCTCAATTAAAATAGCTATTCAATTTGATTTAGTTTCAATTACGATTTAATTCTTATCTATTAAAATTTTTATAAATATTGCTTTTAATTTTAAACAAATTTTAACGAAACGAAATTTAAAAAAATCGCAAAATTTTAAAAATCTATATTGAAAAAGTTTCCGAGGTTGAAAAAAATCGTCAATATCTCTAAAAATTTAAAAAATCGATAATATGGAAAAAATCGCCTAAATAAATTTTAAAATTATGGTAGCGATTCCTATTCTCACTTTCACCATTCACCTCAGTTTTTGAACCTCATTTTCTCTCCAATAATACAAAATTATAATTTTTTTATTGTCCAATCGTCTTTACAATAAACAAATACTGAAAAATCAGAAATCAAAATGGGACATATAATTAATACACGGAAAATAATGCGATTAGAAAATTGAGGTGAATGGTGAAGGTGAGAATAGGAATCGCTATCTATATTTATTTCTGGAATATTTTTAATTTTTACGATTAAAAGTTTCACGAATGTCCTTTTGAATCCTTCAATATCATTGATGATTATAAATTTGACAAGAACACTTAAGCAGTGTTGATCAGTTTTACCTAGATTAATGGAAATCATCCAGAGCATTTTTGTATTAAAAATTACCAACTTCGGTTCAGCGGTTAAAAAGTTATGAGTAAAAATGCAAATGTGCCTTTAAATATTGAGTGCAAATTAGTGTATTTCAGGACAAATTCATCTCTAGGCGTCGAGTGCCCAATAATTTATTGCCTACTAATTACATAAAAAATTTATTTTTATAGTGTTAGGTCAAAACTTCGTCTGGGAAATATTCGATTTTTGTTTCTATAAGAAAACTCAAAAATTTTGGTAAAACTAAGCAAGAACATGTTTTGGTGAAAATGTTCATATATCGTCATATGTGGCCACATATATAGTTAACGGTAAAAACCGATACCGACATAAATGCAATAGTGTTACCCGTTGTCAGTCAACTCTCGTTGACTGACAACTCTCGTTGACTGATAATTTTCTAGATGGATTTCCCCAAATTTTAATGAAAGTGAGTATGTGATAAGGGAGAACCAAATAAAAGAAATTTTTCACATATTTTTATATAGGTGATATCTCATGTTGGGGTTAGAAAGTGTGGTTTAAACTGACGCCATTCAGAAAACATTTCTAAAATTTTTAAAATTTAAATTTATTTAAAAAAATGTTAAACATGTTCGGAAATATTTTGTATAACAGTAACAGTGTGTCTTCAAAAACATTTTCACTTGATACCCCATTTGTCTATAGTTTTTTTAAATAACGCAAGAATTGTATTACTTTTGACCCCAATCTTAAAATCCTAAAAGTAAGACTGATCTTTTATCAGTCTTACTACATCGAAACTTCATTAACATTGGAGTGGAGTGGTAAAACGAACATTTTGGTCCAAACCTTATCTCAAACTTTCACAAACCTTATCTGAAATACGTCATTCTTTTAGGACCAAATTTTAAGTTATCAATAACTAAAAATATAAAAAACTATACATTTATGTAACACAACGAAATGCTTTTAAAATAATTAAAATTAGTTTAGAACAAATAAAAAGATATGATGGCATTGTTACAATTCAATAAAAGAAAAAAAACTAAAATAGAACAGTCTTAAAATACACGTTTGCAGCAAAGGAAGTATCAAAAAATATAACTCACTATAAATTAGAGAATGAAGAAACGTGTAGTTAAAAGTAAATCTCGAAAACCGATATTTTATGCCTTAACGGTATTAATTATTGCCATAATTATTACTTTGGTAACGGATAACAAAAAATCAAATACAAATACGGCTTCCGAAGAAAATTTAGATCCGAATGGTGATCCGATTACACAACCTTTCATCAATTCCCTTAAAGCTGGTACACCACGACCACCTAAACCACCACAACCACATCAAAAAAGATTTCCCATACCGAAAAACTGGACATTTTTAGATTTAAATCGTATGAAACAACAACCCAAGATTACCTTAAACAAAACATATTTTGAGCTACCTCGAGTAGAAGGCCCTCTCAGAGAATGGGAAGATTTTGAAATAATGGCAGAAGATTTAATACAAGTTGGTATGGGAGAACAGGGACAACCGGCTTTTATTAATAATCAAACTTTAAAGGATGTTGAAAAGAAATTATCTATGGAAAATGGTTTTAATGCATTACTATCGGATTATATATCCGTAAATCGTTCGGTATTGGATGTTCGAAATGAAGAGTGAGTTATAAGGAAATCTAATTAATTTACTATCCTCAAAGAGTTAAGAAAATAAAGAGATTGCCATACCCTCACTTACTGAGAAAACATATATAAATTGTGGCTGCAAATAGGAAATTGATAAATTAACTTTGTTTTTTAATATCGCTACTGATAGTTTTCGACATAGCTGATATGATTTGAACAAATATTTTTTGAATTTAGCTTTGGTTTTTCTTAAAAACGACATGTTTCCTGTTTGCCGGCACAAGGTGTTAACAGAGAGTGAGAGCAATGCAAAGACATTGATATCATATAATGTTAACATATAATGTTAACTTAACATAATTAAAAAATTGTTTTTAATTTTTATCAACAGCTGCTTATCAAAACCATATTTGGCCCAATTACCTAGTGTCAGCATAGTAATACCATTTTATAATGAATATTTTTCCACATTGGCACGAACTTTACACAGCATCGTACGACGTACTCCCAAGGAGTTATTGAAAGAAATTATTATTGTCGATGATTGTAGTGATCGTTTGTACTTGAAACAGGAATTGGAAGATTATATTTCAAAACATTTTAAAGGCCTAGTGCAAATTGTTAGATTGCCAAAACGTACTGGCTTAATTGGGGCTCGATTGGCTGGAGCCAAAAAAGGCACAAGTGATGTATTAATTTTCTTTGATTCTCATATAGAATGTGGCTACAATTGGTTGCCTCCATTGCTGCAACCTATTGCATTAAATTCTAAAATTGCTACATCACCTATTGTCGATTCAATTAATCATGACACCTTTGCTTATACAGCTGCTGTAAAACAGGGAGCTCGTGGAGCCTTCGATTGGAGTATGCTCTATAAGTTATTACCTCAATTGCCCGAGTTTGAGGGCAATGAAATTCAACCTTATCCTAATCCTGTTATGATGGGTGGTTTATTTGTTATACATCGTGAGTTCTTTTGGTATCTGGGTGGCTATGATGAGGGTCTGGATATCTGGGGTGCTGAGCAGTATGAGCTAAGTTTTAAAATATGGATGTGTGGTGGTCTGTTGTTTGATGTGCCATGCTCTAGAGTTGGTCATGTATTTCGTGGACCTATGGAGTCAAGACCTAGCCCAAGAGATTACAACTTTGTTGGTAGGGTGAGTACGTCAAATAGTTTTTTTAAAATATTGTTAGGGATAAATGAAATGTTACACACTGAGAAAAATTTATCTATTTGCCAACTGAAATTCGGTTACTATGACTCAAATTCAGTTATTACGAATTTCAGACGGTTGACACAACTTAACATTACTTTTCACAACAAAGTTCGGTTAATTTTACAAAATTTTAGTTGCAACACAAAATATATTCAGAAATCTAATGTAAATATCGTTGTACTCTCTGTATTTATAAGTTGTTACCATTAATATACACTTTTAAATTCGGTTGGCACTTTATTTCTCTGTGTGTAGCTGCAAATTTTGCGTGTAAAGAGTTATATTTATGGTGGCCATTTTTTTCTCACATGAATTCAATAGAAAATTAAAAAAAAAATCGCAATTTTGTGATGAATTGAAAAACAGTAAATTTACTTTTCCTATATAGAAATTCAGACTAATCGGAAATTTGCCTACTAAAGTAACTTGATATTATAAACACTCAGTTCTTTGCGATAATTTAATAAATTGTATAAGAGACAAAGTTAATATATTTAAAATTTTTTTTAACTGCCATAATTTTGGGGGAAGAAAATCGTTCAAAAGTTCTTTGATTTCCAATATTTTTTGAGCAGAACCAAATGGACCTCTTAAATACCTTTCGTTTTTCATTTGGAACAAAATAAAAAAATTTTAAAAACTAAAGCAAATTAAACTCTATTAAACACGGGTTGTACCTGTTGGAATACTAGTCAGACAATTTTTACGAATTTAATTATATACTGAGAGAATTATATGCATGTTATTCTGCATAAAATCAACCCGAAGTTTCGCTGGAATTGGTTCATTTTATTTATTAATTTATTTTTTCATAAAATTTTATGAAAATGTATCTATTAAAAAGTTAATGAGCCAAATAAAACAGTTTCATGAAAATAGTTTCATAAAATTTATAAAACTTTTTCATAATTTGCAAGAAATTTTTCTATTCAATATGACATTAGTTTATACTACCAAGGGCTCGTCAGCATATTTTAAGTAATTCACATGAATCACGCGTGAGTGTGAGTGAAACCTAATTTTACTCACATGAACATGAGTGAGTGTGAGGAGGAAAATGTTCTTCATGAGGGAGTGTGCGTGAGTCAAATTTTTTGTGTCAGTGAGTAGAATTTACCAAATTTTTTTTTTGTTTTTTGTTTTAGTAAATGTTTTCTTTAGTTTTTTTTAGAGATTAAATATTTTTGGGGTTTTAGAACACTTCAAAAATGGCCCTTCATCTTTCCCCATCTTTCACCTGTGTTGCTGCTCTTTCAAAAAAAAAATATATATATTCGGAGCAAATTTGATTCAAACATTTACCTTCATTTTTACATTTTATTTTTTCCGGTCCGGTTTTATTTCGTGAATTTGTGTCATCACGCGTGAGTGTGAGTAAAATCTAAATATAATCGAGTGAGCGAGTGTGAGTAGAAAAAAAATTCTCATGAGAGTAAATTTTTCTCTCGTGAGCCCATCTCTGGAGTATACTACATTTATAGTACAACCAAAAACTAGTAGTTTTTGGTTTTAAATGTTATTAGAGTTTGAAAAGTTAATACAATCCGTTTAAAAAAGTTAATTCGAACAACAGTTTCTTTTGAAAACCCTAAGAAGTTTACATATAGAAAAACTCGCAAAATCTAAATATGTCACTCAAAATCAATCAAAACTTCAGTTTTACAAGGGAGAAATATATAGTTTTCTGAAAATGAAAAAAATCAGTACAAATCAGTACTCGATTTTTTTCTCAGTACACGTGACCAAAAATCAGTACGAATGGTAATTAGGGCGTTTCAGCATTTCCACTTTTTTATATTATTGCAACTCGTGAAGCGGAATATGAATTCTTTGGCCCAAAAGATTTTTGAAAATTTCTTCAGATTGTTTGAAGGGGTGTACGGGGTCGCTAAAATGGATCATGTGCAAAAAAAGAGGTTATGAAACAAATTTTGCTTAAATGTTTTTCCTCTTGTGCTTCGTTTTCACAAAACCATATAAATCACGGCAAAATTTCAGTTTATGGGGGACACCCCTGGGAAAAAAAAAAAAAAATGCCACGCCCCCTTAAATGACCCCAGGAGTGCGAAAATCATAATGAATAAGGGGGCTCACGCCCCTTATGGGCGTGGCAGTCGAAAAACGACCCGGCCCACCTACGTAGACAATATGGGTATCAAATGAAAGCTAATGTCTTCACGATTCCAAAAATAGCCGTAGTTGCCAGATCGGGCGATTTTTGTAGCCGATATGGCCATTTTGGCAAAATTTGGGGTGGGGGAATTTTTTTTTTTCCTTTTTTTTTGCTTATATTTTGTTAAAATCAAACAAAAATGAGCATTTTGTGCGAAAAGATTACTATTGTTAGCGTTACCCAGGGATTACCGCGTGGAGGTCATAGTAAATCAATCCCCTTGGAGAAGCATGAGAACTCACGTAAAGTTGTGAGTTTCCACGCTTCTCACGGCCAAGATGCCATCTGCATCTAGTCGCATTTGTTATACTGGCTTCGCTTAGTAAAGTTTTTCTGCGTGACCGGCCTACGGCCGGGCTTAGGGGTTTTTAACTCCAGTATGTCTTAATTCTAGACGGCGGGGATCTCGAGTGCTCGGCCTCTGGCCGAGCTAAAAAGAAATAAACAAAAAAATTAAAATTAACATATCTTCCTCAAATTCTGGACGATCTGGCAACTACGGGTATTTTTGGAATCGTGAAGACATTTCCTTTCATTTGATACCAATATTGCCTAAGTAGGTGGCATGGGTCGTTTTTCACCCCCGCCCCTATTTAACAAAAATGGCCGTATCGGCTGCAAAAACCGCCCGATCTGGCAACTATGGCTATTTTTGGAATCGTGAAGACATTAGCTTTCATTTGATACCCATATTGTCTACGTTGGTGGGCCGGGTCGTTTTTCGACTGCCACGCCCATAGGGGGCGTGAGCCCCCTTATTCATTATGATTTTCGTACTCCTGGGAACATTCTGAAGGGGATGGCATATTCAGATTTTTTCTCTAGGGGTGTCCCCCATAAACTGAAATTCAGCCTAAATCACTCTTGTTCAAGTCTACTAAAAAGATTATTCAGGGAGCAAATTATTAGTTGACTCTGATGACACTCTGATGACCTTAAAAGAAAAAATGATAAATGTTCCAAATTCAAACCTCAATATGGATGGATATGGATGGATAAATCTTTAAAATTCCTTTAATTTGAAAGCAAATTTGATTACGTGAAATTTCCAGAGATTATGTGAAATTTCATGAGAAAATAAATTATGTTTTGAGTTTTTAATTTTTTCCCCCAATATTTCTCCACAAGTGTCAGGAGCACGATTGGTATCAAATTAAAGGTATTTGAAAGCCCTTTCCAACAAATTTAGTTTCACTCCTTTACGATGTCTGAAGTTATTGAAGTTTTAAATTTAAAAATTTTAAATTTTTTACATTTGGGGTCATCAGAGTGACCCTTAAACTAATAATGTTTACTCCGAATAATTTTTTTTAGTAGGCACTCATGAGTAGTCGCACTTATGAGTAGTGATTTATATAGTTTTCTGAAATCAAAGCACTAGAGAGAAAATTAAAAGAATTAGTTTTATAACTTCGGTTTTTGCACATAATCTATCTCAGCGACACCGTCTCAATCTTCATCAACCCCTTCAAATCTAAAAACATTCTCAGAAATCGAAATGCAAAAATCCAAAAAAGTGGAAATACTGAAACTCCCTAATGGTCATCGTAGTTATATTAGGTTACTTACAAGGAAACACCTATTGAACAAACCCAAAAGTGCGAACACCTAAAATGTCTTTCTTGATTATGTATTTGAGTTATCTCACAAGGAAGGTATCCCAACCCGAGCATAAAAACTGTCACTTATTTTTTGTTTTAGCTGCCCAACCTCACTGTTAAGGATTAAAAATTGGTTTAAAAAATTAAAATTTTGAATCTCGCTCCTAGACGAGGACAAGAAATTCTCATTGAGTTTGTGATTTAACATAACAAATATCTCTAGAAATTATAATAACAAAGTCCCCTGAAGATTTCCTTGGGCAGGAATGAAATCCGGATAGGGACACGCCTACATCAGATTGTTTTTCACAATTTGTTAAATAAGTTTTGGGACTTTAGCACATTTAATTACTATAAATGCAAAAAATTAATATGTTTTTGTATGAAGAGCATCTATAAAATTGTTTTTTGAGAAACAAATATGTTTTGAGATGCAGTCATTTGTTTTTTAATGTTCAAAAAATGACTAACAATTGTAGTAAAAATGAACCACATGGTAGTAAAAAATAAACAAACATTTCTTTATTTTTATTTTTTTAAATAACAAAAAACAACTGTAAAAAATGAATGTAAATTCATAAAACAGTCATTTGATGTGAGTTGTTTTTTTAAATGAACTACAAGGTTAGTTAAAAATTTTATTTGTTCTACAAATGACTTACATTTACATTAAAAATAATGAAACTGTATTACAACCCAAACAATTACATATTTTTAAAGCAAAAGTTCCCTGAGTGTATATTACAATTATTTCAGTAACGGTATTTTAGGTATAACGACAGCCAGTTTAAAGAGTTTCGAATCGATAATGTTACTTTAGCGGTATTGCCCGCCAACCCAGGATACAAGTCATTTAATATTTGTCTGAATTTCAGATTATTTCCTTGTGTGCAAAATTTATAATATATGGTATATTTTAATCCGATGTTCTTTTTCCAGAATCACAAACGTGTAGCTGAAGTTTGGATGGACGAATATAAGCACAACCTCTATGAACGCAATCCCGATGTTTATGATAACATAGATGCTGGAGATTTATCTAAACAAATTGCATTACGAGAATCTTTACAATGTAAATCATTTCAATGGTATCTTGATGAAATAGCACCAGACTTATTACAAAAATATCCTGCCAAATTAAAGGAAAATTATGCCTCCGGTACCATACAAAGTTTAGCCTATCCCCAATATTGTCTAGATACTATGAACGGTGGTAGTAGCAGTTTGGTCGGTCTCTTTGGTTGTGCCGAAAATAAGACACATCCACAACCTAATCAATTTTGGATATTAAGTCCCTATCGGGAGATACGCTTACACAATGGAAATCTCTGCTTAGATGTACAAGATACTAAACCCAATTCCAAAGTATGGATGTGGAATTGTCATCAGCAAGAGGGTAATCAATTTTGGTATTATGATGCTGAACACAAATGGTTGGTACATGGTCATGTGGGTGTGAATTGTTTAGAGGCGGTCGACTTAAAGGGTAAAATGTCAGTGCGGGCTAATGCATGTGATAACTCAAATCCTCGTATGAAATGGAATTTCGCTAAAGTTAATCATAAATTATTAGATACATTCTATGATGATGTAAATTTATAAAACATAATTTTTTACACAAAACATATTCATTTTCTGTAGCGAAAATAAATTACCACATAATTGAATTCATTTTTTAGTAGCTAATTTTTTTAAGTCAATAACTGATTGTTAGATAGATAACGCGATTTACACGATGTATGGAGTGTCTGTAGATGACAATGAAACAATAAAGCGGTAGAACGTTTAAAATACACTACACGAAAAAATTATAACATACAAAATGTTTTTAAATACATTTTAACTCCAGTATGGTGTTTATTTATATTGTTAATTTATTATTAATAGTGTTCATGGATAGGGACAAAAGCACTACACTTTTACAAAATACACAAAAAAAGGAATTTTTTGAAAAAAGTTGTAAAGAAATATTTATAAAGTACACTCAACAAAATAAGTTAGTATAAATGTTAGTAAAACGTCTTGTAAATCACGTATACTATTTCTCAGCAAATTTATTGCTGAAACAATTTCATCTAAAATTTATTCCGCACTTAACTGTTTTGAACTAATGTTATACTAATATTTTACTAATGTTTTACTAATTAATTTTGCTAAAAAATTGCGCTAATAAGCACATTAATAGTGGGGATGAAAACCAGATTGAAAGATATACTCAGAATGAAGTAGATGCATGTCAAGATGTAGTAGAGATAAGGAAAATTATACTAAAAAGTACAACTCTTGCCAGACATTTAAAAAAAAATAAGCCACGGAAGATTTTTTTTAAATGTTTTTCATACAAAAAGACGCCAACTATGTGTTGATAAATTGTTGATCTCATAAACTCAAATATTGTGCTGATTCTAGCTTGTCAATGAAATTGATTATTAATTAAATTAACGACAAAATAAAATATTTAAAGTTAATAAAAACAAAATGTGTAGTTGTAAACAACGTTTTTATAGTGGTAATTTATGGATTCTTGAAAAATTGCAAACAAAAATACCCTTAGGTATATTTTGTTTCTAAAATTATCTACGGCTTCAGCCCAAACTGTCATAATTTAGACAACAATGGATGTAAGTAGTTGAAATATATTTTTGTTTATGTTATATATAATTATTTCCATATATTTTTAGATATTAAATTAATTCATGTCGTCAATGTCTCTACACTTTTTAAAGGAATCACAACATTTTGCTTAGGATTTTTCAGCAAAAAAATTAACAAAAGTATAATTTTTCTGCAAATTTTTTGAACTTTTTTTAGCCTACTAATATTCAGCAAACATTTTATTCATTTTTAATCAACTAAATGTTAGCAAAACTTTTGCTGAATTTGCTATTTTTAATAATTTTAATAATTTAAATTTTGCTGGCTTTACTGGATTTTTTTTGAGTGTGCTTATATAATTCATACATTAATTTATTTCATATATTTGGATGATATTTCAACAAAGGGATTTGTGCTACCCGGAAGGCTAATTTGTAGAGTGCTGGCTTATCTGTGCGGGGATCGTGGGTTCGAATCACACCAGTGGCACTGGTCTTATTCCCGGTACAACGCGCCGAAATCCATAGTACACCCACGGAAAAAGTTTCATCATATTTATGATAAGCTTCATAAATATGATGAAAAACTTCATTGATTTTCTTCCAATGTAACACTTGATAAATATGATGAAGCAGTTTCATAAGAGGGCCAATTGATGACAGGCATCTTCTTATTTATGAAATGTTTCATAAATATGATGAAGAAGTTTCATAACTTTTTATGAATTGAATTCATAAATTACATGAATCATAAATGTTATTAAATATTTCATAAATAGAATGAAGCAGTTTCACAAATTTTTATGAAAGTTGTAGAAATGTTTATGAAATGTTTCATAAATATTATGACACTTTTCATTAACGTTAATAGTATAATCAAAAAAAATTATTTAAAATTAAAAGCACAACAAATAATATTTAATTGGTGAATCAGAATTTCAAATAATTTCTGGTAGTTTTTGAGTTTGAAAACGTCCAAAGCTTAAATATAATTGGATTAAGTGACTTAAGTAAGTTGTTAGTATGAAATGAAAAATAAAGCCTTTTAAATTTAAATAATTGCATTGCCAAATTTCTGTTTCGTACCAACAGCTGAATTAAGTCACTTAAGACAATTATGTTTCACCATTCAAATGATATTTTCTAAATTTCTATAAAAAGTCAAAATTTTCTTCACAAAGTCTATGAAACTTTTTTATGAAATGATATCGGCCTAAGAAACAATTGTCATACATTTTTATGAATATTGTCATAATATTTTAATATAATGAATAATTGATGACAAACGATTTATGAAACAATATCATCAATATGATGAAATTTTTTTCTCTGAGTGTAGGTAGTGATCAGTTAGATTAATAATATATAATTTGTAATTATATGATTATTAATTAATAAAAAAGGTAAAGGGATGTAGTTTTACGGGTTTGAAATAACAAATAAATGCTTTAAACATTTATGAAGACAAAAGTTTATTATAAAGCAAAGTTTTCGCGAGAGACGCATAAATAACTTTGTATATTAACATTTTTTCGTCTAGTGTATTTTGATTTACGCACTCAATTTTATTGGAAATAAATTGTTTTCTACTGGGAACCATCAGTAGTTATTGTATGTAGTAGTTGTTCACATGTCAAAAATAGATTGAAATATTGATAGTTAAAATATTCTTATGGTTTATTACTTTTTCATAGATTTTGTATCATAAAACAGATTAAAGATTATATGGAGTAATTTTTTATGACTACAGTGTTGTTCTTATTCTTAATTGTAAATTATGATTAGGTAATTTTAAAATTCAGAGATGATAAACTAGAATTTTATGTTTAAAAAAAATCCAAAGTAACGCTTTGAAATAATGTTATAGGACTTCACGCAGAAAAAAACAATATTTTTATTTTCATTTCATAGTTTAGGAGCATCATGTTATGATTAAAACACGTAACAATCATAATATGATTCCCATAATCATATTATGATTCAAGATGATGATAAAATCGTTACCAGTGCTCATAATATGATCAGCCAGAATCATGTGTATTATTGTTAGGATTACAATATGATAATTCTTTGTCGGCAATCATGTTCAATCATATTTTTTTCTGCGTGTTGTAGAAGGTCTACAGAACACTTTTTTTATAAAGAGAAGCAACACCCAGGAAATTCTTCCTACTAATTAATGTGTTGCTTTTTTTGGAAAGGGTATAGTAGAGAGGTGAAAGGTGGGGAAAGATGAAGGGCTTCAGACATGGCAACACTGTAATTGCACGAGATGATAAGTCTTAGAACAGTTGTTGCTCGTCACCTGATGGAGAGTTGGCGAACTTATTGAAGCTTTTTAATTCATCGCCCTGATTCATTTTTTTACTCCGGTGGGGTTAAGTGCTATGGGAACACGTGAGATTGTTGATGTCATAGGCATTTCATATGGCAGTGTGGTTTCGATTTTAAATGATCAGTTGGGTTTAAGAAAGCTGTCTGTAAGATGGGTGCCTCGTTTGCTCTCAATTGACCATAAACGTAATCGTGTGACAACTTCAAAGGATTGTTTGGAGTTGTTTAACCGCAATTCGAATGAGTTTTTGATGCGTTTTGTAACTGTGGATGAAACATAAATCCATTACAACACTCCAGAGAAATGGGTTTCTCCGGGTGAACCGGCTCCGAAGAAGGCCAAGGTAAGTTGGTAGGCCAATAAGGCGATGGCAACAGCTTTTTGGGATGCACACGGGATAATCAACATCGATTACCTTCAAAAGGGAAAAACAATAAACGGCGAATATTATGCCAACTTATTGGACCGATTTAACGATGATTACACAAAAAAAACGACCCCATATGGCCAAGAAAAAAGTGATTTTTCATCAAGATAATGCACTGGTGCACACGTGTGCAGTCTCAATGGCAAAATTCCATGAATTGGGCTACGAATTGGTATCTCATCCGCCATCATTCTCCGGATTTAGCCCCAGTGACTATTTCCTATTTCCAAACCTAAAGAAATAGCTCGGTGGAAAGAGATTTAGCTCCAACGATGAAATTAGTGATCAAACAAATGCCTATTTTGGGGACCCCGAAAAATTTAATTTTTTGGAAGGGATACAAAAATTGGAGAATCGTTGGACTAAATGTATTGAGCTAAAAGGAGATTCTGTTGAAAAATATTTTTTTTTTGCAAAAAAAAAAACTGTGTTTCATTCAAAAAGTCACGGACTTATTGATCCGCCCTCGTAATATACATAAACCAGTAAATGTGTCTCCAAACCCCTTTCATTTGGTACCCCATTTGTCAACAAACGAAACAAGACTCAAGCACATGAGGTTGCGCGCCCAACACATGAGGTATGCGTCGAATATATCCGAACTGCATTAAGATTGTGAGACTTTCCTTGTTAGCGATTTTAATCACTAATTTATAAAGTGTATTTCATCATAAACTTAAGCTCCAGATCTTGTGACTCTTTCGAAGTGGCTTTGGTGATGTCAAAAATTGCGTGAGCATTAAACAATCATCTTGAATGCACGAAGAAATAACATCGAAAGATTAACCGAATATCAAATGAAGATGAATAAGAGGAATGTTTGCGTTTTTGTTTTAGTTTACAAGTTCTACCCGAAAAACATACCACAATCCAGAAACTGAAATAATTATCCTTCATGATATTAATGAAACAATTTCATAGAAGTGTTTTCGTATAATCAATGAAATTGCATAAATTCATAAAAAAATTCATTAGATATCCTAAATTATCTCTTCATAAATTTAATGAAAATGTTCTTTAGAACTATGAAATTATTTCGTAGACTTATTTTTTCATAAAATTTCATAAATTCATTAATTTTCATACATTTCAAACTTTAGTTTTAAGATTTAGTGTTCAACATATTTTATTAAGTGCTTTATTATTATTAAAAAAGTTTTATAAATGACGTGTGATGTTGTTCTTCTTCTTTTTAGTACGGCTTGAGGTCAGTTTGTTCTTATATTATAAATTAAAAATTCTAAATAATTAAAAACAATTTTTAGCATTTATTGTTATTTTAATTATTAATTCTGGACTTCTATGAAATTGTTTAAAGAATCTTATAAGGCGGTTGGTTCATTGGCTTAGTTCCAATGAATTTTTCAAGACATTCATGAAGAGTTTTATTATTTGAAGGAACTTCTTAATTTAAAAAATTTTAATGAAACTGTTTCATATACGTTTCTATAAACGTTTTATTGTCGAAAGGATTCATTAGTTTTATAAAGATTTTCATTAATTCTACAAACATTTCATAAACATTGACTTTAATGAAGCCTGTTTCATAAATTCTATCAAAAGTTTCAATGGACGAGTTCCAGTGACAATTTTCATTAAAGCTATGAAAAAATTCATTGATGAAGTAATGATAATTCTCTCATTGTTTAAGCAGATCGGAAAGAAGAAATTTTCCCTAAAAAAAAAATGATTTAGGGAACTTTTGTTGAAAGTTGTTGTAACAAGTTATAAAATGCATTTAAGTACAATACAAATTTGTAAAGAAAATGTAAAATAATGGAGAATGAAAGATAAAAACCAAATTTTAATTGCATTTGTATCTTATAGAATATTAACAAAAAAGGTATCCCAATGATACCCTGTCTCGAACTCGCTAGATAGCAAGGAGTAATAATTCTAACTACGGAGAACTAAGGCAACCCAACTGAACTACTTGAAAATGATGATGTTTTATATACTGATGGATCTAGCACCTCGAACAGTATTGAATCCTGTGCCTGAGATTCGAATTTAATTAATATCGCTACAAATATTTTTTAATATTATAGATAATACCAAAAAAAATCGATTAATTGCTAACATTTACTAAATAAGAACTTTATGTCACATTACGCTATATTACGCGACACTATAGATTGTAAGAGAAAATCAAAAAAGTTTTTTTAATTCAGCTAATTGTAAAATCAAGTTAAATTATTCCAAATCATATTAAAAAAAGTTTTATCAAAAAAGTCCGCCGCAATTCGCAGAGTTTAGCGTTTTTGTAAAAGACGAAAAAGCCAACTTCTATTTTTGTCGCATCACGTCATTCTCTGCAATTGCTTATATTTTAAGAACATTCAATTTTATTGCGTTTTTATTTTTACTAAATATAGTTAGAGCTTCTTACGTTCTACAAAAAATTAAAAAGTACAAAAAAAAAATATGTTTTAAAATGATTTTTCGCCGTACGACGTAACGTATGTGACTATGAAAATTATCAACGTTTTAAGCTGGTAAAAACAAAAATTTGGCAGAACTGTGTTATTAGCTAAAATAATGAAAAAAAAAAATAAAAGAACATTCAGTTTTATTGCGTTCTTATTTTTACTAAATCTAGTAGGAGCTTCTTACGTTGTACAAAAAAAAAATATGTTTTAACATGTTTTTCACCTCATTAAGCCGTACGACGGTAACGTATGTGACTATGAAAATTATCAATGTTTTAAGCTGTGAAAACCAAAATTTGGTAGAACAGTGTTATTCGCTTAAATATTCAAAAAAAAAAAGATTTTTAAAAATTTCCACATATGCCAATTAATCAAAAAAATCACTCATATTATTTTATGCCACAAAACATTTGACCTTGTTTTAATCAATCATATCTTCAAAATTAACTGTTTATTTACTAAAATTTTTAAATAAAACTACAAAATCATTGTCTACAAACAAAATCCTCCAAAAAAAAACATGAAAAAAGTTTAATAGTGTCTAAAGCGCTTGTTTAAAAGTAATTTTAACACATTTATCTTTAACGACCCATCATTGCCGTTGGTGCAACAACATTTTTATTTTATATTTTTTTTTTAACCCAGACACAGACTCACTCCACTTATTAATATATTTTCCGAATATCATTTTGCCAACTTTAAGGAAAAAAAAAACTCTTTCAAGTGGTTATTGTGGTGCTGCAACACTACATGCAGCAAACCACCAACAGCAACAATGAGTATGCTGTTGTTGTTTGTTATCAGTGTCTCTACATAATACTTCACACTTGTTGCAGTTGCTGGCTGCAACATAAATGCGCCTTCATCATCATCATAATCATCGTCAGAGCATCATTAACCAGAGTATAGAGTTGTTAGACTTTGTCATCCTATCCTCCTCACATGTGGTTGGGTTAGATGGCGTTTCTTTCTTAGAAATTCGATATACTTTGTAGTTTATTGTGGCAAGTTTAGTTTGAAATGTTTCATACAACAACTAAAAGGCAACTAATTTTTAATATATTTAAATGGTGTTGTATTATTAATTATAACATGCATGTCATGTATTTTCCCACTTGTTTTTTGTTGCTATTTGCATATATCGTAAGTTATTCGAAGATCGATCTTTTCCTTTTAAATGGAGTGTGCGAATATTGAAGTTTATAGCGGTAGTTTTTTGTTATAGTCTGTTAGTTGAACTAATGATTGTATCCTTAAAGCCTGTAGGCTACACATGCTCTAGTTACTTTAATATAAGACAGATATTAAAAATGTTGTTAGTTGAAAGTGGTAGAATACATATCGAAGGATTATATTCAATAAGGGCTAACTACAAATATCAGGAAAACTAAACAAACACTGTTTATTTTCACGTATTATGAATACTTCACTTAATTAATCTTCTAAAATATTTAGAAAAACTGTCTACTAGGATATTCAATCGATTAACCGTTACTCGATTAATCGATAAATTTTAATCAGGTAATTGTTTGAGTAAATTAAAATGGCCAATTTCGAGTAACGAATAACTCAAACATTTTTGGTCGATTAATCGAGTAAATCAAAATGTTCTATTCCAGTTTATATTTAACGTAAATTATTTTGAATTTTTTAATATAATTATTTTTCAAAAATGTAAATCAATGTGCTATTAACCGTTTTAATTCACATATTATATTTTTTTTAGTAGGGGTATAACTTTTTTTACACGGCACCACTTTACTGATAAAAAAAAACATTTTGGAGAAAAAACGTTCCGCACCAAGACCAATGCCTAAAAATTAGCACATTTTTAGCAGTTTCTAAAGATATTTAGGAAAATATCCTTGAGCACTTACAGACATTATTTTACTCTAATGAATGGTTAGTATACGCAGACAAATCGCAACAATCTCAAAACTATAATATTGTGTTTACACACAGAGAAATAAAGTGCCAACCGAATTAAAAAGTGCATATTAATGGTAACAACTCATAAATTTAGTTAGTGCAATGATATTTACATTAGATTTCTCAATATTTTGGGTGTTGCAACTAAAACTCAGTTGACTTAACCGAATTTTGTTTCGAAAACTAATGTTAAGTTGTGCCAACCGTCGTAATAACCGAATTTGAGTCGTAGTAACCGAATTTCGGGTGGCAAATAGCTAACTTTTTCTCTGTGTGTATACGTTTGCAAGGTTAGCACTTAATTCATTATCATCTTTTGGTGGCACAGCTTGGATTGGACGGTTTACTTTGTTCTTTCACTCGGATCTATATTCACATAAATAAATAAATAAAGAATGGAGCAAAATTGATGATTAATAAGTTTTTTGTTAAAGTTCTGCCTATTATGGAGGCTCTAGCTTTTCTAAAACTTCGGGTTCTGATAAGATCTTTAGCCAGATCGAAATACTAGTATCAACCTAGCTAATATGTTTGATTTGTGTTATTTTTGTAAATATACGGAGGTTGAAAGCTCGTTAGAAATTGAAAACAAAAATTATCTATTTTGCAAAAAAAAAATAAATTCAAACAAAGATTTGTCTTTAAAACTTCAATGGATTTAATGTGGAAGCTTTTTTAACGATCGTTTTCTTTTCTGACAAAAATGTCACATTTTTTTTGCACTTTGTCTTAAATTTCCTTATTCGTGTTCTTTTCTAAAATGAGGTGAACACTCTAAGAGGGTACCGTGTTTGTTTCTTAAAGTGTTGCCTTATAAAAGGCAAAAAATGCAACATTTTCTGCCCTCAAAAAATTTACAGGGTTGGATGTTGCCTTGTTTTTTTGGCTTATCAATCTCATGTGTATATATTGCAAAGTTTTTGGCGAGAAAACTCTCACCTTGGTAGCAGAGTGGTAGTGTGCTGGCTTCTGATACAGAATATCCTGAGTTCGAACCTATATTGGTATCAAATTTTTTTATATTTTTTTTTTTTGTTAAATTTAATTTACGATTTTTTTTAATTTGTTTTTGCTATTTTTTGTAATTTTTTCTTTTTGTAAGTATTTAATAATTTTTTTGATCTGAAGTTCGCTTACAAACAAAATTATAAAAAAAAAAATTTAATTGAAAAAAATGTATGGAGCTAAATCCAAATTTTTTAAATAATTAAAAAAAAAACAAAAATTAATTATTAAAAAAATCATTCATTTTTTTTTAAAGTTTGCTGGGATTCGAACCCGAACTTTAACAACACTAAAAAACAGATTTGTTTAAATAAATGTAATATGTGATGAAATTGTGTTCTATTCTGGTTGTCAAAATGCTTCATTTTAATGGGGCGAGGGCACTTTTTTCCAGAAAAGAAAACACCATAAATGTCTGTAATTTTGTGGAACATTTGCAACAGACATTTAGTTAATAGAAACTAAGATAATTTTTATGATGTTGAATAATATATGTCTTTAAGATTTTAAATATTATTATAATTATTTCTGTTTTCTGTGATATTTTTATTTAATTTTGATTTCTGGGATATTTTGTTTTTTTATATTGACAGAAAATATTTTTTTGATTTCCCGCCTTTTTTTTAAGAAAAAATATTATATGTATAAAAGTTTTTAATTATTAAAACTAGTTTTTCAAATTGTAATATTTGTTCCCTGAAGAAGTCGCCTAATGTGGAGCCGAAATATTGGAAATAAATAATAAATAAATGATTGTAAGCTCGTTTAAACTAAGAAGAATAAAATAAAACAATATCGAAGAAAACTTAACATTTTTATTTATTTTGTTTAGAAAACAATAAAAGTGGTAATAAAAATATAAAAAAAACATAGAAGTGGCATCACTTACAACATATGGGAAAACAGTGGAGATTAAAGTGAGGTAAGTTTCTAAAAATAGAACTGTTGTGTTGTGTTGGAGTTGTACTTCTGAGATTATGTATGCAAGAACAAAAACACTGTGTTTTGAATAAAACTAGTTTGAATCACAACAAAACTCGACCTGACGATAGATCAGCACGCTAAAGCGCTCTGTCTAACGAGTATTGCGAGTGCATGTGGCATTACAAATCAGTTCATCTATACCACGGTCAGTGATTGCACAGAAAATTTCATATAGACGCAATCGAACAAATAAAAACATAACTAATATTAAATTATTCAAAAAAAAACAGGGTCACTGACGAAGGTTCAATACCAGAAACTGCGCAGTCTGATTCAGAAAATTGAAAATTTACAATGTAGTTATGATTTTTAGAAAATACACTCATTCTTCTCTACCAGGCCTTTCACAACAAAAACATTTACATTACATGTATTTACAAAAACATTTGACGTCTGTGGCGTTTCAAAACGCAATGTGGAAACCAAAAAAAAAGAGACGAAAACGACAACTCTTACGTTTTCACTCAATTCAAAGTGACATTTGCGATACAGAACCCCAAAATGAATTTCTTCACTCATTTACGCGAATTTTTTGAGTGACACGTCTTACAAAACCAGGCCGTAAATTAATAATATTAAGAAACGTTTATATTTAATTTTGATAAAAAAAATAAAAAAACATTTCAGAACTACGGATATTTTATGTATTATTGTGTACTTTTAAGGAAAAATTAATGAAAAAATAATTTTAAATTATTTGAGTTACTCGAGTTATTGTAAAAACTTACTCGATTAATGGAGTAAGTGCACAAGCTCAACCTCAAAATCTACTGTCTACTAGTTCCTTCATAGACATTTTTGTAGCAGTTTTACGTTTTTAGCGATCTTGTAGTAGATAGATGGGTATTCAAATTACTCGGGTTTTTTTTCGAGTAAACGAGTAACTCGATTTTGAGGTTTTAATCTTACTCGATTAATCGAGTAAGGTTTTAAAACTACTCGAGTAACTCGAATAACTTCAATAGTTTTATTTCATTAATTTTTCCTTAAAAGTTTATAATAAAACAAAAAATAAATAAAAAATTAGAAGTTACGAAATGTGTTTGATTAAAATTTACAAAAAAAAAGTTGGGTAAGTAATTTAAAATTATGAAAATATTCTAAAATAATATACAATTGAGGTGTTTTACGTTACTTTCTTTCGCTTTTATAAAGTTTGACTTTAAGCAAACGTTAGGGATATAGTTCTTAGCATTTTGCAAATGTCCAAGATAATATGATATAGCATTATATGCGTTGTAAAACATAAAGTAAAAATTACATACATTTTTAATTTGTGTGATTAAGTTGAATATACCCAGGTAGAAATTTGGGATGGTACAAAAAACGAAGAGTTTTCAAAACGTTTGTTTTTGATGGTACTAAAATAAAAGCGTTTCCAAAGCGATAATTGCAAATAATACGAAAAAAAAGCATTTAAAAAACATTATTTTGGATTGCTATTCGAACGTTCGGACAAAGTATTTTAGGAATACTTTTTATACAAAACTTACAAATATTTGTGAAATAAAAACACTGTAAAAACATTGGTTCAAAGCGTTTTTCCAACGTTTGTAAAAAGTACTTTAGAAGTTCTTATCGTACAAAATTTACAAGGGTTTATAAAATGAAACCAATGTAAAACCATTGCGTTAAAGCGTTTTTCTAACATTTGCCAATAGTACTTTAGAAATACTTTTTTTTTTACAAAATATTTTACTGATTAAAAAACAACACTGTCAAAAGGGGGTCTATCTATATGCGAACTCGGTTTTTTATGCAATTTTTTTATATAATGAAATATATCTATTTTCCAATAGAGGGCTTTTTATTTTCATATTTGAATATTCGATTTTTAATTTCATTGATTTTATTGATATGTTTTTATATATCAAATTTAAATCTATTTTTTCTTTTGTGGTTGTCACAATATCGTTTCGTCAAAATTATGTTTTATGTTTATATTTTTTATACTAAATCACCTTTCCCTTAATTTAAAACCCTGAAGTAATACTTTTATGTTTCAAGCTTATTAATTTATATTTTGTTACTTTAAAATATATTTTAATTAAATTCAATAAAAATATTATTTTTCAAAATGTAAATATATAAAATTGTTTAAAATTATTATTCTGATATTTGTGTTGAAAACAATGACAAAGTATTTTAATTGTAGCTTTTTTAACGCTTAGAGAACGTTAAAACTGTAAATTGGTATTTATGAACAATTCATAAAGATCTTTAAAATTTGTCTTTCGAGCGTTTTGACAATGTTCAAAATTACAACCCTCAAAGCGGTTATCATTTGGGTCGTTTTCATAACGCTTAATAACTGTAAGCCAAAATGTTCTGCAAATACTTATTTAACGATTGAAAAAGCATTTCAAAAATTTTGTTTTGCAATGTTTTGAGAACGTTATAAAATACCATCCTCAGACCGTAAATTTGGGTTATCATTTTGCACATTCTCAAAACGCATTAAATTTGTAATTTGGTATGTTCTGAAAACGCTTGTACCATCATGAAAAATGCTTTTAAAACGTTTTAAAGATTGTATTTTTCTACCTGGGTAGATATCCTATGTCGACATAGGCTATTATTACTTTTTGTCACACATATATTTTACAAGGAAGTGTTAAACTCATAAATTACATCAACTTTTCTAGACCCATTTCAATATGATTTGCCTTTTCCATTTAAATTATAAAATAAAAATTAAAACCAAAACCAAAAAAATAAAAAATCATGTTTAATGTAATAGTTAACAAATATAAATAGTTGGGTAAAAAACGTGACCATGTTTGAAACAATAAAATTAATGCTGTACTATTGCAATCATTTATTGTATAGTATTTTGTAAGGTACTAATACTAGTATTTTCGAATCAGATAGTTAACATTTGCTTAAAAACCAAAAACAAAATATGCCTCAAATAAAAAATGAGGTAACAAAAAATGTGTGTTTTTTTTAAACACCTTTAACATTAAAACTATAGAAAATATGGGCAATATTATGGAATATAAAAAGAATATCCTTAATATTTTAAAATAGTTCGTTAACTAAAAAATATGCCAATTTAACAAAGACTATCAATTTTTCTCAAAAGCATCTCATAATTTTATCTCAACTTCATTAAACTAAGTTTAAAGATAGTGTAAATCCTAAAAATTTGGCCTTAACAAAAAAAAAAGCAGATCTTTGTTTTTTTTATTGACAAAAAACAAAGAACTACATTTATTTTGCATTCCCGAGAAAAAAATATATATATGGTCTTACGTTTTTACATCTTAAAATATATTATAATATGTGATTCTTATACGGTAACTTATATAACGATATATGATTTTATATTGAGCTTTATAAAATTAGATTTTAAAATTGTGTGATATACATAATAAGATAAGGAATATCTATTGTCCTATATAATACTCTCATATATAACATAATATATGCTATATAATTTAAGACATAACAATATATACCGTCTTATGAAAAATATTTTTGTGTGTGATATAAGATATATGGGGACATATGTATAATATAACTTAAGATATTATTATATATGACGTTAAATGATGTAAGATATAATTATATAAGATTCCATATATGACACAAGATTAACAATTTAGTTTAAGATATGATTATATGTGGTCCAACATCATTAATATTTTCTGTGGGCACAAGATATAAATATATATTGTTATATATAACCCCATACATAGTTATATACACTACAAAAAATAAGTTAGTAGAAAAGTCAGTAGAACATCTTGTAAATCAGGTATACTATTTTTCAGCAAATTTTTTTGCTAAAATTATGTTTCAAACTAAAATTATATTATATACTTAGTCAGTACTTAACTGTTTTGAACTAATGTTTTATTAATATTTTACTAATGTTTTACTAATTTATTTTGGTAAAAAAAAATTGTGCTGATTAGCGCATCAATAGTGTGAACGACAACCACATTAAAAGTTATACGCAGAATGAAATAGATGCAAAGATGTAGTAGTGACGAGGAAAATTATATTAAAAAGTACAACGCTAGTAAGACATATAAAAAATCAACCATGTATCTGTTTTTCATACATAAAACAAATTAAATTTTGCGTTTTCACCGGCTTGTGAAAGTCATTGTCTATTAATTAAATAAAAGACAAAAACAAAATATATAAATTTAAAAAAGATTAAACGTGTATTTGTTGCCAAATTGAGTGGTCAAGTTGATAACAAATATACAGCAGGTAGACAGACTAAAGCGAAAGACATACATCTTAGGTAAATTTTTATGCTTCCTTTTTCTTATTGCAAAAAAGGGTTGTACATCTTACATTTTGTTATTTTTTCGTTTCGTTTCTATAATTCTCTGCTGCATTAGCGTCCCTTTAAAAGATAGCATCATTTAGACAACCAATGATGTAAGTAGTTAAAAGATAAATTATTTAAAAAAAATCACAAAAATATGTTTAATGATTTTCAGCAAAATAAATTAACTAAAGTAAAAATTTTCTACAAATTTTTTGAGTTTTTTTCAGTCTACTAATATTCAGCAAAATTTTATTAATGTTTAGCAAGGGTTTTTTTTATTTCTAATCCACTAAGTTTTAGCAAAAGTTTTGTTGAATCTACTAATTTTGTTGCTAAAAATCAGCTCGCTTTTGCTGACATTAGCAATTTTTTTGCAAGCACCCTCCTGACTAAAATTTTGCTGACTCAGAAAAATTTTTTGCTGACTTTTTTATTTGAGTGTATGAACAGATGTCTAAAACATTTTTCTAACTTTTTTTTTAATTTTACTAAAAAATTATACACATATGTCATGGGCTTTAAGTAAATCCAATTTAATCTCAAAATATCTTATTCGATCCAACAATTGTTTAAACTTTTTGATTGACAGTTAATTTAACTTTTTATCTGACTACTATTTCTAAACGACTCTGTGTTATACTACTAATTGGACGCAACTCTGTGTTTTTATATAAGTTCGGTTGGCAACGCTAACAAAACAACAATACATTTAAAAATTGGTTGGCGCTGTCGACAAACATTTTTGTTAACGCGTTTTCCGTGTTCCTCTTAAGCCGGATCACTATCGACGCCACCTTGGTATTTGAAACTGACAGAGTTAATTCTTCAGCCGTTAAGTTAATCAAAAAAAGCATAAGTAAACGAGGAAGATTAAAAAGGTATTTTAACGTTATCAAGTAGATTAATTTCGCAGTCTGAACTCCGTATAAGTTTAAATTATACAATTTGTATTGCAAATATTAAATTTAATAAACTAAAGTTATTAAATTTGATGAAAGGATATAAATAAGTACTACCATACCAAAATAATCCATCCGATTTTAAAATGAAATAAATTAAATTTAACACAAAAAAAAACACTACAACTTTCTGCTGTTGTTACAAAAACCATAGATCACAAACTCTTTGACATGAGACTGTGTTGGACATACGTCGTATACATATACAAAAATATTTGAATGAGTATGAAAATTTGTGTTTGTTGTTGAAAGAAGAAGAAGAAGAGTTTGAGATCTATGTAATCTATGACAAAAACAATCGATTCAAATTAAAGTTTTGATACTCGCTGACATTGAAAAGTCAAATATAAAAATTATTATTGATTTTAATCGAAAAATATTAAAAAATATTGCATTGCTGCACTCAATAAGCTCGGCTTTGTTTTTTTTTATAAAACTTTAAAATGCATAATTGATAAAGGTTTTGTGGTGTATGAGTTTACGCAGTTCATTATGGTCAATGAAATTTAAATGTCGTTTTTTTTTTAAATTTTAATATAAACAAATACCACCATAAAATTTAATTTTATGAATTTTTTATATATTCAAATTATTTACAATCACAACTTGAAGAAGTAGCATAATAAACCAACTTGAACATAAAATTTAAATTAACTTGATAAGCTGAGAAATTATGATGTTTGTACGCAAGAAGCGTGAAAAATAAAGCAAAATGTTTTTTTAAATGGTTAGAAAAATAGACAGACTGACTGGACAGACCGAATATAAACCGAGTAAAAAAAAATAAACATATAGTCTTTTGTTTTTTCATATCAACATATATTACAATATGTGATTATATATGGTGTCATACATATATACTTATATCATATATACTTATATGGTAACATGTATACCGATATATTTTTATATATTGGCTCTTATAAAATTAGATATTAAGCATGACCAAGTAAAACAATATTTTGAGAATCTTCATATTATATACAATGATATCCAAAAAATAAAAACATCTAACTGCATCATAATAGATCTAATCTGATACAATTAGACATTATTGGATACAATTACATTTAGTTTGATGTAGTTTGATGCAATTGCATCCGAATTTTGTCCGCATCCAAATGTTTCAAATTATATATAATGTGATACAATTATATCCAATTAGATACAATTATATACAAATATATGCAATTACATGTGACATATGTAATCATATACAGATCGATATATAATTGGATATTTTTAATATAAAAGATATCATTTTATATGTGAGACATAATTTTATATGATTTTGTATGAATATTTATTTTGCAATATATCATTATAAGCAATTGTATAAAGCAATATTTCAAAACTTGTTTACTTAGGCTATACATAATACCATATGATAGATCTATTTTTATATATAATACACTGTCATATATCTTTGAAATTAGGCAAAAAGGTTTTAGGTCAGAAACTAGAGTTTTTCGTTAATACAAAAAAAAAAAAAATAAGCATTTTTCTGACTTATTGCCTAATGAACGAATGATTACGATGGGAAATAGTTGTGATAGACTTCAGTTATTGATACCATACGAAAAAATAAATTGAGTTAAACCCAATAAAACACTCAAAGTCGAATATATACCATAATATGTAATCATTAGAGCAAGGATTTCCATGCAACCAAAAAAGGAAAATAGGAGATTGACATATGCAGTAAAACATCAAAAACATGAGCTTCAAACATGCACTGAACTCGAAATATGTACAAAAAAAAAAAACAAATAATATGCAATAAAAGTCGAATACATATGCATGTACAATTTTTGGATTTTTAAAATCAATGTATTACTCGAGCGTGCGGGTTTCAAAATGAAATCCGATATAAATGTCTAACAAATGAAGACTAGATGATATGATCAAGGTTAAAAATGCTTTCTTTCTTGATTTATTTTTATTTAAAACTGAATTTTGAATTTTTACAAACTATGCACAAATATGCAATTAAATTAAAAATATGCAACAAAAAATGCCAAAATATACCATAAAATATGCATTTATACGTAAATACGCGTTTATAACGAAATATGCAACAACAAATCGATGCAATTTTGTTGCAAATTCTTTGATTAGGAAAAGTATTTGGTCAAAGTAAACATTAGTGTCCGACCGAACAGTTCGGCCAAAAAACTATATTTTGTCGGTTTTTTGATATCTAGAGGCAATGATGACAAATTTCGGTATTGGAAACATGTTTGTTGAGCCGATTTAATTCGATTTTGTGTATAAAATTTAAGAGAAAAGCCGAAGTTTGGCTATAAAGTTAAAAGTTCGGCCGCCGAACTATTTTCGATTTGGCCGAACTTTCTGTGGCCGAACAGTGAATTCATTGCTTAATTACAGACTTTTCTTCAAATTTGACACTCAAAATAGCATCTAATCAGTCCAATAAACATTTTTCCATCCGCCAAATTTGTCCATAATGCTTTAAAATACCGAATACAGACCAAATGCATTTTCTGGCCGAACTGTTCGGTCGGGCACTAGTAATCATATATGGAGACATATATTATATATAATTTAAGATATAATAACCAGAGAATACAAATATGCTTTTTTTTCTTTTTTTTTAAATTTTTTGACGATTTTACTCATATTTGCTTTTGTACCATTTTTGGATTTTTAATTTTTGGTCTTAAAAACAGCTGTTTCTTAAGATTTTTGAGCTTTAAATATGCATTTTTAAGATATTTTTCGCATTAAACGATTTTTTCCTCAACATTTTGTACGTTTTCTTTTAAAAAGTTAAATTTTTTATCTGTTTAGTAGTTTTGCAATTTTTAGCTTTTTTTCAACATATTTTTTTTTGTCATAAACACGATGCATTTGGCAATTTTTTGTCTTCTCTGATAATAACATATATATACAGTCTTATAAAAAATATTTTTGTGTGTGATATAAGTTATGCTTTTACGAGGTCGGTACCAAAATTATCCGACCTGACGTATAGATGGCGGCAGTGGGTTGAAAAAATTACCTTTATAAAACACATGTTTTAAGTTTAAAGGAGCCCGTTTGTGTAGTATTTTTTTTGCAGTCGATGTCAGTGAATTTGTAAACATGGAAAAAATTTGTCACCGTTATGTAATTCAATACTTTCATTTAAAAGGTCTCCGCCCAACCAATATCAAATCCGAGCTAGATTCTACTCTGGCGGAGTCTGCTCTTTCTTTTACGACTATAAAATGTTGGGTGGCAGAGTTTAAACGAGCTGCCAACACAAACACCGTAGTGGTCGACTAATTAAGGTATCCAAGCCAGAAACGGTTAAGAAAATTCACAAAATGGTATTGGATACTCGTCGACTGAAGGTGCGTGATGATCGGTGGCTGAAATGATGGACATTTCATCGCATACTGACCAAAAATTTGGAGATGAGAGAGCTGCGCGCAAGATGGGTGCCGCGTTTGCTCACAATAGAGCAACATCCACTATTGCACACTTCCACCATTGCGATTGCCAAAATCAATTAATTAAAGTTCGAAATTAAATCGAAGCAATGGGAAAAGTGTATCGAGCTTATGTTGAGAAATAAAGAAATTTTTTTCTAAATTTGATGTTTTCTTTGTTAGGTCGGCCAATTTTGGGACCGCCCTCGTATATGGTACCATATGTATGATATAACCTAAGATATAATTATATATATTTTCAAATGATATAAGATATAATTATGTATGATTACATATAAGATTAACAACTTTTTTTGATATATGATTATACAGTGAACTCGCGAAAACGTGAACTAATTTTTACCAAGGGGGTTCACGTTTTCAAATTTGTTCACGTTTTCGGTTGCGAAAATTTTTAAATAAAAAATCACAATTTAACCTCAGAAATAAACTACCAAAAAACAGTACTTTTCAAATACACATTTCGTCAACTTTGTATAAAAACTTTGTATTACTTTTTCTAAACTTTTATTTAACCCTTTGACTTAAAGCCGATTAACTTTATATTTTTGTTCAAATATGTTCATTATAATATTGGTCATTGAAAAAAAAATTATTTTGTGCATAAACTAATCTAATCAGGGCATTGTAGTCGCTTCATTTGTTAACAAAGTCCAATTTTTTTTAAAGAAGCTTTATCTTTGAAAAAAGAGGTGTTTGGCGTATCTCCTAAACTAGTAATGCTATAATCTAAACATAAAAAATTTTAATGAAAAAATTAACAATATTAATTAATTTTCATTCAGTTAATGAAATTATTCATTAAATCAATGAATTAATTTTAATGAAATCGATTCATTTATACTATGAAGTCTTTGTTCAACAACATTTTTAATTAAATTTTTTCTAAATGTTATATTTAACAAAAAGCGAAAAATACTCTTTAATTTTGTTCACGTTTTATACCTTTCAGACTTTGTTCACGTTTTAGAATAGTCTGTATAAAAATAAAGTTGTTCGCGTTTCCAAATGGTTCACACTTCCTGGTGTTCACGTTATCCCGAGTACACTGTATATGTTCCAACATCATTTGTATTTTCTGCGCGTATAAGATATAATTATATATAACATCTACATAATTATATATAGTTAAAGGATTTTCTTTTTTAATTTTATTAAAAATTAAGTATATTACGGGAATTAAGTAAATCCAATTTGTTTCCAAAATATTTGATTCGATCAACTAAAAATTACTTAATTTTTTGTATTGTAATTAGATCGAATTAGATCTAAATTAATCCCATAGGATATTTTGGATCAGGATCAAAATTAGATATTCTTGGATCCCCCACATTAGAATTCAATTTCGATCTTATTTAATCCAGTAATACATTTGAGGGATCTAATTAGATATTACTTGATACCCCAATTTGAAGATGAACTTGTATAAGATCAAATATCGATTTATATTAAGTGAGATATAATTTTATATTTGAGATGCAACTTTTTTTTTTTTGATCGGGTGGTGTAGTAGTATTATACAAACAGACAAATGTTGTCAATTTTTTATATTTATATTGTTATGTCGAGCGGTTGGCAAAAGGTTTATGAATAATTTAAGTACTTGTTTAAATTATTTATTTTATGACTGTCAAAGCATTCATTGAATTTTAAAATTTCTTTTTTAATGTCGAAGTTTCTGTACACTGTTAATACTGTAATATACAGTACTATATAATACCATATAAACACGCACAAGACGACAACGTCCACTAATGACATTGACGGCGACAAGCACTTGACACGATCAATTGAAAGATTAATTTAGGAAAAAAACAAAAATACTTCTCTGAAATGGGTTAATAACTCAACATCAGATTAACACTTACTTGTATTGTTCGAATCTAATTCGAATGAAATAATTTAATTCGAATGAAATAATTTAATTACTTTGTTTATTTTCCGGTTCTTTAAGCAAACTTATCATGTACAAAGAAATCTTCAAATTTAACGTTTATTTAAATGCCAATTATTACCACATTATAAACTTAAAGTGTCACAACATTTATCATTTACAAAAACATTTTATGAACCAATTACTTTGTTAAACAATTTAAAATTAATCTTTTTGCTCTTCTTCAAAAAAAAAATTTAAAATTTCTATCTTCATTTCGACTACTAAATAATAATGACTTGTCTTGTTTAACCACTTTTAGTTGGACGCCTAGGGACAAACAAAAAAAAATTATCATACTAAACTACTACGACTACACTAAAAACTTTAAGTGAGTAAAAACAACTCAACAATAGGTTAAATTCAATAGAAGAGTCTACTATGAATAAGATATAAAAAATGTCTTGTTAACTTCAGAAATTATATTTAAAGTACCGGAGATAACCATAAAACAAGACAACTGCCAATTTGTTGCATCCAAATTTGTAACTGATCTCTTATGATTCGAGGCTGTTGATTTCGAATATGATAATGATTTTTCGAGATCAGCTCGAGTTTTCTAGATATAACCAAAAAAACTGAAAAACTGTTTTTTAAGGTACAAAATCTTAACAGATAAACCTATCAGAACAGTTATCATTATAATCGAATAAGAGATGTTTGGCCTAAATTTAGTTGCACTTATGTTGCTTATATTTCAAATAGTTGTTCCAAAGTTGAAACTTTTAGAATTTTTCCAAATGTAGTCGCCAACATTTTCGTTCAGCATCTGATCTTTATATATATATATATGTTCTATATAATGCAGAACAACTGTGAAAAAAACCTTAGTTAGAGTCGATATCTTTACCGGTTTTCGAGAAATGGAATAAACTATATATTATTTTGAATCAATCGGGCTTTTAAACTTCTCATGTTTATTTGGGGTAAATTCATTTAGAACGGTTATTCTTGTTGATTCCTGATATATTCACAACTCAAAAACTGTAGTTATCATAATGATTAAAAGGTTCAGGCCAGATAATTAGAGACCGGAATGTGGAAGGGATTCTCTTCTTAGTGGACCATAAACGTAATTCCTCAACACATATTTTGCATACAAAATTGGGTACCCAGCACTTGGTTTTTGTATTCAATGGCGACAAAAATGCCTACTTTTAAGAAATATGAGACATTCAAACGGAATTTTCTAAAAATATATTCACCACAGATGTTATGAAAACTGTTTGAATTGTTAATGCAGGGGACAGATTCTCTAAGAAAAACAATATCGTTTCCTTCAAAACGATACCTAAATTGCTATCGTTTTGCCGATGTTACTTACGAAAACGTTAAACTTAACGATGGAAAATTGTTATCTTTTTTACCAAAATTATTAACATTATTTAAAATTTGTATATAATATTGTAGTAATTTAACTTCGAAAAGTGGACTATAATCGTCGATCGTCCTACAGAATTCCTATCCAGACTTTTCTTGATGAAGACATGATGGAAATTACAAATACTTATCTAAAACGCTACCGCGTTGAATATGTAAACATACTCATTGTGCACTTACTAGCTGTAGTTAAAAAACTGGAGCAGCTGGATGAAAACTGAGAGCAGATTCAAAATTAGCGACCTCGAATTAGCAAACAACCGTTTTAATATTTAATGCAATAGAAAAAAAGTTTGATTTTGTTGTGCTGTGCTGTGTAATATATTAAAGCTAAAAAAAAACATTCCTGAAGATGCTGGAAAACTCGCCAGCGAAACGTCGGATAGAATAAAATAGAATAATAATCTTAAATTGTATACTTTAAAGTGACCTCGAAAGCCCATTTAAGGTTATTCTAAAAGCATTTAAAATAAATAGAAAATAGTCGAAATTTACCATATTTTAGCCGACTTATTATTTTGAGTGTTAATATCATTTTAGGAAGATTAAAATAATTAAGTTAAATAGATAATGATGCTACTGCTTATGATATATACTTTTTCTTATTTGTATACCCTACTTTTTTACTTCTGGTTACAGGTTATTACAATTTGTTGTTATATTAATGATTGTTGTAACTTCCTCAAAATTGGTCGATAAAGCTATTGACTCATTTCATATAAAACCATAACAAAATATCCGATTTTTGACCTCTACGCCCCTCAATTTTTACCAATGGAAGGTAAGTGTCATATAAGTATGTCATCGTACAAGTTTTGGGTTGTTAGCTGTAACGGTTGTGGAAATATAGCGTTTTAAAATATGAAAAAATCAAAAATTTATCAAAAGGTTAGAGGTACGTGATCTTGTTAACGGTTAGAGCTACGTGATTCATTGATACCCTATCTTAAAGCCACTGTTGTCGTGTTTTAAATCAACTGTTGTCGTGCTTTGAATTAAGCAAAAAATTCCTTTTAAAAGGTAAAATGTATGTTTTCAAAGTCGCAGTTAAAAACAGCTGGTTTTTAAAAAAAACTGTGTTTTAAAAAATTTCCTAAAAAAATATATGTTAATTATAATTTCTTCCAATATGGCGTTGCCAAATTAATATGTGGAGCTCTTACGGGATTCAAAGTTATGGCTAAAAATCTAAAAAAAATTATTTTATTATTTTTGTTATTACAAATTATATCCTATTACCCTTACCTAGCTACTATGGCCTTCGGCGCGTTGTAGCGAAAACAGACCAGCGCCTCTGGTGGGAATCGAACCCACGACCCCCGCACTACCTACCGGGGCGCACAAATAGATACTAAATATAGTAGAAAAAAAGATTTAACTAAAAAACAATTATTGAAAAAAATAAAAATAAAAGTTTTGCAAAAGTAGTTGCACAAAATTGTCCATATATATATATATATATATATTCCCGTCGTTCCTATAAGGAGCATAGGGCCTCACAAAATTATCCATACATCTTTTTAACGGTTTAATCTGAGTAATTAATACATCATCTTAAATGTATTTAAATCGCGGTTTTACTGATTCCCAAAACTAATCAATTTCTTCTACTGGTTTTCTAAAGTTTTTAAAAAAATTGTATTTAAATTATAAAATATTCTTTTACATATATTTTTTTAAAAATTTTTAAAAACCAGTTTTTTTTTAATGTAGCTTTTTGAACAGCGGGTTTTGAATACAATGCATTTTGCGTGGATAAGTTAATAATTTGTGCGCACTAGTTAAACCGTAAGTGGCTTCAAAATGCGATCTCAATGACTCGCAGATTAAGCCGTTAAAAAGATATGGAGTATGACTAATTTTTAAAAATTTTCGAATATTTTTCATATTTTGGAACGCGATATTTTAAGATCTGCTAGAATTAGCTGTCAGACATTTGGACAAAGGTATATGATGTACAACTTCTATACCAAGCTTGGTTGAAAGCAGAAGGGGTGGAGGAAATCGAGTGGTTGGTTTTATGTGTTAAGCCCCAAAAACTATATATAAGGCTTTTGGAGACAAGTGTCCCGCTACAGAAAAAAATAGATAGTATTAATGTAAAATTTTTTCTCACAATTGAGCGAAGTAGCCGTGGTTATATATTTTTAAATATTATTAAATAAATGGATCAAAATATTCTGTTTTGGCCATCAAGGGAACGAGATAAAATTGTATTTCACGTATTTTTCTTCAGAAAAGGTATTTGTATGCTACATTTTTGCACATAACTGTATTTTAAAGACTAAAATAAAGTTAATTTGTAAAAATAGTATTTTGTAATTAATTTTTTAGTTAGTTGACACTGATTTCATAACGTTTTATTTTTACTTCCCAAAATTCCACATTTATGATTCAAGAACGAAAAAAATATTTTTTCGTAATTCCTTGATTTTATTCTAAAATACACACCAACCGTTTAATTTTACTCCAAATCCTTTAACAAAAAATCTATAAAATTTCGTTATAAATTTGATGCTGTGCATTAAAAGTACCGTTATTTTTCCATTAAACAGGCTTACAACTGTAATTTTGAGCATAGTGTAGCTCACACTTTAAAACGCCGCAAAAAAACTAAAAATATGCACTAAAAAAATGAGAACTAAATAAGGATACTTTGTGCAAAAATCAAAGTTTGAAAATATGAAAAATGTAGAAAAAAATAAATTTGGCATATATATTTTCAAAAGGAATAGAATCTTAAGATTTTCTTCGGTTCAAGAAGATTTTAAAATGTGAATAATGATTTTGTTTAAATCAAATCGAATATTTTAAAAATTTTCTAATATTTTCTAAAAGTGAAATATTTATGGCACAGTTATCAAGGGTCCAGCTTTTTAGGCTTTTATGACTGTTTGTAATTTCAGTAAACATAAAGTAAAAATAATCAGTAAAAAAAACTTATCTCATGCACTAAGAGAATAAGCTCTACATCAGTAATAGATTTTGTCATAGCTTGAATGAAAATTGTCACTGGAACTTGTCTATTGAAACTTCTCATAATATCTATGAAACAGGTTTCATTTAAGTCGATGTTTATGCAATGTTTGTAAAATTAAAGAAATATTCACAAAACTAATGAATTATTCCTACAATGAAGAGTTTATAAAATTTATTAATATTAAGAAGTTTCATTGAATTAATAACAATATCTGTGTATGTAATGAAAACTGCATTGGAACTAAGAAAATGAACCGCTTCATATGATATTGTAAACAATTTCAACGAAGTCCAAAATTAATCAAAGGCTACATTGAAATAATAAAGCACTTTGTAAATTATGTTGAACACTTCAGAATTAAATCGTTAAACTTAAGATTGGAAGGTATGATAATTAATGAAATTATGACATTTTATGAAAATATTAAATAATTAAGCCTTTGAAATAATTTCATAGCACTAAAGAAAATTTTCATAAAATTCATGAAGAGATAAATTATAAAATCAAATGAATTTTTTTTATGAAACTATGAAATTTGATGAAAAATACAATTACGAACAATTTCTTAAGATTAATAAAATTTCTTGGATATAATGAAAATCTTCATTGAATCTACGAAAAAAATTCTGTGAAATTATTTCATTAATATCATGAAGGATAATTCTTTTAGTGTAACATCAAATTCATGTTTTAATGATTTTATGGTATAATTAGTTAGATTTTTTCTACAAATTTGATCATTTTAAATTAATATTCGATGTAAAACTTAAAGATTTAATTAACATGTTACTTCTCACTCTAAGTGGGCATGTCGATGGACATGCCCTTGTTAAAATAAAAGGGTTTTTTAATAGAAAAGTAACGCATTACCTCTATGTTACAAAAAGTTTAATTTTCCACCTAAAACTTATAAAAAATTGTATTTATAAAATTTCTAGTTAAATATTTTTAAATTTTAATTTAATACCCAATATAAAAAAATCAAACTTTCAAAAAAAATACGTTATTTCTTATAAACTAGTGTTTTGTAAGGAGTTAACAGATTGGACATGCCATTATTAAAATAATAGGGTTTGTAATAGAAAAGTAACCACACACAGAGAAATAAATTGCCAACCGAATTGAAGTGTATTTTCGTGTTAACAACCAATAAATTCGGTTGGTACAACCACATTCAAATTGAATTTCTCAATATTTTGGTTCTTGCAACAAAATTTCAGTTGTATTAACCGTATTTTGTTGTGAAAACCAGCAAACAGTTGAACCAACCGATTTCCGTCGTTGTAACCAAATTTGAGTCGTAGAAACCGAGTTTCAGTTGGAAAATGGATAAATTTTTCTCTGTGTGCAGTTACATATCTTAATTTCTTATGCCCAAACTTATTATCGGGTAACAGAAAACTTAGCTGGGAAATTAGAAAATATAATACAAACGGCCGTGTTTGACGTTTAAAAAAAATTCTTAACCGAATGATTCGGTCGAATAGTATTAATATTTGATATTAGGCTGAACAGTTAAAACATGACAAATACCGAAAAGTAACCGAATATTTGTGACGTCTCTAGTTAATGGAATTTCCAATTTAAATCTCCTAAAATATTCCTTCTATTTTTGTTGTCATTGTGACCACTAAATCTCTGTTTATGAGGTATAGTTTTCTATTTGTCTATAGTTTTGTTGTTTTTTTATCTTTTATTAAAAATCGGATATCATTTCGTGATCATGTTTATGTTATTATGTCACTGCCTTCAAATTTAGCATTAAACGCCTTTATAAAGTACTGTAAAATTAGTACAAGGCGTGGGAGCCTCTACACTTTTTGTACACTTTTAAACAGGCTGTACGTATTCGATGGTTTGGTGTCTTTTTTTTAATGCAATATTAACTTTATCTGGTCTGTAACCAGCAGCTGTTGCAGAGCGAACAAAAAAAATCTTGAATTTTTTTTTTGCTAGTTGGCAAATTTTTTTAATATAAAACGATACAGTATAAAATTTTTTATTTTTTTTTGTATTTTTAAAAAAATTTGTTTTTACTAAATTATTTATAAAACACAACAAAGGAGGGTCAACCGCATTAATATGGAGGGCCGAACAAAAAATTTTTGCAAAATATAATTTAATGTTTCGAGACCAAGCCAGTTGAGAAATCATTATTAATCGGCCTAAAATCATGAAATATTTTTAAAAATCTGTAAGAAATTTTAAGACATAATTAAACCGCGAATTCGAAAAGGGATCAACTGCTATTCAAAGTGTTTAAAAATCTCAAAACAATATTTTTTTTTTTTGATTTTTTGATAACACAGGATGACAAAATCATAACTTTTAAAATTTAATAGGGTTATGATCATTAAATTCTATATATTTCAGGCACGCTAATTTCAATGACGTACTTTTTTTTCGATGTATGGTACAACTTTCCATCAGGTGGCTAGCAACAACAGTTTTAAGATTTATTATTTCGCGCAATTACAGTATTGCCATGTTTGAAGCTATTCATCTTTCCCCACCTTTCATTTCTCCACGATCCCTTTTCCAAAGTAAGCAGCAGAATAATAAATATGAAAAAGTTCCTGAGTGTTGTTTCTCTTAAAAAAAACAACCAATCTGACATATTTCTCTTGAAATGTAATGACAACTCATGTAGTCGTATATGAAGAACATACACTGCGTTGCAAAACTATAATTACACACTAATTTCACTAAATGTCTTAAGTTAAAAAAAGGAAAATTTATAATATTTAAAAAAAAAAAAAATAAATAAAACAATTAATTTATTTTTTATTTTACTATTTAAAAGGGAATAAGAAAATCAATTAGTGTGTCGTAACTATAAATACTAGAATTAATTTTGAAAAATATATTTTTGGATATTATCACTTTTTAGAAGGTTTTTGTATCAATAAAAATAATGGCGTATTTTTTTTCCTTCCCGTGCCTGTAGGCTACTCAAATTGCGGATTTTGGGTCCCTTTTCCCAGAAAGGTTTTCGTAATGCAATCGAACAAGCTAAAAATATACAATCAACTTGTATTTACACCGAACAACTTGTTGGTAAAATTTCGCGCCTGAACAACTCGCGTTTAGTTAAAAATAAAGATAATTTAAATTGTTCATCTTTATCTGCTGTGGAAAGGAATATAATTAATTAGAATTGTTGTTAAATAGAAATTACAAAACCAATAAATTATTTTGTATACACTTAATAATTAAATTTTTAAACTTTAATAACTTTTGAACGGGGAACTACAAAATTAAAATTTTTGGACCATTTTTCTCAGATGTAAGTATTTTTTCATTGTGTATTAACAAAAAAAATATTTTAATTTTTTTTTTAAAAAATAATTTTGTTGGACCACTCTAATTATGCATTCTGGTGCATTCCAAAAACTAAAAAAGCTTATGGGCCTAAGTTTTCTCGTAGAATCGAATACTGAAGTCAGATTTGACATATATTTAGCCGTTTTTGTTGTATGGGAAAAGGGACCCAAAATCCGCGATTTGAGTCGCCTATAGGCACGGGAAGGAGTTGGAATTAAAAAAAAAAGGAATTATTTTTATTGATACAAAAACCTTCTAAAAAGTGATAATATCCAGAAATCAAAATCAAAAAAAAATTTGAAAACTAACTCTAATAAATAAACTTAACTTAATATATCAAAAGTTTCAAAAATTTAAGAAAATTTTTTTAAAGCAGCAGGTTTAATGATGCGATTTTTGATTTTTTGAATCAACTCGAAAATTCGATCAGACATACTGTCTACCCAATTTATTAGAAGAAGTTCTTCCGTTATAGATCGCCAAGCATCAATACATGCTTCTTTTAGATAAAAAACGCTTTCATATTGACGGTTTTCTGCGTACACTCGACGGGTTAATACTCCCCAAATATGCTCTATGGGGGTTTGACCAGTCTGACGACTTACATGCACTGAGGCATTGTCTTGTTAGAAAATTAATTCTTCTTCTTTGTTATTTTCAATAAATGGCACCAATTTCCCTTCTAATACTGTAATGTACATAGAAGAATTCATTATGGGGCTAGGAAATGCCAAATCAACCATACCGTCGAAACAAAAAGCCACCCAAAATATTAAGAATCCGTCTCTGAAATATATTAAAACCTATCAAGCCACTCAGCTAGACTTACACTTGAAAAGTGATTGAAATTTTTTGTTTTTTGTAGCACCCTGTAATGAACTGCACTATCAGCTTTGAAAAAAAAATGGAGCCGGACCTATTTCGAAATTTACGATTAAATGGTTTTTTAGTATTTATACCAGGGCGTATGAGTATTTTGTTTCAGCAGTGGGTTTCTATCCACCTCAGAATCTCTCAATCTGCCCTCTTTTCATTTGTTTGCAAATTCGCACAGAGCAAATGAAAACATGTTGTAGAAATTTAAAAGTTTAACTTAATTTGTATCATGTTTTTGAACAGTAATTTAATAAAATGTTTATTTATTTAAAATTTTAACGATAAAATAAACAAGACAAAATTAAAATACATTAAATTTTAATAGAAAATAACAAAATATAAGCAAAATAAAAGTGAATGTTTTAAGCAACAATTTTTTATCAATATGTTGCAATTATTTTTTAGTTTAAAAAAAATGTTTTCATTTGCTTGTCCGAGTTTGGTATTTTGTTGATGAGAGGCGTGGGAAGTGTAGTCTCTCTATTTGTATATACTCTTTGGTTTCAGTTATTCAATATTACTCATAGTTACGTACAGTATAAGTTCTGTTTACCTCTATTTTTAATTTAACCCTATAACTGGAAGTCCCATCTACAGGCGTGGTAATTTAAAATTAGCCATAAATGCCCCAAATGAGTGTTTTATAACAAGAATTTAAACTATTTCGATAAAAAATCAATTATACAAAATATTTTCAGAAATATTTTTTTGTGTGCAGTGCACTGCTTGGAAGCGAGTGTTAAAATTAAATTTGAAAAAATCCCGGCTTAAAATGATCATATATGAAACCATATATTGGATCATATATGGATACACATATGATTTCATATTTTTTCGGATCCCAGGTGGAAAAGGTCATATATGATCATACATTGTCATATATGGTTTCATGTATGGACGTATATGGTTCCATTTATGGGCATATATGTACATATATGTAATGTATGGGATCATATATGGGTAAATACATGCTAAGGAAAAGTTCATATATGGATATGTATGACACCATATATGATAATATATTGCATATATTGGTTCATTTATTGCTTCATATATACCAGATATCTCCATATATGAATTCATATATTATTTCATGTATGGGCAATGTTTTATGTTTTTTGGTTCATATAAGATATCTCACTTGAATCTAAAGAAATATCAATAGCATTTGATGTGCTTAATTCTGAATCGATAGTACTAACCATCCGCTTTTGGAGGGACTATTATCTCGCTTTTCAATATAATTTTTTCTCAATAGCATTTTTACAAAAAAAAAAATGATTTAAAAACGATCAACATATAAATTTTTGAGGTTATATGAATACGTATGAATTTATCAGTAACATGTTCTTAGAAGTATAATAGAAACATTTTCTTTTAATAAAAAGACAATATTTTTGATAAAAACTTAAAAAATGTCCTTTTTATAGGAGCATGTAGGAAAAGTAATAATATATGACCACATATGAACATTCATATATGACCATATATGTCCATATACCCTCAAATTTCGGAACCGAGCATATATGAACTCATATATGTGGCCATATATGACAATATATGAACATTTTCACCTCTGATTCGTAAATTTAGAGTATAGGTCATAAACTGTCATATATGGACATATATGAATATTCATATATGCTCATATAAATTTATTTTTTATAGTTGATCGTCTATTAAAAAGCTATTTTATGTATTGCCTAAATAGTAATAGGCGGTAAATAAGCACTCTTATACTACAATAGCATACAGAGTAATATTCTACTGTGGGCGTTGTGGTATAATGGTTAGCGCGTTGGACTGTTGCATAGATGGTCCTGGGTTCGGTCCCCGGCGGCGACAACATCAATTTAGAAAAATAATATGTATGAGTTTTCTATCTCATACATATCGCCAAAGTAAAATAATAAATCAGGGCTATGAACCAAAAATCTTCAATAAGTTCGCCAACTCTCCATTAGGTGGCGAGCAACAACTGTTCTAAGATTTATTAATTAAAGTGTGGCCATGTCTGAAGCCCTTCATCTTTCCGTACCTTTAATCTCTTCTCTATCCCTTTTCCGAAGAAAGCAGCACATTAATAGGAAGAATTTCATGAGTGTTGCTTCTCTTTATAAAAAAAACACACACACAATTCACATGTATTTTGAGTCGGGATGCCTACATATGTATTTTAAAATGAATACAAATCTCTTATAAAACAATATTTATGTTGTGTCTACACAAAGTAAGATTGAAGCTTTTAAAAAATCTCTCGTTTTGCTCCAAGGACATACAGGATTAGGATACCTTTAAAGGATATTGTCTTAATTTGAAAATGCATGGACGGGTTTTTATGAAATTTGGTAGAAAGATTATATTTGGTAGTATTAGCAAAGCCTATAAGTCTGATTAATATATATCAAATTTAATTTGCGTTTTCATTTAATTTCGCGTTTTTTCGAAATACGAAAATCGCTATATCTCCTCAAGTAAAAGCACAAAATCGTAATTTTTGGACAGTAGTTATATCTTGGAAAGAGGAATAATTTAGGCCTAAACTGATTCATTTTAAAGCTAAACCTATATTGGCTCATATCGCCTAAAGTAGACAAAGAATAAAAAAAAATTTGGTATAAGAACATATTGCTGATTTTTCGTGCCGAATACATGGTAAAAATTTATTTGCAAAAGAAAGCTTAGTTCGATTTAAGGATTAGCTATTTGTGCCTAAATTTGAACATTTCGGATTTTTTTTTTTAAAAAACTTTGCAACATGTTATAAGTAAATGTGTTTTTTTTTTCTATGCGAGTTCTCTTGTCATGGTTAAGAAGTAGTAATAGATTTTGTATTCGCTTCGTTTTATAGTTTTTAATTCTTTTTTGTTCATGTAAAAAAACAAAAAAATGTACATGAGTTTTTATACGTTTATGACTGCTACCTCAGAAGGTCTTAATATGTGCCAGAGTGTTTCTATTTTGCTGGCTTGTTTAATGTCAACATGGTCTTTTAGATGGAGTAGCAAAA